>CM042010.1:118478761-119078761 GCA_023525715.1 Cichorium intybus
AAAAGCTGCAACAGCAGCACGTGCTTAGCATTCATCCCTCCAGTGACTGACTGGTGCGAATTTTTGATCAAAGTAATGCAACCAAGCTTCATCAGCTTGTGCATTCAGTAGTACCACTTGTATGCTGCTTTAGTTTAGCCAATCGTCTCTCGGATCAAAATAAATACGCACAAACAATCCAAAATAAATTTCAAAGCCAAATACCATTAATATTTCAAGAACAATAGCAATGTTTCAAGAACAAATCCAACTTTTCAAGAAAAATTTTTCCAACAAAAGTTTTGAACTGATACTTATTTGAAAATTATTCTCTCCACTCAAATGTTTTTGGTCTCTTTCACAATATTCGACAATATATGGATAAAATAGATCAAAAATATCACAGAGATAATAACATCAGCTTTTTTTCTTCAACATCATAAAATAAGAACTTGAGAGGTTGATCTTAGCAGCAGAAAATAAATGAGTAGCAGCAACAACTTATTTTGAATAGAGGAATCAACTTGAAAATTATAAATAAAACTCAACACAAAAATTTCTGTAGCGAATCTATGAAATTTTTGTAAGAACACGAAAATCTTCAAGAACGAAAATGTTAGTCTGGACCTTCTTTGTTGAATCGTGAATGTGGCTCTGATACCAACTGTCAGGACCCCTAGTGGCTAGAAAAGTGCAGAATAATAAACAATCTCAAAGAAAATCATAATAATATGAACAAATATGAGTAATATCGATTTCATAGATGACAAAGAGTAAAATACAACATATGAAGAACACATTTGCCAGGGAAGAGTTCCGTAGCACAAACTCTCTGAAAATCTGAAATGACTAATAAACAATAATCTCAAAGATAATCGTAATAATATGAAAAACAAAGATGAGTGATTTCGATTTCATAGATGACAAAGAGTAAAATACAACATATGAAGAACACATGTGCTAAGGAAGAGTTCCCTAGCACAAACTCTCTGAAAATCTAAAATGACAACTTCTCTTCTGATTTATAGGAAAAAGAGAATATTCCTAAATACAAAGGGAATATTGTAGCCTAGCTATCACTCATCATTATAGAGCATTTCTAGCTCCAACATTTGTGTAGCACCATCGAGTGCATTTGTGTTGTCGTCATTCGTTACAGTGATGATAGGAATGTGTGATCTCATTCCAACTAATCTGCAAACATCTTTCCCTTTATGTTTTATAAAATGGGTTATTCGAGCGGTCCAATGATGATATTCTTATGCTATTAGTATTGGAGTTCTTGTGGAGCTAGTGACACTATTAGAAACATTCAAATAATATTGTCCTTGTATATTCTAATTGTTTCTATTTGAAAAGTTAGCTAATTCTATATGAGGTAGCACCTTAAAAATATATGGAAACAGGGTCTCATACAATTTTAATCTAGACTGCAAAAGAACGACCATTGTGACTCCGGTACCATTTATTAAGTTATGATCTTTTACATCGAACAATTTACTAAAGTGTGAAATTATAATTTAAAAAATATAGGAACAAGTATCTAAGAATAATAAAAAGAACATACGAAGAACAATGTTGTTATAACTTGATTATAATGTTACACTAAGCATGAAACAACACAAGTTATTGAACATTCACTTATCACCGATACAGAAACCCACTTTTATAGTTATTATCATACCCCTATTTATAGAAGAAACTAAAATAGATTTAAAAGATAAGGACATGAAGAAAGTATGCATGATTACACAATATATCATCGTTTAAACAATACGTTAAAGTACAACTTCGGTGTTGAGAAAACGCAACATCTGTCAGCATGTCTTCAGGGATAAGAGTTCTTCAACAACACACTTGTAGCTTTGCTCATCATCACAACAACTCTCTATTCCACAATAACAACATCCTTCACTTCACCCATACCTTCGTTAATACTAAAAATCTTCGGTCTTCCTCGTAAAGAGCAGTGAGGTCACTTCCAAGGTATCAACATATTCATCTTATTCGACAAGAAAAAAAAACATCAAATTTAGAGTCGCATCAGTGGTAGTGGTAATAGGTGAAGAGCTATACTACTCGCTATGGTTAGCCTATCATGAAGGTCGGAGTAAATATGTCTCTAAATGTATGGAAAATCGCATTCCAGTTAAGGAGAAAAAATGAAATGAGAATATAGAGAGATAGTGAAACAATAAAAGGTGTATGAATTTTAGTTATCCGAGTGATTGTATTTGTAGGATTGAATTTTACGAAAGAACATGGCAATGTCTTTGTCAAATACATTTATGTCAATCAATAGGTGTTTAGAAACATTAAGTTATTTCACAATGGATCAATTAAGTAATAGATGATCGTATATGGGTCTAGAAAATACTAATTCGTTGAATATCACATAACATTTATCATAACTTTTTGATTATCCGGTCAATTAAAGAAGAATCGTCCAATATATGCCATAATTATGGATGGTGATGGGTATTAATTATTAAAAGTTGATAGTATACAGAGTTGCCTAAACACATGACTAGCAATTTTGTGTTATTTTGGATAGCCTCCAAAATAGAGGTGATTCGTTTTCGTACACTATCTTTGAAATTGCGTCAACACTTTTGGCAAATGAAAGAGCTCATACAGCTTTGTGAACGACGTATTTGTTTAGCTAACTATAATATTTAAAAATTATTTTGATTACATTTCTTTAATTTTACTTTATTGTCATTTACATTTGAACTAAACAAATTCTTGAGGAAAATTAAAGATCATCCGTAACAAGAGGTGAAGGTAAAGGTGCACAACCAAATTGATATTTCTATAATTTCAAAATATGAGCTAGGTCTGAATTCGGGAAAAACCAGATTAATCAAAACATAATCGAGTAAATCTGATACGTCAAATTATGGTAGGCTTCACAATGAAAAATACGGTTTTAATCCACCATTTCTGTATATAGTGTTGGTAGAAGGATTTGGAGGCTTCCTTTTAAAAAGTGATGACTCCTTAAACAAAATCATCTAAAACGAGATGACTGAAAAACATCATGTTTTTTAATAAAAACAACAAAAGTTGCATTTTGGCCCCTTAAACGATCCCGAATGGTCGAAAAATATCTCATATCGTGGCAAAACAGTGAGTTTTATTATGGCAAAACAGTGAGTTTTTTTATTAGGTCGTTTCTTATCAACCATAAAATTTTCTACAATTTTCAGACATCCTAATCAATTTTGGCCAACAAATTGGCAAAGCCATTGGTTTTTTAGCAAGATTTCAAACATCTTTTTTTCAAGTCCAGTCATTAACTAGAAACATACACTTTAGCTTCAAAACGGGATGAATTCGATCTAATTTCACCCAAAACCGGTTTCATTACTTTGTAGAAAAATAGATCCACCTTCGTTTTAACTATGTACACCTCTGGCTGAAAGTATGAAGGGACTCAACTAAGTGTTCTAATCAAATTTAAGATGAGGCCAATAAATGGATAGGTAGTTTGACTGTAAATTTCTTCGGCTTTTAATAGAACATAACTCATTTGATCCATAAAAAAGATATAAATTTAAGCAATAATTTTCTAAATATGTCATCGATACTGATTTTTTAAAATATCAAATTATTTTAGTGATTTAACCAACGTCAATATTTGATTAATAATTTTATACTTTTCTTCACTATTCCTGTTGGCCTTTGTCTTTTCGGTTATTTTTACTATGAACCGTATACCATACACAATTTACATACAAATCTCCCATTTAACAAAAATCAATAATAGTGACGATCAATTTTTCTTAATATTTTTGTACATAGCCATAACTTTCATGAAGAACCTGTCCCTTTGATCACTCCTCTAGAATGACAAGATCAATGATGTGAACTTGTGACATGCTGATATTTTGATCCAATTTGAAAATAATCTTATGTTTTTAAAAACTATCACAATTTTATAAAAAAAATTGTCCGCATTGGAAAATCCCAGATAATATAAACATTTATAACTCATAAAATGGTCGAAATGAAACTACATGGGATGTCTCAATCAACATAAAAGCATAATTATTTATTAAGTTCAAACTAAATGTCAAACAAAAGTATCTACATACACCCAACAAGTCTGATGTCGCTAACTGCTAGTGTCCCTGATTCTGCTACCTGAGACACACATTAAAACAATACATTAGAGTAGAAAGTCTAGTAAGGCACATAGGTTTTTCACCATATATATATATATATATATATATATATATATATATATATATATATATATATATATATATATATATATATATATATATATATATATATATATATATATATATATATATATATAGAATCAGGATCAATTGAGGCCAAAGAAAAGGTTGAGATCTTGATGCTAAATCTGGACCATCTATTATTTTTGATCTACGGCTATTATTAAGAAGGTATTTACAAATTATAAATGCATTTTAAATTAAATTAATTTAAATTAAATATTGATAAGGATAGTAGAGTAATTATACATTTTTCAAATTTTATCAACTCCTTAAAGTTCTCTCCTCCTTCTATTTCTCTCCGTTATTCTCTCTTGCCGTCCTTCTACCCTAATTCGCTTCCCCTCTCTCTCGATCTCACCATGAAACAAATTAAGCGGTTCATGCAAAAGCCCATAACCTCCGAAATCCCTAACGACGACAGCAATTGATCCGGCCAGTCACTGTAGAAGTGAAAATTGGCGCTCGAAAGTGTCATCGATTGTTTATTCATGAAATCCGCTAGCAAAACTGTTTTCGTCAGCGTGCAATTGTCGGCGATTGTTTTCAATACTCCCATGGCTTGCGAATGAGGGAGGTAATAGATTATGCCTTCGAGAATCCACTGTGCTATTTTCAGAACTTCTAAATTTTTTAACTTTGATCACAATTTGGTGTTACGAGGTTTTTTTCAAATGTGTGGGCCAGTGGTTTACTTCATTCAATTTTTACAAATTTGTTTTTTGTTTTTATAAATTTACGGTTGTAAATCACTTTTTGGAATACAATAAAAGCAATCCGATACCATTTCTTGGCAATTAAAATTTGTGTCTATATAGTTGTATGCTAAAATATGAAGGCTGAAATTAGAGAGTAAAATAAAAGTTTGGAATACCATAACAGCCATCAATACAAAAAAGTTATAGTCCGCAAATTGACTCCAGTCAAATTTCGAATGCTCTAATCTAGTTTTCATTGTGTCAAAAATCTCAATAAACTTTTTGTATAGAACCTATTTTAAGTCTTATCAAAACAAAAGTATTATATAAATAAACAAAATACTATAGAAATTATGAAGATACTTAACGTGTGTTATCCATTTGAGCATACCAAATAATACATCTTTTTTAATAAGTTTTTACTTTGCATATCAGAATTACATTGCATCTTTTTTTTCTTTCATATGATATTTTGATATGATTGTTTATGAGTAGGTTTAATTTTAGCTAAATATCGTTCTAATCATTTATGATGTTATAATCATTAAAGATTATAACTATTGCGGTATAAATGATTAGAAAAATAGTTATAATCATTTCTAATTATAGGTATGAATATTTTAATTTTACCTAAATTAATATTGCTCTAATCATTTGTGATGTTATATTCATCGATGATTAAATGTGTTAGAAACCTATGTTAGGTGTTAAGCATGAATAAAGAAATTTACAATGTTAATCATTGGTGATTAACATTGTAAGTGTATGTATTTTTGTGTTAAATGTTCTTTATGTGTTAATCAGTGATGATTATAACTATAATCATTGATGATTATAACTACAATTATTGATGATTATAACTATAATTACTGATGATTATAAATATAATTGCATAAATAATTAGAACATCGGTTATAATCATTTCTGATTTTAACTTTAGCTAGGTTTAATATGGCCATTAATTATTTATGTTTAATATGGTTATAATCATTTTCTGATATCCTTGAATTTGATTTTGCAGAGGTGTATCCAATAACAACAATGATCATGGTGTCCCATCTTTTTTCGTGTATGGTGTAACAAGAAAATTCGAAGCAAACACAACGATGTGTGAATTCATATATTGTTACAATTATATTCATTAATAAATATTACTTGAAATGTAGGAATTTAGATGTAACTTTTATTTTGTTAATGTTTATTAATTTATAGTTAAAGGTGTAGTCATCTATGATTATAATTAGAGGTGTTTTATTCTTCATGATTAAGAATATTTTGAAAATTTTATTTTTATATCCTATTCATTTTATATTACAATCGTATCTATTTTTATTTTTTAGAGATCTAATCAGTTATGATTAGAACTACATTGTGTTTTATAATCATTAATGATTGAAATCGTATAACTCAAATGATACAATGAAAAATATATTTTGACCGAAAAATGATAATTACTATCTATTACAAAAATAAAAAAGTAAAAAATAAGTAAAAAATTTGACGTTATATAATATGAAAAAATAAATATTAAGTTATTAGTTTTTTTGGTAACTAACAATCAAAATCCTACATTTTAGGAATCAGAATCCTAGATTTTAGGAAACCATAATTTTGATGTAATTTAATTGAAATACATAATTACTAATATGCCCTTATAATTTGATTGGTCCAGAACTGGCCTCGCAACCTCAACCTTTTCGTTGGCCTCGATTGATCCTCCCCCTATATATATATATATATATATATATATATATATATATATATATATATATATATATATATATATATATATATATATATATATATATATATATATATATATATATATATATATATATATATATATAAACAGTAAGGCAACAACACGACAATACTCAACATATATCACAACAACAACAACAACAACATACAACATGACAATATCAACAAACAACACAACAAAACTGTCGATCAGCAAACAACTTAACAGTGCTAACTCACAACATAGCAATATCAGCAAACATGAATAATTAAACAGCAAGTATGACATCTAATATAAATAACACACTTGATTCCCACCGGGTCCTCTCTTAATTATAACAAACCTAAACAACATTGACCATACGATTTCGGAATTCAACATGGGGGACGAAGTATCAACAAAGGGGAAATATGTTGATAGCAACATGTGATTAGAAGATCCATATATAACAACTACAGGTAGGTAGTCCAGTCTAATGTCCACATAACCCGTCCAAAATGATTAGTGGTTCTCATCGTACTCCTTTGATGACGACAACATACCAATAGTAATAGCATGACAACATAGTAATGGTCATGACCTCACTACAAAGTCTCTCACTCCCCTGGTAAGAGATAACTAACCTACAACTAATATTGACATAACAACAAAAACAACAACAAGTAATTGCAACATTATTTTAGCAATAGTAACAATAATCCCAACATGCCAATTAAGTAGTATAATAGCAAGTACATCAATCACAATCCATAACAGACATTCATAGCAACAACAAAACATAATAGGATTGGCACATAATACACATAGTAAGCAGCTAGCACATAGAAAACAAAAAGTAAAACAATTTCGTTTTATAGACATGTGTGTTAAAATAAATAACGATATACTCGCCTCTAACAACTGTAGTATCGGTAAACTGCCGACTACTCCTAATGCACTTTGATCAGCTCCCATGTGACGTAAACGTAAGTATTTTTACTTTTAGTTTATGTCTTAATACTTAGCTTACAAATTAATAACATAAAAGCTCAACTTTCTACTTAAATAATAGAAGCCTTAACCCGATCATAGTTTACTGTTTGGGGCATAACTCTACAATAGTAGCTCCGATTGAGCTTAATCTAGTGGATTTAAAAAGAAGACAAAATTTTCTATAACTCTAATCTCTGGTGATTTTCCTCAATGCATCCGATATCTATCTATGTCGCTCGAAAGATAATAAGAGAAGATTGTTGTCTTCTTTGTTTGAACAACATCGTGACAAAACTAAGCTAGAAAAAAGTCCTCTTTATATGCTCAGATCTGTATCATGAATATAAGTAGTTAATGAGTATATTACTACTTCTAACTAGAATAACAAGGTCTGGGACACACTGAATGGTTTTGAAATGCAGAACCAAATAGAATAGCTTGGTTTAAGGTTTTTGGGACATATAACGTGTTCGGGAGAGATCCAGCAAGCATGGGGCTATGGTATTGGCTTCTTTAAAATCAAGGATAAATTTTGAATCAATTAGAAGGCTTATGACTATTTTGGAGAATAAAGAATAGGTCAGAAACATAGTAACACATTGTTTGCCTTTTAGGGTTTTCGGGACCTTTTTCGTGTATTATGGGTTGTTTTTTAGAATCCTAGGTATGCACAAAAATTAAGAAGCTTTAGGAATAGTTAGTAGGGATGGCAAAAATACCCAAACCCGATGGGAAAAACTGAAGCCGAAACATCTGGGATGGGTTTTGAAGCTAGTAAATGGTTATGAGACCGGGTATGAGATTTTTTTAGAAAAGATTTGCGGGTATGGGGTGGTTTTGGTATTGAGTTGATACCCGCCCGATTACCCGATCCCATATACCCCACCCCGAACCATATATTTTTATATACTAATAATTTTATTATTTATATATAAGATTGTAAATCCATATTTTGATATTATATAAAATTTATTATTATGTGATTACTATTTACCATTTCTATCGTTATCTAATTATTACTTATTGAAAATTCTATATAGCATATTATATGTGATATATAGTTTTACATTTCTCGTGTCCCCTCCTTCAACTCATCTACTCGTTACTATGCATGAATCTCCATTGGTGGTATACATTCTTCTATTAGTTATCATGTATCGTCACTTTCTTTCTTCTTATTAAGCATCAATTACCTTCTTATTAAAATGCACATTTCATAAATATTAAACTTGTTGATTTTCTTAAATATTGAAATTATAAAAATAATTCAAGTATATATTTGGATGAGATTGTGATCGGATTTTATAATCGACATTCCAACGGGTAAAATTCAACTTATTATTATCAAGATTGGGATACTAGATACCCGTGGTTATAACCACGAACCCGATGGTTATTTACTAAGCGGGTACCCTGTAAGAACCCGTAAAATAATAATAAAAAGTTATAATATTAGTTTATGTGAAGTTCGGGTTTGTAACGTGTGAATAGTGAAATTTAGTCAAAAAAGGGCAAAATTGTCATTTGACATGAAAATGACCATTATGTTAAGAAAATGTAATGTGGGGTTAAGTTGGTAACAAATGAAATCTAGATTGTAAAAATATTAGCCTTAGTACCATTTTTGAACAAAAGTTGAAAATCAAGGGACCAATGTGTAAATTTGAGAAATATAAAATATGAGAAAATGTCATATTTCTCATTTGCTGGAGACTTGGAGCAGATTCTAGTGCCTTGGAGAAGGGTGATCGATCTTTGAAGAATACAAGAAGTAGAAGTGGAAGTTGGAAGATCTAAGCTTGGGTTTCAAGGTTTGATTTTCGACAGGAATCTGTCTTATGTTGTATAATTCGTAGAAAAATCATACGATGTCCAAATCAGGCGATTCCAGTTCCCATGGTTTCGTCTGGATGTCTTTTTCAGTTCATCAGTTGGGGTTCAGACGTCATTCGGTCGTTTTCTAGGGTTTTGAACCCGATTTCCACGAGTATGATTTCTGTGTCCAATTTTGTTGTGAAATTCTTGTAAAATCGTGTGTTCACTGGATTGTTCTGAAATTTTGTGTGGAGAAGAACCTTGTCATGAGCCATACTCAACCAAAAGGTATTGTCTCAGTTCATTGTTTTGGTTTGGACTTTGGTGTGTGCAATCCGACCTCCACAGATTGGTTGCTGCACACCTAGGTCAACTTGTGGGATTTTTATTTCCCAAATGTTCCATGGTTTAGGTCTGAAATTTTGATGGGACGGTCATCCTCATGTCTACAGTGTTCCATCCAGAGGGCTTGATCCAGTTCCATTAGGAAGCTAGGGTTCCAATGCCTTCTCTTTGACAGAACCAGAATTTTTGCTGTGCACATTGTCCTTGTTGCACGATTTTTAATTCTCAGTTGGCTTATGCTTTGAGTTTGATTTTTGGATGAGAGCTTTACCTTCATGTCTAGTGTAACTCATCCAAAAGGCTTGACTTATTTCCTTTCAGAAGTCAGGTTGTTGGACAAATCTTGTCAACCTATGCTGAGTTGTGATAGAAATGTTGCTGCTCATTTCCTTCATATTGTATGATTTTTAATTCTTAATTGGTTTGTCTTTTGGGTCTGAATTTCGGAGGATGATCTCTTGGTCATATCTAGTATACCTATGTAAGAGGGTTTTCCTTGATTCCATTCCCAAGTGGAATGGAATTGGTGATTCCTCCACTAATCCAGATTTGTGACAGATTGCACTGTCAATCTTGTCACTTATTTTCTAAGGTCTTAGAGTGTGATTCAAGTCTCGGTATCTTCTCGAGACTTGTCATGTATTGTGTCTATTTTTTAGAATGTCTGAGTTTGTGCCATTCGAGTTTCTGAGTTGGGAGTTATGGTCAATTCTTTGACTATGCGTCTTAGATGTCAAAAATCTAAAAATGAGTTAATAATGTGATATTAATCTATTAAGATGTAGATTAAGAGGTCTTTAATTGTTACTAAGGCCTAGCTTGTATTAACTAGAATGTTAAATGAACTCCTTAGGTATTAAGGAGTAAAGTTGAAGGAAATGAAAACACAACGGGAAGAAGTGATTCTGGTTAGACTTCTCTAACTAGACAAGGTGAGTACATGCAGTATTTTTACCCATTTTGGGGTACATGGCAAGTAAGTATATCAAGATTTCTTATAAAATTTCTATATGTGAAGTTATATGCAAGAGTATGATTTCTAACTTGTTTGTGAAAGTTTAATACTATATTTGAAGTATGTTTTCGGACTATAAGTCAAATTACGTGAAAGTATGTTTTGGCATATGAGTCAATTATATGAAAGTATGTTTGGAAAATAAGTCATATATATTTTTAAGTATGAAAAATGTTTGGATAGTATATTTTGGTTATAAACCAAATATGTTTAAAGTATGAGTACGCATATAGCCACAAGATGTTTGGAAAGTATGATTTGTTTATAAATTATTATGTTTTCAAGTATGAATGAGTATATAGCCATAAAATGTTTAGAAGGTATGATTTGGCATTAAGCCTAAATTGTTATAAAAACATGTTTTAAACGTATGATTATTATGTGAAGAAAGTTATATGTTTGGCATTTAGCCATAAAGACAGAAAATGATGAAGTTTGGCACTTAGCCACTATTTTTATGTATGTGAATAATTTTAAAGTAAGCAGAAAGTGTTTTGTATGACTGGTAATTGTAGCAAGCAGTGTTAGTAAGGGAACTATGTTCCAACCTACCCGGGTTAGGTAAGGGGTCTACTGGGGCAAAAGCCCCATCGCGAAGTAGATTGCCTCAGCACTTCTATGGTGAGGATAGATCCGTTCTTTCTAGCCATAGAGACTTGGGTTATCACTTATGGTGATTAAAGCCCTAAGTATAAAAATCCAGCAAGCTTATAAAACTAGTCAAAGAAAGTAAGAAAGACGCTATTTTTGTAAAGTATATTATGAAGTGATTTTGAAAAGTAAATAGTTGTAGTATGTTATTACTATAAAGTTTTGACAGAAGTTTTATGATATAAATTTTATAAAAGTTGGAAAAAAAAAGTTAAATGTTTGAGTCTAAAACTCATGTAACTCACGAGACATTTTTGTCTTACGTATTCTATTTTTATGCCATGTATTCCAGGTTCAGGTACAAAGATGTAAGATAATTTGAAGTTGTAAAATAGACTCTAAAGTGTGAATGAGTGGAGCTGGATACAGCTTCCATGTATTGGAGTATGATTAAATCCTTTCCCTTAAATCTTATGGTTGTGTGATACGAAATTGTAACACTCCCTATAGACTTAAACGAATACAATGGTTTTTTATAAACCGTATTTTGTAAAATATGCTTTTATGTAACATAAATGGTTTGTGAGAATTGGGGTGTTACAAGTTGGTATCAGAGCCATAGTTTAAGCGAATTAGGATTGGATCATTCCACTCCTAGGCTTAGACTTGTGAAATAAGGAGTTAGAATGAGTTTATTAGTTTTATAATGTCTTAAGAAATTAAGACATTGTTGTTAGTAGAATTGTATGAGTATATTTATGAGTAAAATAAACTAACTGATACCAGTAAACAGTGAAACTGAGTGGAAGCATCGGGATCAACACATGTAGGTGATTATGGTAATATGAGCCCGTATTATCATAATCACAGGATGCGTATTGAGCCTAGTGAAGTCACGAAGGAATACTGGAAAACTGGTAGAAGAAGTAGTAAGCTAATATTTATGGCATGTCTAGGGAATGACATAATATATATATATTATACAATTAAGAACTTGTAAATACATGGTAGGAAGTATTTGAGACAATGAGTTATATCTCATTGTCAAGTTAGAATTCATAATATGACTAAAAACATGTAAAATTGGTGATTAAGTTCTTGACAGCTTTGACTTTTTATAAGAGTCAAACTTAGAATGCAACTATAAAATTACTTGGACTATGTATGAGATATCTTGAAATTGAGCGTCGAATTATGAAATACTATATGTAATAAGCTAGTAACACCAAAGAATCAACATTTGTAGAGTTGGTTTGCTAGGTAGCAATGAAGGACAAAATTGACTTGTAAAAGTCTAAAATGGGACAAGAGTTTGGGAATTTATATTTGTAATCAAGAAGCTAGTAAATATGACTTATGAAACCTGCTTACACCACAAGATGATAACATTGAATTGGGGATACGGGTATTTGGGTTAAACATCATATAAAACACCATTTAGTCGTAAAAATACTATAATTGCAATATTTTAGTTAAATTTGCCGTTTTAAGTCAAATGAAAGAAAGTTTAAGAAATAACACCAAGACTTGAACAACATGATTCATTGTCATGTTATTATACTATACTAAAAGGAAATTGAAGGTTTGGGTCAAGAAAAGTTATGTAATAATAAGAATGAAAATAAGAAAGTATTCTGACAGAACTTTTATGTCAATTTAACTGTAAAACTGTACAAACCTACAGGTCCAAAAATTTTGTGGCATACATGAAAAGAAAGCTACAGATGTCTAGTTTCTAAATCAAAAAGCGGTGAGTCGTTTCGATTCTCCTAGAATGAGTTATGCCGTTTTTCATACAGGATATCCTGTTTCGGTAGATTCTGTCCCACTTGGGAATATGAATGTAAATGTTAATAGAATGCTCAAAGAATTGAAAGAAAACCATTATTAGTATATAGGGATGTATTATGAGTAATCAGAAGTGTTAAAGAACAGAATAGAAGTCTAAATAACTTAATGAAATAAGTTTAGAAATGTTATAATACGTATGAAAACTTGTATTGGTTTTATGATTTTACCTTGAGTATAAAATGTTATGGTTATGTAATTAATAAAAGAAAGAAGATTTTATGGGGATTAAGAGTATGTAAAAGAGTTTGTGAATATCACAAACATAATGTGATATTAATTTATTAGAAAAGTTAGAGTTTTGGTTAAGTCTAAAAATGACTTAATCGGAAATGATTAAACTAAAAAGTTACCGTTTTAGCAAATACGAACCCGTATGGGTATGTAATGAATTTATATCAACATTTATGTGTTGTTGGGTGGTTTTGGGTAACAAAATATGTAAAAAGTGTAATGTTTAAAAATAATTTTTATTTTATTAATTGTAACGGTAAAATTGTTAAAAGTAGAATATAAAAGCGAAATGGAATATGTTTTGACATCTAAGCATTAATATTGCTTAATAAACATGTTAAGATAAGAAAATTACTAAAATTACATGTTAAAACCCAAGAAATCACATTTAGGCAAAGTAGGATGCCTAAATAAGAAAACGGACAAAAAATAATGTCGAAACGAAAAATGGTGTAAAAGGTTCCATGAAGCTTTATACATGTTCTAAACACTATTAGGATATTGTTGGGTTATATAACAATGATTTAAACAAACGTTTACATGAATTTTGGATTAAATTGTCAAAATGGGACAAAAGGGCAAAAATGTCCAAAATGACTATTATGCTTTAAGAGTCACACTTAAACCTTGGAATGGAATTAGATAATGCTAGAAAGAGTTTATATATGATTTAACACATATAATGTGTTTAGTTGTGTAATTAGTTCTAACATCTTAATAAAATGGGAATGATACGCGGGGTACCTAAGAAGATGAGAAGTGTACACATAAGAGTACTGTAAGAAAGTTGAAGAACGAAAAAGACATGATTATATTAGTAAGTATAATGAATAAGTGAGACCGATATCGTATAAATAATAAATGAGGACGAAAGAAGTATTTGGGTTGCTAATATGTGAATTGTAAAAGGAAAGAAGTATTTGGGTTGCTAATATGTGAATTGTAAAAGTATTATAAGAAAAAGTGACATAATTCATGTATTGATGGAAGTAATACATATAATTTAAGGGAAATAAGTGAAATCACTTCATAGTATAGAAATGGGTAAGAAGTATGAGAAATTGAAATTTCATAAACTATGAATTAAGAACGAAAGTAACAATTGTGTCATTAATAAAAGTTAAGACGTGAAAGTAGTATATGTATAGAGTGATACGAGATATGTAGTTATAGAAAGTAATACATGTAGATTAAAGAGTGGAAAAGAATGTGGAAACTTTATAACATATATCTAAATTTGGGTTAAGTAAAATGTCCACTAATGGACAAAATTTTACAAAGAAAGATTTAGTGTATTTTATAAACCTTACTTACATGCAATTTATGTCTAATCGTATTTGGAAAAGTTTTATAAGTAAAGAATATGGTGAGTATAACCTCACATGTTTTTGGTAAATATATAAGAAGAATTGCAAAGTATATTGCTACTTTTGATAAAAACATGGAAGTATGAGACTATTTTGTAAAATAAGAATTTGAAGGATAGAATTCAAAGAAAATAAGTTTTATTAAGTTGAAAGAAGAGATTTGTACATGAATGAAATGAAGTAAAAAAGGAAAGCGATTTAAACATGGAGTAAGAAGTATATGAATGAACAGACGTTAAAATTTGAGAAAAATGAATAGAATGATTGAAAGGGCATTTTGGCCAATTAATAAAAGTAATATATATATGTTGTTATGAGTATTTTGGATATTAAAAAAAAGAAAAGATGGTAAAATGACTAAAAAGGTACTTTGGTTATTTGGATAGATGTAAAATTTTAAAGAAAAATTCGTATACAAAAGTACATTCATTATAAGAAGGAAGTCTAGAAGAGGGGGATCCTCTAAAACCACAAATTTCTGAAAAAAAAATTATTTAGAAAATCTCGTGTATTAAATAAGAGATTAAAAGTTGAGGGAATAAAATGTCATTTTCTCAAACATAAAAAGTATAAGTAAAGAAAAGATATGCATACCATGTAAACTATGAAAAGATTCCGAGTACAGAATCCGCTTAAGGAGGGGTGACTGTAAGAACCCGTAAAATAATAATAAAAAGTTGTAATATTAGTTTATGTGAAGTTCGGGTTTGTAATGTGTGAATAATGAAATTTAGTCAAAAAAGGGCAAAATTGTCATTTGACATGAAAATGACCATTATGTTAAGAAAATGTAATGTGGGGTTAAGTTGGTAACAAATGAAATCTAGATTGTAAAAATATTAGCCTTAGTACCATTTTTGAACAAAAGTTGAAAATCAAGGGACCAATGTGTAAATTTGAGAAATATAAAATATGAGAAAATGTCATATTTCTCATTTGCTGGAGACTTGGAGCAGATTCTAGTGCCTTGGAGAAGGGTGATCGATCTTTGAAGAATACAAGAAGTAGAAGTGGAAGTTGGAAGATCTAAGCTTGGGTTTCAAGGTTTGATTTTCGACAGGAATCTGTCTTATGTTGTATAATTCGTAGAAAAATCATACGATGTCCAAATCAGGCGATTCGAGTGCCCATGGTTTCGTCTGGATGTCTTTTTTAGTTCATCAGTTGGGGTTCAGACGTCATTCGGTCGTTTTCTAGGGTTTTGAACCCGATTTCCACGAGTATGATTTCTGTGTCCAATTTTGTTGTGAAATTCTTGTAAAATCGTGTGTTCACTGGATTGTTCTGAAATTTTGTGTGGAGAAGAACCTTGTCATGAGCCATACTCGACCAAAAGGGATTGACTCAGTTCATTGTTTTGGTTTGGACTTTGGTGTGTGAAATCCGACCTCCACAGATTGGTTGCTGCACACCTAGGTCAACTTGTGGGATTTTTATTTCCCAAATGTTCCTTGGTTTAGGTCTGAAATTTTGATGGGAAGGTCATCCTCATGTCTACAGTGTTCCATCCAGAGGGCTTGATCCAGTTCCATTAGGAAGCTAGGGTCCCAATGCCTTCTCTTTGACTGAACCAGAATTTTTGCTGTGCACATTGTCCTTGTTGCACGATTTTTAATTCTCAGTTGGCTTATGCTTTGAGTTTGATTTTTGGATGAGAGCTTTATCTTCATATCTAGTATACCTATGTAAGAGGGTTTTCCTTGATTCCATTCCCAAGTGGAATGGAATTGGTGATTCCTCCACTAATCCAGATTTGTGACAGATTGCACTGTCAATCTTGTCACTTATTTTCTAAGGTCTTAGAGTGTGATTCAAGTCTCGGTATCTTCTCGAGACTTGTCATGTATTGTGTCTATTTTTCAGAATGTCTGAGTTTGTGCCATTCGAGTTTCTGAGTTGGGAGTTATGGTCAATTCTTTGACTATGCGTCTTAGATGTCAAAAATCTAAAAATGAGTTAATAATGTGATATTAATCTATTAAGATGTAGATTAAGAGGTCTTTAATTGTTACTAAGGCCTAGCTTGTATTAACTAGAATGTTAAATGAATTCCTTAGGTATTAAGGAGTAAAGTTGAAGGAAATGAAAACACAACGGGAAGAAGTGATTCTGGTTAGACTTCTCTAACTAGACAAGGTGAGTACATGCAGTATTTTTACCCATTTTGGGGTACATGGCAAGTAAGTATATCAAGATTTCTTATAAAATTTCTATATGTGAAGTTATATGCAAGAGTATGATTTCTAACTTGTTTGTGAAAGTTTAATACTATATTTGAAGTATGTTTTCGGACTATAAGCCAAATTACGTGAAAGTATGTTTTGGCATATGAGTCAATTATATGAAAGTATGTTTGGAAAATAAGTCATATATATTTTTAAGTATGAAAAATGTTTGGATAGTATATTTTGGTTATAAACCAAATATGTTTAAAGTATGAGTACGCATATAGCCACAAGATGTTTGGAAAGTATGATTTGTTTATAAATTATTATGTTTTCAAGTATGAATGAGTATATAGCCATAAAATGTTTAGAAGGTATGATTTGGCATTAAGCCTAAATTGTTATAAAAACATGTTTTAAACGTATGATTATTATGTGAAGAAAGTTATATGTTTGGCATTTAGCCATAAAGACAGAAAATGATGAAGTTTGGCACTTAGCCACTATTTTTATGTATGTGAATAATTTTAAAGTAAGCAGAAAGTGTTTTGTATGACTGGTAATTGTAGCAAGCAGCGTTAGTAAGGGAACTATGTTCCAACCTACCCGGGTTAGGTAAGGGGTCTACTGGGGCAAAAGCCCCATCGCGAAGTAGATTGCCTCAGCACTTCTATTGTGAGGATAGATCCGTTCTTTCTAGCCATAGAGACTTGGGGTATCACTTATGGTGATTAAAGCCCTAAGTATAAAAATCCAGCAAGCTTATAAAACCAGTCAAAGAAAGTAAGAAAGAAGCTATTTTTGTAAAGTATATTATGAAGTGATTTTGAAAAGTAAATAGTTGTAGTATGTTATTACTATAAAGTTTTGACAGAAGTTTTATGATATAAATTTTATAAAAGTTGGAAAAAAAAGTTAAATGTTTGAGTCTAAAACTCATGTAACTCACGAGACATTTTTGTCTTACGTATTCTATTTTTATGCCATGTATTCCAGGTTCATGTACGAAGATGTAAGATAATTTGAAGTTGTAAAATAGACTCTAAAGTGTGAATGAGTGGAGCTGGATACAGCTTCCATGTATTGGAGTATGATTAAATCCTTTCCCTTAAATCTTATGGTTGTGTGATACGAAATTGTAACACTCCCTATAGACTTAAACGAATACAATGGTTTTTGATAAACCGTATTTTGTAAAATATGCTTTTATGTAACATAAATGGTTTGTGAGAATTGGGGTGTTACATACCCGACATGACGAAACCGGGTTTGGGATACGGTTTTATAATATGGTATGGGACTGGGATCATCAATACCCATCCCATACCCGTCCCATTGCCATCCCTAATAGTTAGTATTACATTAAAAACAATAATTAATGTCTAAACCAAGTTCCACAGTTGTAGGATTTGTCAAAACAAAACGATATAAGAAGGAGGTCGCTTAAGGCTTGTACTTGGGGTGTAATCTGTTTCATGAACACATGAAGGGTTCTTGGGACATGATTGTATATTTTACAAAGGTAAGGAGCTTACCAAGTCTTAGTGGATCGAATAGCAGCTGCTAAATAAATGAGGTCATCCTCTTTCTCCCGATACATCTTTTCTTTCCTACAAGCTCCCATGATCACACCTCTTACGCCTCTATTTTCTCTTACTCAAGTATGCTAGGGTTCTGTACATAGTGGTTGATTTTGTATGTATGTATGTATGTATGTATGTGTGTGTGTGCGTGTGTATATATATATATATATATATATATATATATATATATATATATATATATATATATATATATATATATATATATATATATAATGTTGGGCTACGGTTGACTTAATAAATGATCTAAGTAAAAATTAAGTTGGATTGTGGGGCTAAACTATTAAATTTGAAACTTCAATTTACATGTAGAGAGTTTTGTGCTTATTCGTGAAATTTTTTATCTTTAGGGGACCATTTATGCCAAATTCTAAAAAGTGTGATTTATTTAATGGGGGTTCTCCTCATTCGTCCAGGGGATACAATTTCTACAGAGCATAAAGAAGGGAGAATGTTGGGTCATAATTTATTATGGTTTAATCTTTGCATTTTGGGCTTAAAATAATATTTAATTTGGGCTTAAAATAGAAAATATGTGGCTAAAATGGGTTTTTCGGTTGGAACCGAAAAACCCCCTAGTTGTTCAGTTCGGCTCTTGTGTTTCTCGATTGGGCCTTTTGTTCTTTGGGCTTAGGGTTTTAGGCTAGGTTTTGTAGGGTATTTAAGGAAAATATAGCCTCATTTGTGTGGTTGGTTGTCTTGAAGAGTGTGCTAATTAGAGAGAGAAATAGAGTGTTCTTGGCAACCATCAAACTTATGTACTAGTCTTGGATTAATCAAGAGTGCATTAAAGTTTGTTTAATCTCCTTGTTCTACTCATGTTCTTGTGATTTGATTGATACCATTTGTGTGTAGATCTAGGATTTGTGAACCTACAATTGGTATCAGAGCTTGATTTTGGTATCAATCTTTGATTGTTCTTGGAGATTCTTGAAGATTTTGGAGTGTTTGATCTGTTTGCATTGAGTTTTGGATTGTTTTTGGTGTTTTTGTTCTTAAAGATCTTGGTGTTCTTGGTTGATCTTCAAGCAAAATCATTAAAAAATTCGTTTTTGATCCAAAATCATGACTTATGGACTTGTTTAGCGAGTTTCAGATCGGAAATTGATTGTTCGGTTAGGCTCCTAGTGTTGTTCGGCGGCAGATCTGCGAATTACGGTTTTTCCAACGTTGTTCGGCGGCGGCTACTGTAGCAATTAGGGTTTTGGTGTTTTTCGGTCCGTGTTTGAGTTTATAGGTCCGATTAGCTGTGGTTCGGTTGGCCGATTTCGCTTGTTCGGTGCATTTAGGGTTTGTTGTTTCTCGCCTAGTTGTGCAGTGCTACAGTGAAGAAAAAAAATCGACTAGGTCAAATTTTTGTTTCTCGGCAGAAATTTTTTTTGGGGTTTTCGATCATTTTTTCTGGCGTTTCGGTCTCGTTTTCGGTTCAAGTACTGTTGACTTAGTGTTATTCAGTTTGACTTGTTAGTGGACATTTCGGGTTTTTAAGTTCATTTTCAATGGATTTAACTACTACCAATTTGCATTCCGATCTCGATACCGTGATGGGTACTGTTACCCGCATTCCCAAACTGTTAAATGTTGAAGGCTTTGATGAATGAAAATTTAGATTTGAGAAATATGCAAAAATGAAGGATAATAAGATATGGAGAAGCATTGTGAGAGGTCCGATTATAATAACAAATACACTTGAGGACGGTACGGTGATTATAAAGTCTCCGGAAGAATACTCGAATGAAGATTTCGATTTAACTGAAGCTGATTATCGTGCCCTCGCTACCCTCACGATGGCTCTGTCTCCTGATATCGCTCAAGGATTCAGGGAATACAAATCTGCCAAAGCTTTGTGGGAAGCACTGATTAAGGTTTATGAAGGCAACGAGGACATGAAACAAAGATTTAACTTGTTTAATCATGTTCTCGGGGAGACACTTGAAGCTCAGTTGCAACGCTTTATCACTCTCAACACTGAGTTGAGTACTGCTGGAATAGTTCTGTCAAAATCTGAAATCAACAAGAAGCTGCTGAACTCCCTTCCAAGAAATTGGGCTATACATGTGGCTGTGATCAAAATGACAAAGGATTTGAATAGTTTGTCTCTCTCTGCAATTTTGGCTGTCATAAAAGCATGTGATATGGATGACAAACAACTAGAGATAAATTACACAAATTCTTATCAATCTGCTAACCTAGGTGTTCCTACTAACAGTGCTTTTTCTGCTTTGCCTGCTCAAGCTCCAGTTTATCAAGTTTCTTCCTCTTCCAGCAAGCCAATGGTATCTCAAGTTCCCTCCATTCCTGTTACTCCAGCTCCAACACTTCCCAAAGGAACTGAAGAGAATTTAGGTTTGATGGCTGGTCTCCTAAATTGTTACAATGCTCTCGTGGCTGGTGAGCTGGTTCAGCCAATGATGATAGGAGATCTTGATCAAGTTCACCCTGATGATGTGGAAGAAATGGATATTTCCTGGCATATCGCTATGGCGGTATTCAGGGCAAAGAAGTTCACTTAAAGGACGGGTGGAAACAATTGGGTTGCCAACAATGGAGAGAAGAAAGTGGGTTTCAACAAGACCAAAATCCGGTGCTATAATTGTCATGAGCCTGGGCACTTTGCTCGTGAATGTACTAACCCCAGAGTAGAGAATACTGAGAGAAATCTGGTGCCTACTTGAACAAACCGTGATGCAGATACTCAGAATACTGAAAGAGCCATGGCTGTGCAACAATTCTCTTAGGATGATCAGATGCAAGCACTGAATTTGATTGAAGGTGGTGAAGCTAACTTGGCCCAAGCTGATGGTGATGTGGATGCTGATGCATCTGAGGAGGAAATGATGAATTTGCAGTTTGCCTCATGGTTTCCACTTCTCCTGCTACCACTTCCGCCAATGATAAGGTTAGTAAAGTTTCATGCTCTTCTCAAACTTCTGTTGATATAATTGCAAAGTATCGTGAACATAATGATCGTCTTATTAAAGAAGTGTTCAACCTTACAAATGATGTTTACGATGCTAAAAAGAAACTGAAACCTTTACAAGAAAAACTTGATGCTAAAATATCTGATTTTAAGAAGGTTTAAGAGGAATGGAGTACTGTAAGCACTCGATATCGTTGTGCAAAAGAAACAATTGCTAAATTAACTACCGAACTTGACACATGGAAAGCAAAATTCAATGATGCTGAATTTAATTTCAAAAAATTCTATGTGTCAAGCGAAGTAGTTGAGTCTATAATTGAACATCAAACTAAATGGGCCAGTAAACATGGTGAAGGTTTTGGTTATAGATCTGTTCCACCTCCGTATAATCATAATTATGTATCATCTGTCGAAACTGAAGAGTCAGAAGAATGTTATCTCTCGAATTTCATCAAAAAGAATCAATCTGGCACCACTGAGTGTAATAAACTGAACTCTACTGATGCTTCTACCTCATGTGCAGATAGTTTGAAAGAGAAAGATGAGAAGAAAGAAGACAAACGTACTTTTGATTCTGTTAAAACTTGTTCTAAGACTATTGATTCTAATTCGTTTGTTTTAAATTCGTCTGTTAAAACTGCTAAGATTGTTAGACCTTTCAAAAATCGTGATGATGTTAACTTTCAAACTTCTAGGTTTAAGAATTCTGTTAAATGTTCTGTTGCATGCTTGTGTGTGTGTGGAAATGCTTTGAATATATCTGGACCTAGACAAACATCCACTGCGCCTGTTAAAAGACAAACTTGTTTTAATTGTGGAATAGCTGGTCACATTGCTAGAAATTGTCCCCGATATTTGTATGCGCATCAACATGAACAGTTTTGGCAGAACGTGCCAAGGGGGAGATCTTATAAAAGAAAACCCTCGAGGTCACGTTCTCGGAATGAGACTTGGAATGATGTGAAAGCCAAGAATCAAACTGCTCAAAACAAAAAGAATGTTTCAAGAAATGACGATACCTTACCAAACTTTGTAAGATCGAAGTCATCTCCTGAATCAACTTCAAATAGCAGTTCTAATTCCAATTCTGATGCTAATGTTCCCATCTGGTCCAAGGATAAGAGATTTTAATCAAATTATAGATGGGTTCCTAAAGGCAGCATTCCAAAATCTACTGTGAATTCCCCATTATTTGACAATCGTGATATGAGTTTAGAATCTGTAAAATGTATCGATAGTTTCGGTCAACCCAGTTTCCGAATGGACTGGGTCCCTAAATCTAATTGATCCCGCAACTTGTGCAGGAATAGCTGTGGAGGAATATCAGCAGACCTTGGTATGTTGATAGCGGTTGTTCCAGGCACATGACAGGCGACATGTCCTAATTACACAACATTGAAAATTTTAATGGTGGATGTGTTTGCTTTGCGGGAGGTGAAAAGAGAAAGATCACACAAAAGGGAACTGTATCTAATGGTGCGTTGAAATTTGAGAACGTTAAATTTGTACCTGAGCCCAAGCACAGTCGGTTGAGCGTTTCTCAAATCTGTGACAAAGGTTTTTCAACCCACTTCACGAAGAACGAATGTCTGATATTGAAACCTGGTGTTGTCATTCCCGAGGAGTGGATTCTTGTCAGATCAGAACGAAAGATCAACGCTTATATCATCGACATGAATTACAACACTCCGGAAAATGTCACTTGCTTATTCTCTTTAGCTACTGAACAGAGTGCCATGTTGTGGCATCGACGTCTCGGTCACTCCAACGCGAAGAATTTGAATCGTATTGCGAAAAATGAACTTGTCCGAGGGCTTCCTATCAAAGATTTCATTACCTTTGAAAAATGTGTTGCCTGTGCTCAAGGCAAACATCATCGGAAGCCACATCAGCCCAAATTAGTCAACTTCATTGATTCGCTACTTCAACTGATTCACATGGATCTCTTCGGCCCAATCAATGTTCTCAGTATTAACAAAAGCTCTTATTGTTTAGTTATAACTGATGATTATTCACGTTTTACTTGGGTTTTCTTTTTGAAGCAAAAGAGTGAAACTACTGATCTAGTCAAGAGATTCGTTACTTTAATATAGAATCAAACGAATAAGAAACTGAAGGCAATTCGGTGCGACAATGGGACTAAATTCAAGAACGTGGTACTGGATAAATTTTGTGCAGACAAAGGAGTGCAGCGTCAGTACAGTGCTGCTCGTACACCTCAACAAAATGGTGTTGCTGAGCGTCGAAACAGAACTTTAACTGAAGCTGCACGTACAATGCTCTGCGATTCTAAATTACCGGTGTTCTTTTGGGCTGAAGCAATCAACACGGCTTGTTATGTTCAGAACAGGGTCATCATCAACAAGCGCCAAATGAAGACTCCATATGAGATCCTCTATGGTCATAAACCATCTGTTGCATATTTCCGTTCTTTTGGTTGTCCTTGCACCCTTCTTCATCTTGAAGCTACTCCAAAGTTCAACTCTAAAACAGATGATTGTTACTTTGTTGGATATGCGGGTAAAACTGTCTATCGGGTGTATAACAAGGTTACGAAACAGATCGTGGAATCGTTTGATGTACGGTGGCTAGAGGAGAATCAAACGGATGCTCGAGTTGGTCCCGACTGGATATTCAACTATGCCGAATTGTTTAAGTCTTTTAATGTGCTTTTTGATGTTGTCTCAGTTACACAGCCAGGTCCAAGTGGAGTCAACAGAGATGAAGATGAGGAAATCATTGTTGATCCCATCATACCGCCCTTGATTTTTTAAGATCCTATTCTTAACGACGGCGCATCTCCTATTTCCACTACTTTGACTGAAGATGCTCCTGCTGACTCATCCCAGATTGTTGACGAACCACCAGTTGCTGATGCATCTGCCACTCCTGAAGGCGTTATCAATTCTGAACCTACTGATCTTTTCAACTCCACACTCATGGATTCCCTCTTTCCAGAGAGAATTCCCGATGAGTATGTAGCTAGTACCTCCCACGATTTTAGAGACTCTGATAGAGGTACTTCAGTCTCAGGAAGAATTGAAAACATAACAAACCTTCCAGTTTCTTCTGCTTCGCTCGAGCATGCTATTTCTTCAAGAGTTCAACGCGATCACCCGATTGAAAACGTTATTGGCTCTCTTGACTATGGGGTCCAAACCAGAAGTCAGAGCGGTCATGTCAACGAGTGCCTCTACTCATGCTGTATCTCACAAATTGAGCCGAAGAATGTGGAGATGGCACTTAATGAACCAAGCTGGGTGGACGCAATGCATGAAGAGCTCAACCAGTTCGAGAAGCTGAATGTTTGGCAGTTGGTGGAACTAACCGAGGGCAAGAAGTCTCTTGACACGAGATGGGTATTTCGCAACAAGCAAGATGACTCAGGAGTTATTGTGCTAAACAAGGCACGCCTGGTTGTACGCAGTTTTCGTCAGATCAAAGGTCTTGATTATACCGAAGTGTATGCCCCTGTTGCAAGATTAGAAGTGATTCGAATTTTCCTTGCTTATGCCTCCTACATGAACTTTATTGTATACCAAATGGACGTTAAGACTGCTTTCTTGTACGGTGAGGTGAAAGAAGAGATTTATGTTGATCAATCTCCCGGTTTTGTCAACTCCAAGTTTCTGAATAACGTATACAAGTTGGATAAGGCTCTCTATGGTCTTCATCAAGCTCCCCATGCGTGGTATGCAACTTTGACGGATCATCTGTTACAGCATGGTTACACAAGAGGCACAATTGATCAGACGCTGTTCATCAAGCGCCAGAACTCCGACCAGATCGTTGTCTAAATCTACGTGGATGACATTATATTTGGTTCAACGAGTGAGGCCTTGTGCAAAGATTTTGAGCAAGTGATGAAGAAGCGCTTTGAGATGATTTCGTTGGGTGAAATGACGACGTTCCTTGGGTTGCAAGTTAAGCAAAGTTCAACTGGTGTTTTGATTCATCAAGGCAAGTATGTGGAGGATATTCTTGCGAAGTTCAACCTCAAGGATGCTAAAGTTGCTAACATTCCAATGGCTGAGCGACCACTGCTGACTTCAGACCCAGATGGACAATATGTTGATTAAACGTATTACCGTTCTATGATTGGATCTTTGATGTATCTGACGGCCAGCAGACCGGATATCGACTTTGCAGTCTGCTAGTGTGCACGACATCAGGCTAATCCTAAACTCTCTCATTTAACTGCTGTCAAACGGATCCTTAGATACCTTAAAGGGAGACCTAAATTAGGTATCTGGTATCCAAAGAACCGTGAATTTGATCTTTATGCTTTTTCAGATAGTAATTATGGGGGATGCGACATTGACAGAAAGTCTACTAGTGCTGGATGTCAATTCTTAGGAGACCGACTGATTTCCTGGCAATGCAAGAAGCAGCAGACTGTGTCAACATCAGTATGTTGCTGCTTCGGCCTGTTGTTCTCAAGTCATTTGGATGCAGCATCAACTTCTTGACTATGGTATGAATTTTGTTGATACTCCCATATTTTGTGATAACGATCCAGCAATCCAAATTGTCAAAAACCCTGTCCAGCATTCTAAAACCAAGCATATCGACATCAAAATACATTTTATTCGAGACTGCTATGAGCGAAAATTAATTCATTTGGAACCAATTCACACAGATAACAATGTGTCAGATTTGTTCACAAAACCATTTGCAAAAGCTCGATTCGATATGCTTATTGAACTTTTAAAAATGATACGCTTTGATGACTGTTAAATCAGTTCTGTAAATATTTTACTTTATTTTTGTTTAGTTAAATTTGTTCATGGTTTTTATTTCCGCAATTCTCTTCCATGCACAAATTTAGGGGGAGAATTCAAAACAAAACAAAATTTTCAAAATTTCAAAAATACAAAAATATTTTCGTTTATGTCTTTATTCTTCAGAAAATTTGAAAAAATCCAAAAATATTACCTACCGACGACGCACCGAGTTTATACCACTCACTGCTGAGGTAATCTTTAAGTGTTTGTGATCCTCATTGATACACATCAATGAGTGTGAAGCACTGACAACCGCTTCTTAACCAATCTAAGGTTTTTCTTGTGTAACACCAACTTCTAGACGCTTTGAGAGAAACCACTCGAAGTCGAGAGTTAAAAAGTCTGTGCCGATGGTTAGACTGCATACCGTAGTCTACCACACGCACCAATCTATTCTTAACCATCTTTATAATTTTGGATGCAAGAAATAGACGACTCATCACTTTAAACCAAGTGATGATGATATTTCGAAACTCCATGCCAGTGATCTCTGCTACAACACCAGTAGTAGATGTGAGGCATCAACAACCTTTCTTACATACAAAGCTTCTAGTTGGATAATTCAGTGTAATAAACCATACACTGATGACAATTCGAAAGTCTAACCGATGGGTATGTCTATTAACCAAGACATATTACACGCTCATACCGCTCTTGACCTAAACTTCTTCTAAACAAATGTTCGTGACTCAATGTGATATTACCTCACATTGATGAAACATTGAAACTCTGGGTCAGTGATCGTTGTTGTTAACCACAATAGCTGTGAGACCCCAACAACTTCACCGGATTCAAATTGGCACTAGGATGGTACACTCCGCAGAGTTTGGATACCATTAAACGTCTCGCCAAGAGCCAAGTTGACTTGTCAACTGCATTGAGATCTTTGATCAAGGATATGCAGGGGCCAAAATCAAAACGGCCACGAGTAGTTCTCTGATACTCAAACAATCGCAGTACGTTCCCCCGGGTTCACACAGATACTACGAGAAGTCTCATTCTGAGCCAAGGATGAATCCTTGAACAACTATGGTGAGAGTTTATAACTCCATGACCCACATGATTTGCGGTCATTGTTCGTATCGAGAAGCGTAAGCTCAAGAAGTGAAGTTCGAGAATTTTGACACGAATATTTGTTCCTGAAGAATGTGAAAGCTCAATTCCATGTGACAGGCTGCTTAAATTCCTCCTCAGTCAGCTTGTTGCTACATTTGCACCTGTACGTGATCATGAAGAAGAAGTAAAAATTCAAACTCCAGTCAAAGTCAAAGTCAAATCAAAAGACTGGATGTGCTAATTCAAGACCTATGCTGAAGCCCGTACCCAATGTGCGTTCAAAGTCAAATCTAAAGACAATCGAATGCCGAAGCTGAAGTTGTATCTGCATCGTGCTGAATGTTTTTAACATCTTCTCCTGTTCCTTGGTTAAGGGGGAGATTGATTGTTAGATTTCGTCTGCAGTGCACAATCGAAGCCAAGATCAAGACAGAGCTCGAAGACAAATGAAAGCATTAAACCAAGGGGGAGATTGTTGGGTCATAATTTATTATGGTTTAATCTTTGGCATTTTGGGCTTAAAAGAATATTTAATTTGGGCTTAAAATAGAAAATATGTGGCTAAAATGGGTTTTTCGGTTGGGACCGAAAAACCCCCTAGTTGTTCGGTTCGGCTCTTGTGTTTCTCGATTGGGCCTTTTGTCCTTTGGGCTTAGGGTTTTAGGCTAGGTTTTTTAGGGTATTTAAGGAAAATATACCCTCATTTGTGTGGTTGGTTGTCTTGAAGAGTGTGCTAATTTGAGAGAGAACTAGAGTGTTCTTGGCAACCATCAAACTTATGTACTAGTCTTGGATTAATCAAGAGTGCATTGAAGTTTGTTTAATCTCCTTGTTCTACTCATGTTCTTGTGATTTGATTGATACCATTTGTGTGTAGATCTAGGATTTGCGGACCTACAGAGAAGGTGATTCTTGAGGGTTTTAGAAGATTTTGACAAGCCGTGAAGGAATTCAAGTATTAAGAGGTAAATAATTATCTATTTTAGCTTTAAAACCTGTTTTAGGTTGGGTGTCATGTGTAGTTCGAGAATTCCCAGTTGGGGGAAGTTTATACTTGTGATCCCAAGTTGCTCATTTATGTTTCTAACCATCATATGATATTTATCCAACGATTGGTTAATCAAAAAAACTTGATTCATGAAGTTCTTAGTGACAAGAACCCTATAAATTGGGGTTTTTCTTAAACCTGTGATTTGGACGAAATTGGTGGATCATAACTGATGTTTTGGATGAAAATAATACCTCATATTGGTTCTATAATGATTCCACTCAATTTCCACAAGAATTTCGAAGATTTGATTGAATTGAGGTTAAGCTTTTGATTTTCGCATTTTTGCTATGTTTCCGCTCTATTTTAGAAAAATCATATAAAATCATAGAAATATCGTTAAAGGCTGATTCCAGTGGCCTTACAAATGTATGAATGTCTAGTTTATTTAGTTTTCGTACATTATAAACAAATTCCATGTTTAAGATAGGTGAATATCACACTTTCTACACAACTGTCGAGCTAAAATTTGACAACATGTAGTTGTTGTGTTGTAAAAATCATATAAAATCATTGGAAAATCATGTAAATATGATATTGGCGTCATTGTAAAGATGTAAGAGCATAGTTTAATTCTTGTTTGAAATTTGGAACATGATTTTCCTATAAAACTAATGTGCGAGCCATTGAAGGTGACTATACAGCCCCAAAAGTTGTTGTCGAGCAACATTTTACAACTAATATAGGACATAACGAGTTTATAAATATGTCTATAAACCTTAAAAGTGTTGAATAACTTAAGGGAGGTATTGAGGCTGATTAAGAGGTTATATAAATGGGTAAAATATACATGGGTTGTTGAAATATTGAGATTAAACACCCATTTGTTTCTTTTACAGCTTTGGGGATAAAAATGGAATTAACGAGTTCAAGTTATTCGGAGCCTATCCTATACAAATATCTAAAGGTGAGTAATCCTTGATTTACCCTCCTATGTGATGTTTATGGTGTTGTTACATTGTTTTGGTGATTATTATTTTGTTAAGCCTATGTGACCAACATTGGTGATTATTGTTGAGCCTGTGTGGCCAAGATTGGCGATTATTATATTGTTGAGCCTTCGTGGCTAGTGGTGATGAACCTTATTTGTTGAAGCCTTATGGCTATCCATTGTTTGAGCTTTTATGGCCCCGATGTATTATTATATGGTAGGGGTTGTGGTGAGCCTTTGTGGCTCGAGACCACTAGGGTTGAGAAGGGGATAGTGTTTTTATGTGGTGGTTGATTGTTGGGTTTAATGTTGTGAGGTGTTAGGAGGGAGTTGATATGTGGTTTCATGTGGAATGTTGTTGTTGCTATTAATATGCTATGATGATTATTTTAATGTTTTTTTGTTGTATCATTTATTATTTACTAAGCTCTTGTAGCTTACTATTACGTGTAACCAACCTTGCAGGATCTGTAGATCCCTCTAAGGGAAAAGCTGTAGCCGGTAGGCAGTAGATTATACTTCGTTGGTGTAATAGAGGACTCAGCTTGTGTACTAAATGTCTAAGGTATTGTGATACTAATATTTATCTCTTGGTTGTAACAATGTACACTATAACTACTTTTGGAATGTATAATATATGTTTGTGTGTGCTTGTAAAATGTAAAAAAAAAAAAAAAAAAAAAAAAAAGTTGGGTGTACTCTGTTAGTAAGGTCGGGCGTTACAGGTTCAAGGTGGATTAAGGCTTAATATCCCTCATAGGGAGAATTTCATATATGCCCATTTTAAACATCAAAAGATCATATTTGTCCAGATTAATTTTTCAATATCATATTTGCCTGTCATAAACTTTTAAGTTATCGTATTTATCTGTCATAAACTTTTAAATTATGGTATTTACCCAAATCCTTATTTTTAATATTTTTCAAGTATTTTATAAACATTTTAAATTTATATTTTTATTAATAGACTATTATGGCCTTCTTAGCTTAAACATCACTCAAACCTCTCCTTACATATCTCTCACAAAAAAAACCTTCCACCTCTCTATCTGTCGTCGTCGTCGCTGCCTCCCTCTCCTAAAACCAATACAATCGCTGTCGGCCACTTGCTCTCTTTGTTGTTAATTCGGTGAGCTTAAACAATTTATTAATCCTATAATTAATCATGGTATATACAAATGAGCACGTGGCAAGCAATGAAGTAAAAATCATAATGTTAATGTGCATAGGACGATTGTGCATTAAAAGGTGAAAAGTCGGTAATATGCTTATCATATAATGTGCTTCAGTAAATCAATTTCTTATTAACTATCGTTTTTTTTTTTTTTTTAAATGCTTGATTTATTTCCTGGCCGATTGTTTTAGGTATCTTTGACCCTGTTTAGCAGTATCTGAATCATTCAGAGGTCTGAATCAGTCAGAGGCTCTGAATGAATCTGTTTCTGAATGAAAACATGTTGTTTGCTTACACATCTGAATGACTATGTTGAATGATAAAAATAACACTTTTACCCTTTAAGCTATTTTTTTATTGAATTAAATGTTTCCTTTTTATAAAATATTTGAACAAAGTCAACAAATTTGGTGAATAATCATAAAAATATAAAAATAAAATAAAATCCAATTTCCACATAAAATTTTCAAAATCCAAATTAAACATAAATAATTTCAAATCCACGCCAACATATTAAAATCTAAATAAAATCCTACAAATTCAATTTGAAGCAGTCGAAAATAGTTGATTTGTAATCTGGTCACGCAAATTTGCCATGTATTCATTTGCTTGTGAACCCCATTCCATGTCGTGTATGTTATTACTCTTATCCCCTTGTGTTTCATCATCCATCATAGTGTCCTCTTCGAATTCCATAAATAATTCTTCAAACTTTCCCTTTATGTAGTCGTAGCTATTCTTCATTTGTTTTTGGTACGCATCAATATTATATTCTTTTTTTATTATTTCACCTACGATCCTCCAAGAGCTTGCTTTCAAGCTGCTTCCTTCTCTTCCATTAACTGTAACTTCATGCAAGCATGCTTCGAGAAAAGTTTTATCTATACCGCCTAGCTTCCAACTAAGCCTAGGCTTCTTTTGTGCCATGTCTACGGTCAATTAATACAAAGCATTTCATCAAAATTCATAAAAATGACTTTTTCAAGAAATAAAATTATTCACATTCGATTCAATCAATCAACCAACGTTCATTTATTTCACTCCAAAGATATATGACTTTAATTTACAACTATTTCATGCAAACCGATTTCATATATTCATAAAACAATCTCATGCAAACTGATTTCATATATTCAACGGGAATTCCAATTCAAGCATTCAAGAACAAAATTGACTAAAAAGGCTATGCAGTTTTGGACACGAAAATATCTCATATTTTGACTTTTTTTTACCTATGAATAGTCGTTGATAAACTAAAAAGGCTGTGTAGTTTTGGACAGGAAAATCTCTCATATTTTGACATTTTTTTACCTATGAATAGTCGTTGATAAAATAAACACAGATTTCAATATGAAAAAGCTGTGAAGCTTTGGCAAGTAAAAGACAAATTTTTTGAACTACTAAGATGCGTGGAGTAGTACACATCAACTTTCTAACTTTCTCAATAAACAATTTATGATTTGTAGGTCACGTAAACAAGAAACAATAAACAATACTAGAGATAGAAAAGACAAGAAATTAACAAGAAAGAATTTCTGATTTGTAGGCCACGTAAACAAGAAACAATAAACAATAGTAGAGATAGAAAAGAGAAGAAACAAGAAACAATAAACAATTTCGATAGAATAGGTAATCACAGAAGAGAAGATGGAAGGCATGATCAAAGTTGTTCGATAGAATCACGAGATCAGAACTTACCTGAACGGTGTGCTGAGGAGATCGGGCAGGAACGGTGTGCTGCGTTTTCTTCTGTTTGTAATGCGTACGTACGAGAGTAGGGTTTAGAACGTGAGGCGTGAAGCTTTTTAGGTCACGTAATCAGAAGGGCAAAGGTGGAAAGTATTTTATTCAGTTCCATTCAGCGTGAAAATCTAGCTTACCGAATCAGATCTTATCGGAGCCGTTCAGATGCAACGAAAACGTGAAACAAACGGGCTGAATCTACCCGATTCAGACCCAACCTCTGAATTGAGCCAATAATACGTGAAACAAACAGGGCCTTTGATTTCTTGTTTTAGTTTTGGTGTTTTAGGTGTTTGCATCGTTAATTATACATCGGTAATTTTGAACGCCAAATAATATAACCTGTTGTTTTTGGGGTCGTGCTATAGATACCCCCATTTCATTTTGTATCACCCTGATTTGATTATCAAATTTGTTTTATCTCAATTTTATCTTTTGTTGTCTTTTCATTTATTATTATTATTATTATTATTATTATTATTATTATTATTAGCTTTTATAAAATTATAATCATTCGTATTTATTGATAATCTAATGTTTTCTTTTTTGTCGTTCGAATTTATTCAGCCGTTTATAAACTAAGTGGTTGTACGTATAATTTATTATTTATAAAATCTTTCGGGTTTATACCATTTGTAGGTAATCGAAAATCACGTTATTATTAGTCGGAAACCGTCATTTTTGATCCGTCGACCCAGTTGTACACCATATCTGTTTGTCCAGAATTGTGCGTGCTCAGAACATTCTGCTGAATAGGAAACATTGTATAGTGCTCGACTAAATATTTATGTTCGTTATCCATATAACGCACCGTGCAATTGTAATATTGGACCAAACTTTGCATTGCTATCATTATTTATGTTGTTATTTTTTATACATTCGTTCAACCATTTTGATATAAGTTGACATAATTTTATAAAATTATAAACGTCGTTCGTTGTGTCGTAATTACTTTTAAAAAAAATATTGTTTTATTGTTATTAAAATGTAAAAATTATAAAACCTAAATTCATTAATTCGACATTTGATCAAATTTGACATAACCGTTTTGATATATTTTGACATAATTTTATAAAATTATAAACGTTGTTTGTTGTGTCGTAATTACTTAAAAAAAACTATTGTTTATTGTTATTATAACGTACAAAATTATAAAAGTTAAATTCATTATTATTGTTTTCTAATAATAATAATAATAATAATAATAATAAATCAAAATATATTAATAAAAGAAAAAATGACAACAAACAAACAAAATAGACAAAAAAAACAAAAAGAAAAAACAACAAAAAAACAAGTAATCAAATCAGGGAGGGTGTAACTAGATTATAGAGGGTATGTATAGAATCATCATTTTGTTATTTTTAGTGGTCAATTTAAGCATCATAATTATAGGTGAAGTGTATTAGACTTAGATATATAGGAAGGGTATGATAGTCGATCGATAAAAATAATGCATTTCAACGGTTATAAAATAATTAATAAAAGGATTTGGGCGAATATGATATTTTAAAAGTTTATAAAGGATAAATATGATATTTAGAAATTAAATCGGACAAATATGATATTGTGATGTTTAATAAGGATGAGAAATTGTATTTATTCCTACCATTTGTTCCTACTCATGTTCCTACCCATGTGAAATTGTGACAAGTGTCACATTCAATAAAATTAATAATATTTTAAGACACATGTCTTAATTTAACATGGATAGGAACATGAGTAGGAACAAAATGTAAGAATAAATACAATTTTATATATACGAAATTCTCCCTTCATCATAAAGGAAGAAGAAAGAGGCTTAAATCCCGTCACATGGTTCTGAAACCAGTTTCATGCAAAAAAACTAAAGATTTTGCTTTTTGGTCCCTCAACTTTGATATCTTGCCATATTTAACCCAACCCCCTATTCGTATTAATTTAGTGGCATTTTTAAAGATTTTTTAATTAGACCCTAAACATCCTTTGTCACCCATTTGCCCCCTAATACTAATTTATCTTTTGGAAAATTCATTTTACCCCTTTAACTTTTATAATTTCCACGTTTGACATAATTTAAATAATTAAATTACATTTAACCTCACAAAATTATTTAAATGTCCCAAAAACATTTTTAATAATAATTTATATTAATTAAATAGTATTTACACCTTTATAATATTTATTTAAATATTATTTACACCATTAGAATATAAAATCTTTTAATAACTTAAATTATCATGTCTAAGGATTTAAATTATTCTCAAATAATTATATATACCCCTTAATCCTTAAATATATATAGCCCATATTTGTAGGTGTTATAATTCTCCCTTACATATGTTGATTGCATTCCCGTAATCATTTCTTAGACGAATAAATACAGGCAACGAAGCCTCAAATCGTCCCCTGTCTCTAGCATTAGGTTAGAGCATGCATTATGATTATAGTGCACAACACAAGCTTAATCTCCTTGTTCAACAACTTCTTTGTCATACACCTTACGTCTGCTTCAGGTGTTTTTATCGATCACATAATCTCGTCAATACTAACCATACAACCATCACTCATGGCTTTGTCCCTCTTATGATACCATACTTCAACTGCTACCAACCCGTAATTTCAATTGAGCCGAATTTAAGCTTTACAATAGTGGACTCGATTACTTACATATTCTGTATTCGTATTTCTTAATTCTACACTGGTTCTTTCCAGTAGTTTGTCTAACATCAAAGATGTCACTACGAACACCTCCACTTGATGCTTAACCACACCACAACAAATTCTACTCCCGCAGTTTCGATCACACTCGATCATTACCGCTTTTATAATAGAATAATTGTATTATATCACCAAGTTTTGTTTGGTGGTATGAATTGCTTATATACACCAGTACACCAATATTTGTTCCAGTAGTGTTTCATAATCAATGATTACCACTTCAATTTGTTCTATAGAGGAATCACTCCTTGAGTTATTGCGCATGTATTTGAACATCCAAACATTAGTTATACTTCTGCTTGAATCTCTCTTTATTCATCTGAAGGTTTCGTATTTACTCTATTTGTTACAACGATATCCCATTGTTTGAAGACGTACTCTTCAAATGTTGCACAACATCAACACTCTCTTTGTAGGAGCCACTCATAAGTGGTCTTATCAGTTGTAAATTCCTACTAGGCTTTAGCTCTTCCTCAATGTATGTCATACCAAACATCCAATATGCTTTCCCTCCAGCTAAGTACCCTAACTTATGAACATCGAAGTTAAACTGCACTTCATTGATTCCCCAAGCAATCAATATCCCCACTAATCTAGTTTACTAAGTTAAGTCCAAGTCATGTATAAGTTTCCAAATTTGTCTTGGTCCCTTGATATTTTAAATTGATTTAATCTCTAAGATGATTTTCTATATAACATTTCAAGTCTCATATATTCTAATTCAACCCTATATGATAAAAGTCTTACAATTAAGTCCATAACCTAGTTAAATGGATTACTTAAGTGTCAATCCTTAATTCCTAATGTCAAGGATTTTAACTTCAACTTTCACCTAAACAATCGTTTCAAAATTAATTGAACTAATTTAACTCACATAAATTTAAATTATTACATTCAGTTATTTTTATATAATTTAATCTAATATTAGTACTAACATATTAAATTGTCACATACATAAAAGAACTAAGTTATACATAATTTTAATTTGTCATATATATATATATATATATATATATATATATATATATATATATATATATATATATATATATATATATATATATATATATATATAGGATCGGATGAGGTCTCCAATTTCGGTGAAGACTGTGAGGACAAATCTGACCTCAAATCTTGAAAAATGGGTGGCTAAGATTCATTGTGAAAAAATTGACATATCTTAAAAGCTTGGGGGGCTAGTTGTCTAAAAAGTAAAACTAATGGGTGGATAAGACAAATTAAGAAGGGTAATATAGTAATCTGATCAAGTATCCCACACCCATTGCGACATTTGTCACAATCTCGTTTGATAGATTTTTTTATTCCACCAACTTTGTTTTTGGGCCATAACTTTTTCTTTTATTTGTAAAAAAAATTCTGAAAAAACCAAAGTTCTTAAAATTTAATTCTCTACAAAACAAGCATCATCATGAAATTTTGAAAAGAATATATTTTTTATTTTTTATTTTTATAAAAAATCAAAATTTTAAAAAAATTCTCCAAAAATTATGAAAATTTAATGGATCATTGTAGATATTATATTAGTAAGTTTGCAAAAAATATTTGAATAAAAGGTTTTTTAAGTGTTCATTTTTTTATTTTTAAGTAAAAAACTCATCAAAATAGCAAAAGAATATATACATGATCCAAAAATATTAAGAACCAAAATATGTTTTATGATTCAAACTGTTATAAACTAATTATTTTATGAATCAAAACTTATCAAAATAGCAAAAAATATACATGATCCAAAAATATTAAAACTAAAATATGTTTTATGATCCAAAACTTGTGATCCAAGATTCAAAATTTGTTATGATCCAAGATCTAAAACTCGTTATGATCCAAAACGAATTAAAAAAACATACAGCGACAAAAAAAACTGAAAAAAAAGGAAAAAAACACTAAAATAAAAACAAAAAATAATAAAAATAATATTTAAAAAATAATAAAAACGAAAAAAATAAAAAAACGGCTAAATTATGTTGCCGGACGTGAGTAACATATGATTATATCTTCGAGTCCGTATTACGTTCCATGGACGAGCGCCGCATGCGATTACGTCAAATCCATTAATTACGTTTGACGTTATTGCCCTTAAGGAAATGATTGGACGAGAATTGTCCTTGCAGTCCTCACCAAAATTGAAGTCCTCACCGGATCCGGACTATATATATATATATATATATATATATATATATATATATATATATATATATATATATATATATATATATATATATATATATATATATATATATATATATATATATATATATATATATATATAATATAGACAAAATTACAGTTTTGCTCCCTTATGTATACCTAAAATTTTAAGTTGGGACAAACTATATGAAAATCACAGTTATGGTCACTAAAGTTTGCAAATGGTTTCAAATAAGTCCCTGGGGCATATAAAAAGACTGAAATACCATTTCTATTTTCTTTTTTATTTTTCTTTTAATATATTATTTATTAAATCAATTTAAAAAAATAAAAAATAAACCCACCCACCCCACTACCCCCTCCCCATCCCCGTCCCGTATCGCCAGAAATCTTCGTCGAGTCATAAGAACCGGCTGTGACATGTTCACAGGAGATTCTTGAAAAGGGTTAAAAGAGTATGGAAAAGGCGGTTGGCGAAGCATTTCAAGAAACTGTGTGATCACAAGGACTCCAACGCAAGTAGCCAGCCATGCCCAGAAATATTTCTCCAACAGAGTTCACTGAGAAAAGAGAGGAAGAGAGCAAGCATACACGACATAACCATGACAGATACTACAATGATGGTGCAACCACCGTCACCCACTAATATTTATAGTTGCGGAGGAGCACCACCACAAATGAGGTATGAATATCAAGAAGCCTTTGGGTACCCTAATTGAAGATCAACATCTATGTCGAATTTATTAAAAAAGAAAAAAAGAAAAAAAAACTCTGCCTTAGTATGATTAATTCAGAACATGACGGAAATTAAGCAATCAAATTGGGACAAAATTACAGAACATCTAGTTGTTCTTGCTTGTTTTCGCTAGCTTATGGTCTTGCTGCGTATTGATTTTTCTTGGATTTTTGGTAATTAGTTTGAGGGAGAATAGCAGTAAATCCACCAAACGAGATTGAGAGGTCTGCGTATCTACAAAAATCTGCACATATTAGGTTTGGATGAAAATTAATTCGCATATGAAATTGTACATGGAAATCGAAAAGGGGAACCAAACGAGACATAGAAGCAGTAAATCCACCGCTCTCTCTTTAAAGTTTAGTAATACCCAATTCAGAATTGAGTAGAAAATCAAATACACAAGTTTCTTGAAATCAATAGCGTGAGAAAAACGACAACAGGGGTCTAGTTAACGTTTCTTAAGGGGAAGAACAAACGGTTACTGTTGCAACACTGCAAATCCAGTGAATTTGAATATTTATATCGAAATCAAAATCAATAAACCCAAAACGATTCAGTATTGTGATCATGCCAATCGATTTCAATTAACGATTTCAGTCACCTCTTTCAAAACATGCCACAGACATCGATTTCAGTCATCGATTTCAATTAACGATCAAAATATGCCACACAAAACGCCCCTTCCATTAACGATTTCGAAACCACTGTAGACCGGAAACCGTGGTGAACTTCAATTCTTCGTATTCTCGCTGTCGACAACTGTGAACGGGGAGGGGGAGGGAGTAGTGGGGTGGGTGGGTTTATTTTTCATTTTTTTAAATTGATTTAATAAATAATATATTAAAATAAAAAAGAAAAAGAAAATAGAAAGGGTATTTCAGTCTTTTTATATGCTCCAGGGATCGATTTGAAACCATTTGCAAACTTTAGTGACCAAAACCGTGATTTTCGTATAGTTTGTACCAACTTGAAAAATTAGGTATACATTAGGGACCAAAACTGTAATTTTGTCTATAATACATATATATATATATATATATATATATATATATATATATATATATATATATATATATATATATATATATATATATATATATATATATATATATATATATATATATATATATATATGAAAATTAATGTATACTTAATATACAAATATGGATAAGAATAAAATTTATAAAAGAAAATAATAAACTAATGTAATATAATGTTAATTTGAAATTATAAATAATATAATAATAAAATTTAAGAGGATAAATTATATAAATATATAGTATAAAGTAAATTATTAAAAATAAACATAGGATCAACAATTTACAAAGCCCATTAATTGGCATTGCAACTCATCTTGCAAATGCATGATTACATGAATTAGCCTTGATTTTCAAAAGGCCGTGAAAAACATTTGAAAGACCAATATGGATGTTCTAATAAAACAAAAAGGTATAGAAATAGAACAAGTACAATGTCGTTGACAAGTTGTTAATTACTCATTTAAAGTACAAAACTTTCACGTTCTAATTCTTCAAAACGCATATGGTATAATCTAGATTCTAGCGCATAACTAGTGATCAAAGAATTGCTTAAAATCCATAAACTAGCGATTGTTCGACACTGTTAGCTCCATGATCTAACGAACACAATGAACATAGATTATTAGCAATCGAAACTAACAATGCCTTCTCCAACTCGATACTGAAACCTCGTTCAAACACATTGATCAAGTAACTCATGAGCATCGAGTCACAAAGCAGAGTGATAGGTCCATTAGTTGGCAAACCAAACTCGTCTTCAGACACTCTCAAAAGCTCTTTGAATAGATTGGTGTTTAGATACTGCAATGGGATCACAAAACGATTTCGGTCAGCTGTATAAACAACAAAATGACCCTTGTTTGTAATTCTTTCATTACAACAACTTCTTGACGCTTCTTTCTGCCATTTTCTAGCCATTTTCAGGAGCTTTCTGGCTGTCTTCATGATCAATCGGTGCTTTCTCGATTCTGTGTGGAATTGTAGAATATAAGTGGAACGTATGTTGTACTTAAAACTGACCTGTATATATAGTGCATAAATATGTTCTTAAAAAGTGGCTGAGTTAAGGGTATCTCTCATGGATGTCCGGAATGTCTCCTAGCAAGAACATGTGGTTTGTTAAGTGCGTGTTAGGCAAATGGCAATAGACACAATCAAGACACTTCCTTTTCCATGGTTTAAGATTTTTTGGCACAACTAGTCCACTGTATGCAAGAAACTAAAAATCATCATTTTCACATGAACCTGAGAACATTAATTAGGTCTTGCATGCAGTCTGAACTCGTAAAATTGCGTTTTAATTGTCATACCCACCAGAAAAAAAATTAAGAGCTCGTTTCAAGAACAAAACTAACACGAAGATATATTGAAGGTGTTTACAGTTTGTCCTTGAAGTACTTTAACCTTTGAAGCAATCTGTGGACCCGTTTGATGATTCAAGTGGTTGAAATTGGTTGGGTAATGGACCATTTTGGGAGACATGGTTCTTGATTGTCCTGGATGTGTCTAAATGTGTTTTTATGTGGATGAAGCTAATGGATGCCTAACCGCCTTTTATGGTCCAAAAATGGTGTCGGAAATATAGTGCGTGTCGTTATTGTTTAATTTGAATCTATTTTGGGCGTTTATATGTGACTTCATACATTGTTTTTGGTGTGAAATAGCACCTAAAATGGAAGGCCTTGTGTGGTATGTGTGATCTATCTGTGAACATTATGTATGATTATTCGTATCCATGTTGTAGATATATATGTTGGGTTGTGTCTAGCTAAGGACTCGGTTTTGAATTAACTGCATATAAAAACAACATATTTTTGGCCAATCATTATTTTAAGTTGTTTTTATTTCTATGCAAAATATAAACATATTTTATCATCTGTCCATATTTTTCTACGACGGAGTATTTTTAATAGTTTGACCATCAAATTGTGATAACATACAGCAATTACAAAACATTATAAATGACGTGTTGCTTTATTGTGTGAATTTAAGAAAGTAAACCGCCTTAAATGAAAAAATAAAATGAAATTATGTTATGTGTTAATAACAAATATATTGCCTAAAAATATGTAGCATATGCTATGGCTAGAGCTTTGTCTATATTTCGTTTCTGATTGCAAAACCAAATAACTAAATTAAGACCGGACCAAGTGATGTTTAGTTGGGGTCTTGCTTTTAGATTATTGTGTTAATGATTTGATAGGATAACGTAATTTTCTTTTTGTTTACATTTAGCAACTATGTTTTTTACGTTCACATTTGACCATTTAACTTGTCAAGTATGTTCAAAAAATATCATTACGACTCATACCCCCTCAACTTTAGTTTTGTTCTTAACCATCGAGTTTTGGAAAACACGACTCAGTCCCTACTCAACTTTAGTTTTGCTTTAGTTCCAGATCTTAAACAATTTAACAAAAAACAATTACATTTTCTACTATAGATAAAAAGATTAAAAATCATAAATATATAAAAGTTAATCATGTCTTTCATTACTACTAAGTTTTTTTTAACATCAGAATTTTATTAAGAATCTCAACATGATGTTGGCAAGAAACAACATATACAGTAAGAAAATTAACATTGTATGACAAGTTTTCCAGTTTTGTAATTTATAGAACTATGTCAAATCACGTCCACCTAATCAGTACTTTTATGATGATTCATTAGATGTTCTAAAAAAGCACTCTTATTTCAATTTACCTATTAGATCTTTCAAAGGTGTTTGACTTAGTTTCCACATTATATGGAGAATTAATGTTATGTAATTCACTTAGATGGAGAATTAATGTCATGTAATTTAGTATAACTTGTAATTTAGTTTTACTTGTGATTCATAAAAGTATTGATTATGTGGGTTTTATTCGACATAGTTAGATATCTTAGAAAACTGGAAGAATTGTCATATAGTGTTTATTTTCTTACAGTATATGTTGTTTCTTGCCAGCATAATGTTGACATTTTTAATAAAGTTTGGTTGTTAAAAAAAAGTTAATAGTAGTGAAAGCCATGATTGACTTTTATTTATTTGTGATTTTTAATCTTTGTTATATGTATTAGAAAATGTAATTGATCTTTTGTTATTTATTTAAGATTTGAAATTAAAGCAAAACTAAACTTGAGGTGACGTGGGTCGTATTTTCCAAACCTCATGGATTCACAGAGCAATACTAAAGTTGAGGGGCTGTGTTTCATAATGATGTTTTTTGAACAAACTTAACAAGTTAAATAGTCAAATGTTAACGGAAAAAACATAGTTGCCTAAATGTAAATAGGAGGAAAAGTATGTTACCTTATCAAGTCATTAACCATGCCACATATGATGCCACGTCAGCAACCACCTACTATAACCGTTCATAATAACGTTTTCTGAACAGACTTAACAAGTTAAATGGTCAAATATTAACGAAAAAAACATAGTTGCCTAAATGTGAACACGGGGAAAAGTAGGTTACCTTCTCAAGTCATTAACCCTAGATCTTTTGAAAACCCAGTTTTTAATTTTTTAGTTTTTTTATTTTTTTTAAGACAAAACTGCAAAAATGGTCCCTATGATATACATTTCTCTTGGACCGAAGTCCAAACTTTTGAAAAATTGTGAAAAAAGTCCTTTTCAGCAACTTTCTTTGTGGAATTAGTCCCTAAAAAACTTGAAAAACACTATTTTGCCATTTTAATTTCTTTCTTCATTTTATGATATTAGTTTTATTTGCTTTATAATTAAAAAATAAATAAAACACCCCCACCCCTACACTATTACCACCACACCCACCATCCACCACCACCATCGTCTACCACCTCTACCTTCTTATGTCACCGGTCGCAGCCAACACTCCCTTCTACCATGCATCATTACTGCCTCCATCCGTTGTTGTCATAATCTTTCTCTCACCCGCCCTCTTTTTCACCCTTCTCTGAAAACACGATCTTGATGTAATGAACACGGTCGTGGAGATTAGCTCTGCACGAAAGGATTGGTGGGCTGAAGATCTATGTGAAATAGAGATCGATGTCTATCAAAACATAATGTTGGCTGTTATATCGAAGGGGCGAGGTGAAGACAACATGATCAGGGAGGCTCTGAAGACGTATTGTAGAAGGTGGTTGCTGGACTGTAATGACAGGTGTGAATCTGATGAAGTTCATGTCGAAAAGTATATATCACTGAATACGTGAGGATTTGATCATAAGTGTTAGTTTGAAGCTGGATGAAGCCATTTTTCATGATCTATTGATTCCTACCGAGTATCCTCAAACCAGGGTCTATGATATTGAACTTATGCAGTTCCTTGTTGATCAGTTTTTCAATCCAAAGAATATTGACAATCAATTCAATATTCAAAAGGTATGTTCTCCATCTTGATTGCAACAATATCAATTCCAAATGTAATGATCAAAAGTTTTGGTACTTATTAAGATTTCATGTAATGGTAATTTAAGTTTCGTATTAAGTGCTTAATGAGAAGTGATAATTATCCATATTGTGTGTTATTATGAAATATGTGTAAGTTAAGTCAAGTAATAAGTTCTTAGTAGTTTTTGCATAAAATATAGTTTGATGGACAAGAATTGAGAATGAAACTAACCATAAAAGGGTAATTAGGTAAATATAATCTTGTTGGAAGTTTACAAATGAATAACTCAAAATAGAGTAAGGATTGGGAAATAATTCACATTATGAAAAATGAAGTATTTGGAATTATAAGAATTCGGGAAAAAGAATGTAAGTATTTGGAGTTTGGATGAAGAAGTTATGACAAGTTGAAGTTGGGCAAAAAGTGTTAAAAATCAAGAAAGAGTCATGTTTAGACTTGAATATCTGAAAATACAATCAGAACTAAAGAAACTTTAGTAAGAGTAAGTTGTAGATCTTTTCCTTAGCTTTCCATTCATATATGGCTTGTGGAAATTAGATAAGAAATGAAAAGGTTATGATATTGTAAAGTATGTATGAAAACTGCATGGGAATAGAGAGTTGAATAAATTTCTAAGTGTGGAAAAGAACTCATGCGGGTCGCATAGGAGAACAAGGAAAAGAGATGTGGTTAGCATAAACGGGAACTCAAATTTAGGCATAAAATCCGGACCCTCTATTAAGGAGTGTGGGTCGCGCAAAGCATCAAGGGAATCCACACGGACCACGTGGATTAATGTTGCGATGCCAGCTCTCTTCAACGCGTGTAGGCGCGTGACCAAGCCAAATCACCCCATTTTTCACATGTGGCTTCCATATACACTACCCAAGTGTAATCTACTATCTCTTATGGATTTATGGATGGGAATTAAGAGAATTACAACCATTTTCACCCTCATTTATCTAGAAATCTCAAATGGTGTGTGTGTGTGTGTGTGCGTGTGTGTGTTCTTGGTGAAATACTAGGTGTAATTTTAATTAAGTTAGCAAAATCAAGTTAATCAAAGTAGCAAATTACTCCTAGCAAGGTAATAAACACCTCTACCCATGTTATTTTAGTTAAATGTTCACGAATTCTATTTTAGCATGAACCCTAAATTTCAGGGATGATGAGATATTATGAAATTGTTATTGGTATGGTGTTTCTAATACTTGGATGGTCATAAAAGTTTATTCAAAAACACCATGGGATTATCATGATGGATTTTTCCATATGAGTGAATATTGAAATCCACAGGGTTGGAGAAATTACGGTTAAATGATGATTATATGATGATAGTTGAATATTGTTAATCAAGAAATCTTAATGATAGAGATGTTGAAATAAAGAAGCAATTTGGAAGAACTGAATTAGTAATAATCATATTTGAGGTCTAGTATCACATAGTTGTGATAATATGACGTAATGGGTTAATTTGCTTATGAGAAACATTCATGGAGGGAATGAACTATTAGGTGTTAATGTATATGTGTTGAATATAGGTAGTGACCAAGTTGGTGCTCGTCAAGAGAAGGATAAAGGCGGATTAAAGGCCTAGTGACTCTCCTCAAATTCAAGGTGAGAACATGTGGATTTTTCTTGAGTACATAACAACTAATTTTTTGTTCTAACGATTATCTAATGAGTTAGGAAACTTGGTTTGTGAATTATGTTTTATGCAAACTATGAACATCCTTATATGTTAGATGATGCTTGTTAAGAGTATTGAATTTGCTAATATGTGTTTAGCTACTGATGAGTATGAAGTAAGGAATGAATGTGTGAGTAATGATTGTTCGGACTAGGATCTCACCCGTAAGAAGGGGAGGTCAAAAGAAACTACTAGGATGGTACCTCCTGTCGCGAAGTAGTTATCTTGAGCACGCCCTTATGAATAAAAGTGTTATTTTCCATGAAGGGATGGATAGAGTTACGCAAGCACGCCCGGACGGATGGATTAGTTCAATGCCAAGAATGGAAAGTAGTACGGGGGCGCCCGTACATAGTTGATGTTGATGTCTATATTGTGAGCTTTCCTTATAATTGTTTACCAAGAGAATTGCTTGAACTATGATTGTATATGTTATTGTTACTTTAAGTTATGTGAAAAAGCCATGCTACTCACAAGACTTTATGTCTCGCGTAAATGTGTTTTAATGCTATGTACTGAGGTGAAGATGGTAAAGCTTAGAAGACCTTTTGTGAAGACTAGGAGAACTATTTCGGGAAATCCTTAGTTGTAGTTGTTCTTGAACTATAATGATGTATTGAACTTGTAATACCCCATTGGATTTCTTTTGAAACTTATGGATAAAGTTTTTTTGTAAAACCATGTTTTTGTACATTTGTAAATGGTTATAATCTTCATTAATGGAATGGGGTGTTACACCAAACATCAACTCTAATTCAGAAGTACTCAGAGGAACGCAAGCCTCGTCCAACAAAATTCAATGATCTTAAAAACCCTAATTCCTACCGGATTCGACAAATAGCATTCGTGAAAGCAGATTATATAAGATAAGTAGTAGGGATGAGAAACTCGAAAATGTCTGTGTTGGTGACGACGGTGAGGTGATGGTTGTAAGGCGATGTAGTTGTCATGGTGGTGAGGTTGTCCGACGGTGGATGTATGGGTTTTTGGAGCGTCGTGACAGCGTGGTCGACTCAAAATAGCAATGGTGCTACCATTCTTTCTTGCTATGCTCGTAACAGCTGGACGATGGTAGGCAGAGAGCATGACCAAATTTAGGAGTGGGTGGTGGTGGATAGTGGACGGTAGGGGTGGTGGTGGACAATAGTGATGGTGGTGGATGGTGAGGGTGGTGGTGTAAGGTGGGGTGGGGTATTTTTTAAATTAATAAAACAATTAAAACTAATATTAGAAAATGAAAAATTAAATTAAAAGGGAAAAATATTCTTTTTCAAGTTTTTCAAGGACCAATTCCACAAAGAAAGTTGCTGAACTGACATTTTTCACAATTTTCAAAAGTTTGGACTTTAGTCCAAGAAAAATGCATACTACAGGGACCATTTTTACAGTTTTGTCTTTTTTAAATTCGGCTATTAGTTATACAATACAAATCGATTAGATATCCATTTAAACACAATAAATTAATAAGTATACCCATGTTCTAACTTTCGACCTGCCGTAAGAAAAGTTGAGTTTGTAAATGTCTATCATTTGTATAGATAATAAGCGAATGTTATGTAGATATTAAATTATATAAAAATCATAAAAATCCTAAGCTAAAACCATGAAAAATTACCCCTTTTGGTTTGGAATTAGTAGAATAATGTTGTTACGGGTTGTCTTTAGCAAAAATGCACTCCAAAACCAACAAATCGTTGATTGTACTTGGTTAACCCTTGACAAATAGCACAGAGAGAAGATAAATGGAAACGTAATCACAAGGAGGATTGAATGGGGTTTTCGGTCAGAATTTTTAGTGGAGACAACATTAGGTTTGATGAAGGGTTTTAGCGACGACGCAGAGTGGCATTAAAGGCGACATGAAATTTTGGGGAAAATATTTCCCACTTTTATTATCAATCGTCCGATTAGGACTTTTATCAAAGGCCAGGATCTTCTGAGACCATCGCACCAGGATCGGACCATTAGGGATGACCCCTTTAGCGGCGACACCGAATCCGCTAATACGCCTTATTATTGTAATATAAAAGATAGTTGTCACGAATCGTTTAATCTTAATAGTCTGCATTGCATACGGGATGGACTTGAATACAATTGTGTATAATTTATAATATAATGTTATTTTGAATATTGTTATTGCTAGTTATTCTAAAAACTATTGGCCATTTGTCAATTTTTATCATGATATGATGTATATTAAAAATTATTTTATAGTTAAATGTAATCAATAATCTAATGTTATTTTCAACTATTATTATTTTTAATTAAATTAATAAAACTCTACTTCATTGGAAATTTTTTGGTTATTTTGAAAAAATCGGTGAAAAAATTTTCAAATTATTAAACATTTCGATTTAGGTTTTATGTTTAACATCAGATTAATATTTTTCAGTTATTTCTAAATTAGTCTTCGAACGTATTTTAGTTTATCTAATATTTTGATTTAAATTTACATTTACCATCATATTTTAATTAATAAATTAAATAGATTAGATTGAACGTTGAAGAGTTAGACCATGCAAATACTTTTTAATTTGAATAATGTTAGATATTGCAATTAACATTTACACAAGTGCAATCCCAACACTCTTTTGAAGTGGTCATTGATGATATATCAAAAACTATTGTATATTTCTAAGCAAATATATTAATTAGTTATCTATGTTCTAAAAGGCGCACCATGGTGGCCCCAAGGAGCACCATGGCGGCAAGACGCGTCTCTGCCCTCACGTGATGCTCCATTGTAACTTTATAAAGCGAGGCGCAATGATTTGCTTCTCATTGCGCGTTATGACGTGATAAGATATGCATTTTTAGTGTGTTTTTCCTTATTTCTGTTTTTTTATTCTTCTTTAATAATGTTTTAAGGCCATTAAAATGTATTTTTACTTTATACTATTAAATAGTTTTTAAATTTTTATAGGGTTTTCAGATTCTAGGTTCAAGTTTCAACACTCAAAACTCAAGGATAGCCTAAGGTCGATCCGTATTCATGGTTCTTTCATATTTGCCCTTGCTCGAACTCAAATCCTTCTTATCTGACCTGTATTCAACTAAAGCAACAAACTCTCAGCTCTGAAGGTGGTGGTGGCAGGTTAGAGGTTGGTGGTGTTACAGACCAAGAGGCTAGAGAAATTCATGAATATGATTTTTTACCAAATGACGAACAAGTAGAAGCCGAGGAATATTTTAAATTTAAATCCGATGAAGAAAGTTTTTTATAGAAAAATGAAGACGTTACATGCAAGAATAGTTTGTTAACTTTCTTTATTTCATACATCTAATCTATTGTCATAACATTTTTTTTGCAATGTTCAACTATTTTAGAAAGATAACACTTAAGTAAAATATTAGTATGCAGAGGTTATTGATTGGTGACTATAAGTTTCAGATTAAATGTTATCGATGTGAAATCATCATGGCTTTTATTAACTATTTTAATTATCTCTTGGTAGTTGATACTTGATACAACACTTTTGTAAACATGATATATTTGATATAAATCTATAATTATGTGATTTCTTTTCCTTTTGTATGTATTAAAGTTGTTTAAAATAATTTAGTAATAGTTTATATATATATATATATATATATATATATATATATATATATATATATATATATATATATACACACACACACACACATATGATCATATGTGAACTATAACTATTGTGTGAATGTATGTGGTAATGAACAATCATTTTTATACACATTTAATCACTTTCTTTTTTTATACATGAATTACCATTAAAATTACTCGAGTTGTTCAAAAACTACCATTGTGACATGCTATTACATGTTAATGTTTTTTTTAACACGATTTATCATAACGTTTGTTTTGTACATGATTTACCATTAAAGTATGTCTCTTCCATCTTCTGCGACCACCATCCACTCTCACCATTACCACCAACCTCATATGATTACTTACCGTATAAAACCTTACAATATAATCATTAGTGTTTTACATATTTAATTTCACTTAAATCTCGTGAAGCATACTTAAACTCTAATTTAAACTATTAAAGGGTAAATCCAATATTATTTATTTATCAGCACCTGACTTCACTTTGCATATGATGTTACCTTTTCTCAAGTTTTGGATATTAGATTTACTAATTAATAGTCTAAGATTAATACATGTATGATTGGAATATTATTTATTAACTTAGTCATCTTATGATACTCAAATACTAAAAGAAACCTTAACCATATTCAAGTTTTCAATAACAAAGCACAAAGCTTATTGTTTCTGATCAATTATACATATACATGTTTAATTCAAACTTTAAAATTGATAGATTACTCAATATTATCTATATTCATCTAGCATAAGGTTTTTTCAATAATGTTTACATGAATACGGTGTTGTATTACATTAGAAAGACTCTTAAGGCATGTATAGGGATATTTCATGAGTTATTGGTCACATACACACCACATTAGAAGTAGGGTAGTCTACCGATCATTTTTAACAGCTAGAGGAAAGTCAAAACACGTCCATAAGGCTGTTATTAGTATAAGGTTTACATATTTCTCTCTTTTTGATGCATCATATAAGGGGTGTGTATGTGTATTTATGTCAATGAAGGTCGTATAAGGGAAGGAAAACGAATAATATAAAGGTTTGTGTGGTAAGTACTCATATATGGTGGCGGTGGGAGGTGCATAGTGATGGTCCGTGGTTTTTAGATCGAATGGTGTTGGCCATATAAGTTGACCGAAACGTAATTTAACAGTAAATCATATACAAAAGTTCTAAGGATACGTAATAGAAAAAACATCGACCGATAATTTTTAATAAATTGGATGGTAAATCATATACGCATAAAATTAATTAAATATACACAAAAATGGTATTTAGTCGCGTACAATGCCTTTTTCCCTTTACGATATAATTATTCCACATACACAATTTTTAGCTACTGCAAAATCGTGTGGATTGCCTTGCTTTATGCCTTTATCTATTTCTCATTCCTCGGTCTTACTCTTACACTCACGGAGCGACAGAGCAGCCATGGAAGCCTCCAAGCTTCCATGTTCATTTGCCCCATTTCCGTCGTCCACTGTAATTTCAAGAAATCGTCCGAAATGCCACCATTCTCTTTCCCCTGGTAATTTCCTTCGACTTTCTTTCCCCAAATCAATCATCACTTAATATGCTCCTAAACCCTTCATAATTCACAATCATACTTCATGGTTTTGAATTAACTGAAGTATTTCACAATTCATGATGTTAATGCTTGATACTTATTTGATAATTAGTTGACCTCAGTTCAATTTTAAGCATCATGTTTCAACTTTTGTGAGTTTGTGTATCCTTTATGTTAGCATTCTTTAAAACGACTCCCCCGTTTCAACATGTTTTGACTATTAAGTGATTTGCATGAACATATTTGATACGAGATCCTGAATTTCGAAGAAATTTTTGTAACGATAGTCAATTTTGTATCAGACACTACAAATACAGATAAACTGATACGAAGTCATAGCAAAATCCATGTAAATCCTTTAAATTAAGAGAAATCCGTTTGACCCATAAAAAGTCAAATCATATCTCCTCCCACGGAACATGAGGATGAGAATATGTTTATACAGCAATAAAAACAATTTCTTTTTTACTTAATTCTTTTTACAAATTTTCACTTATTTTCAATTTCCATTTTTTCATCATATATCTTTTAAACATGATTTCATCCACAGTACTTAATGGAAAAGAAAGAAACGAGCTTTACAATACAGAGTTTATTTGCAGGCATCAGGAATTACAAAGACTATATTGTACAAAGATTAGCACTAATCTATCCTACTCGTTTGCCCTCTAGAAATTCTAAAACGAAGAGTGTGCATAACGTACGGTTCATCAGAAACGCATCAGGTTTAATGCTTATATCTTGCATCTTCTAGCCAAAATATATTAATTAATATTTATAATTAACTAAAAGAATTGAATTATAATATTTTTTTAGCTTCGGTACAATCTCTCACGGAGGATCATGTTGAAGAAAAATCTCAAGATGTTCCCACAAGCGGGAATTCCATCCGTAGGCGGTTTCTTGAATTTTATGCTGCAAGAGGTCACAAAATCCTTCCTAGTTCTTCTCTTGTACCCGATGATCCTACTGTCCTACTCACAATTGCCGGCATGCTGCAGTTCAAACCTATTTTTCTTGGAAAGGTATTTAAATCCCAGTCCACTGTCCACTGTCCACTGTCCACTGTCCACTGTCCACTGTCCACTGTCCACTGTCCACTGTCCACTGTCCACTGTCCACTGTCCACGAAGTGGAACAGGTCTACCGTCTACCGTCTACCGTCTACCGTCTACCATCCGTCTACTGTCTACTGTCTACTGTCTACTGTCTACTGTCTACTGTCTACTGTCTACCTCTACCTGTCTACTGTCTACTGTCTACTGTCTACTGTCTACTGTCTACTGTCTACTGTCTACTGTCTACTGTCTACTGTCTACTGTCTACTGTATACTGTCTACTGTCTACTGTCTACTGTCTACTGTCTACCGTCAAAGAAGTGGAACAGGTGGAATAAAGACTCGTTTGTTGATTCTTTCTGTCTGTGCAAAAGACGTGAATGCCCTTCTCGTCTTCATCATAAAAAAAGTGCTAGAAAGTTTGTTCAGTCTTTTTCCTGTAACAAATGCAGCTTAAGTGTTTTATGATTGAGTTGGGCGTTTTGGTCCATTTTTTTTATGGTTTTAAAATATTGTATTCAGGTTCCAAGACAAGTAGCGTGTGCTACTACTTCTCAAAAGTGTATACGTACAAACGATATTGAGAATGTTGGCCGTACATCTCGACACCATACGTTCTTTGAGATGCTTGGGAATTTTAGCTTTGGTGATTACTTCAAGAAGGAGGCGATAAAGTGGGCGTGGGAACTCTCAACCGTAGAGTATGGATCTTTTTTTTTTTTTCAAAGATGTTTGAATAAATTATGTTTAAAAAATATTCGAGAAAATGACAGCACACTCGGGATTGTAAAATGTTCTCCGACTTTCTCTATTAAGTCATTCTTTCTGCATTAAGTAAAAAAAAAAAAAAAAAAAAAGATTCTTGTCCCAATTAAGTTCATTGGAATTTTATTTTAAGAGTCCTAATTCTTGTTTATTTTTGTGCTTTGCATTTTAGATATGGATTGACTGCAGAGAACTTATGGATTAGTGTCTACGAAGATGACGAAGAAACATATGCAATATGGCATGATGAGGTGATTTATCTTCTTTTGTTTTTGGTTTTTATGTATATGTCGTAAAGTGAAAATTTTGGGAAATTGCAACTTACTTTACTCTTGTTACCAATATAGGCAATGTACTTTAATTTGTATTCATACTAGCACTATACTTACATTTCTGTTATATAATAGCAATGTATCTACATTTTATTACCAATATTAGGAATATGTAACATGAAACTTGTAAAATATAATTTAACTTCAACAGTTCAACCCATAATAGCAATGAACATGCAATTTCTTGTCCGTAACTGCAATATACTCGCATTTTTTACTCATAATAGCAATGAGTAACAAATAAAGTACATTGCCCATAAAAGTACATTAAGATTCCATGCTTAAAACTTGCCAAATAAGGAAAACTTGTTGCAGTTATCAATGAAAAAGGGAGTGTATGTTGGTTTTCCCATATACGTTACTGTTATTGCTTTTGGTTCAGATAGGTATTCCTGCAGATCGTATAAAGAAGATGGGTGAAGAAGACAATTTTTGGACAAGTGGTTTGACCGGTCCTTGTGGGCCATGCTCAGAAATATACTATGATTTCCATCCTGATAGGGGAGTTTCAGATGTCGTAAGTTTCAATCTTTTGTTTGTGCAAAAGATGTGAATGTCATGTGAAATGAAATATTGCAATTTCTGGCCTTCATGTCCGTTCTTACTTTTGAATTTGTTTCTTTTTTTTTTTGTTTGTTCGATTTTTATTTATATGTAGGATTTGAATGATGATACAAGGTTTATCGAGTTCTACAATCTTGTCTTTATGCAATTCAACAAAAAAGACGATGGTTCTTTAGAACCCTTGAAACAAAAGAATATCGATACCGGCATGGGCTTAGAACGCATGGCTCGCATCTTACAAAAGGTACCCAAAGCTTCTTTCACATCCTCAAAGTTACATTTGTAAAATTTTCTACAGCTATTTCCAGTGACAAGGGCATTTATGTCTTTTCCGCAAATGAATGTCCCACCTTTTGGAACAGACCGAATTTTACAATTTTGTTTCATTGATATCAGTCTCATGGGTATCACTGCACAGACGAATGTTTTATCATATCTAAATGAGATTAAAACTTTGGAACTTATCAACAGGTTCCCAACAATTACGAAACAGATTTAATTTTCCCAATTATCGAAAAAGCATCGGAATTGGCAAGTCTATCGTACGCCCTTACAGACGATTCATCACGAACGAAACTCAAAGTAAGCTATTCATCATTCAAGATTATCTTTCCAATATTAAAAAGCTTTCTATTAAATATTATTACTTTTGCAGGTTATTGGTGATCACATGAGGGCAATCGTTTATCTATTATCAGACGGCGTTTTCCCATCAAACATTGGCCGAGGTTACGTGGTCCGACGGCTCATTAGGCGGGCTGTACGTACCGGAAGATTACTCGGTATAAAAGGAGATGAACCGGGAAACCTCGAAGGCGCTTTTTTACCGATAATTGCTGAAAAAGTGATCGATTTGAGTTCAGAAATCGACCCGGATGTAAAAACGAGAAAACCCCGTATTTTGGAAGAGTTAAAGAGAGAAGAATTACGTTTTATTGTAACGTTAGAAAGAGGGGAGAAGCTTCTTGATGAAATGTTGGACGATGCTTTAAAATACGCGACACTTAACAAAACTGCTCCCTGTTTGTCGGGAAAAGATGCATTTCTTTTATACGACACTTATGGGTTTCCGGTGGAGATAACCATGGAGGAAGCCGACGAACGTGGGGTTTCTATAAACATGAGTGATTTTGACATCGAAATGGAAAATCAAAGGCGGCAATCGCAAGCTGCTCATAATACGGTCAAACTCACGGTTGAAAACGGGTCGGATTTGACCCAAAACATCCCTGACACTGAATTTATCGGTTACGATACTCTTTACTCTAAGGCGGTGATCAAGGGTATTTTATTGGGCGGGAAACCGGTGGTTGAAGTTCCGGAAGGAAGTGAAGTTGAAGTTTTATTGGATCGGACACCGTTTTATGCTGAATCCGGTGGTCAAATCGGAGACCGGGGGTTACTAGAAGTCGCCGGAGCAGAAAACGGGAATACGGCGGTTGTTGAGATATCCGATGTTCAAAAGTCGTTAGGGAACATATTTGTTCACAAAGGTACGATAAAAGAAGGAAGTATTGCGGTTGGTGGCGAAGTCGTGGCGGCGGTTGATGCAAAATTACGGCAAAGGGCAAAGGTAGGACTACATTTTGGGCCGATCATAAAACGACAATAAGCCCAAAGTTATAGACGGATTATATAACAAATTGGGTTGAAATTTTCAGGTTCATCATACGGCTACTCATTTATTGCAATCGGCGTTAAAAAAGGTTATCGGGCAAGAGACTTCACAAGCGGGTTCGTTGGTGGCGTTTGAACGGCTGAGATTTGATTTCAATTTCCATCGGCAACTTCTTGATCATGAGTTGATGAAAATTGAAGTTTTGATCAATGAATGGATAGGAGACGCGACGCCTTTGCAAACGGAAGTGATGGCGATTGCGGATGCTAAAAAAGCAGGCGCGATAGCAATGTTCGGAGAAAAATACGGTGAAGAGGTAGTTTTAAAGCCCCATTTGTTGTGTATGACAATCCAAACACAATGAATGACCTGTGTTTGGTGTGCATTGGACATTGGTCTGGGACCAATGCTAGCGGGACAAAAGTAAATTTTTTGTCCCGCCTAAAAAGTTGGGACAAAAGTTTAAATTATTTGTCCCGTCCAAAAATATAGGACACGTGTTTCCCAGTTGTGCAAAAGGCGTGAATGACCTCATCATCTTCATCAAAAATAGTCTTAGAAAGAAGCTGTCTAGGGCTATTTTTAATAAGGATGAGGTTTACTTCTTTTGCACGGACTAGAAATCAAGAGCTAGTCCTTGTCCCATCTTTTTGGGTGGGACAAAAAATTTGTACTTTTTGTTTACATTAGTCCTAATCTAATGTTGTGAAACATAGGGGTGGCAATACTCGACACGACCCGCGACACGACACGAACCCGACACGAAAATAAACGGGTTTGGGTTGAGATTTTTGACCTGCCAACCCGCCAACCTGCCAACCCGCCAATTATACGGGTCGTGTTCGGGTCATCAGTTGTGTTTGCGGGTTGACCTGCCAACCCGTTTATATATATTTTTTATTTTTTATTTTTTATCTATAATAAAATATTAAAAAGAAATTGCTGAAATAAGTTTGCCCTAACCTAATCATTTCCAGTTCCACTCTTCGTTTGACTGTTTGAGTTTGAGACAGACTTCGTCTTCCGTCTTCGTCCACTTTTACCCTTTCCTAATCATAAAACGTACACTTTTTATATGATATTTAAACTTAAAGTATCAATCCACTTTTACTTTTGATATGATCTTTAAACTTAAAGTATCAATTAAAGAGACTGCGTCTTCGGTCTTCGTTCATATTACTTTCTATTATACAAATAAAAATATAAAATAAATATTAAATTGCAAAAAGATGCCCTAACCTAATCATAAAACGTACACTTTTGATATGTTTAATAAACATATCCACTTCTAAAATAAAGTGTGGATGTGTTTACTCGTTTTGTTTAATTTGCTTGGATATGTTTATTTTGCATCCATATGTTTAATTGGACATGGTTAGTTGTTTGGATTTTGTTAAATAGTTTTTCTCTAAAAATTTTCGGCTTAAAGATGTCATGACCCACGAACCCGTATATGACCTGCCAACCCGTTTATGACCCACGAACCCGAATCTGACCCGCCAACCCACCAACCCATATAATTAAACGGGTTACGTGGGTCGTGTTCGGGTTACATGCCAACCCGCCAACCCGCAACCCGCCAACCCGCATATTTATATGGGTCGTGTTTGGGTTGCTCTTTTTGACCCGCCAACCCGCCAACCCGCGACCCGCCAACCCGAACCCGACCCAATTGCCACCCCTAGTGAAACATAGTACAAGGTTGTCTTGTTCTGTTTTGTCAGTCATGCGAGAAAGGAAGTTAGGAACTATGATAAAGAGAATATTGTAGGTACGTGTTGTAAATGTTCCGGGTGTATCAATGGAACTATGTGGGGGAACACACGTTAGCAATACTTCAGAGATTCGCGGGTTCAAGATCATCTCGGAACAGGGAATCTCTTCGGGTGTAAGACGTATAGAAGCCGTTGCTGGCGATGCTTTTATCGAATACGTTAGTGATCGAGATAACTACATGAAACAACTTTGCTCGACACTTAAAGTAATTCCCATTCCTATTTTCGATTTCTTAAATTGGGAATGTATTTGATTTAATATTTTCAATCTTTTCATGTACAGGTAAAAGCAGAAGAAGTTCCGATACGGGTATCAGCACTTTTGGAAGAGCTCCGGATGACAAAAAACGAGGTCTCGGCCGCACGTGCAAAAACCGCGGTTTACAAAGCATCCGTTATTGCAAACAACGCGTTTCTTGTTGGAACTTCGACTCAAATCAGGTTTTAATATCAATGCTTTATGAATTCGTTCGTTTGACTTTTTGGGGTTGACCGAAAAAAGTCAACTATATGTCGATTATCTCATGTTTCCAACAATTCTTCAGGGTGCTTGTTGAATTTATGGATGATACGGATGCCGATTCACTAAAAACCGCGGCCGAACATCTTCTCGATGTTTTACAAGATCCCGCAGCGATAATCTTGGGCTCGTGTCCGGGTGAAGAGAAAGTGAGTTTAGTGGCTGCATTTAGTCCTACGGTAGTTAGTATGGGGATGCAAGCGGGGAAGTTTATCGGGCCAATTGCCAAAATGTGTGGCGGAGGTGGTGGTGGCCGCCCAAATTTTGCTCAGGCGGGTGGACGGAAGCCGGAGAATTTGTCGAGCGCACTCGAAAAAGCGCGGACTGATCTTGTTTCGGTTTTATCAGAAAAGGCGAGCTAAAAAACCGTACACCATATAGCAAGATTCTTTCAAATTTTGCAAAACGTAGAAATTTATGTACAGTTATTTGTTGTACGTCGTTGCTTTTCTTACCAAAAGTAAAATTGCCATTTACTCTCGTTTAGTTCGAATCGTTTATCCATCTAAATTGTTTATATTTTATAATCACTCTTAATTTGTTTGTCTCATAATGATACCGTGTATATATCCAACGATTTCAATTTATTTTAGGGTAAATTGCATAAAAGTCACTAAGTTTTTCAATTTTCTCGATTTTGACACTGCATTTTTAGTTTTTGCAATTAAGTCATTATGTTTTCAGCAAAGTTGCAATTAAGTCATTATGTTTTCTAAAAGGTTGCAAAAATGACCATATGACCGGATGGTAACAGGTTACCAGGTCATATGGTCAGATTTGCAATTTTTCAGAAAACCTAATGACTTAATAGCAAAAATAAAACATAGTGTCAAAATCAAGAAATCTGAAAAAGTTAGTGACTTTTAGGATTTATTTTATAAAAAACCCTAAATTTTCAACTTTTTTCTGTTTAAACCTAAAACTTTATTTTTTTTCAAAAAAAAACCTAAATTTTGGAGAAACTTTTTAATTTATCCCCTTAACCGGTTTTACAGTATATACATACTTTTTTTTTTTTTCAGAAAAAACCCTAATTTCTTTTTTTTTCGGGAAAAAACCCTCAATTTCAGTGATTTTTTCAACAAAAAAATGTTTATTCGTTTTTGTAATTGACATAACTTTCATATACGATGTCCAAATTCTACGAACTTTATATCCCTGGAAAGGTCGTAAGTAATACTACAACTTTGCTTTACTGACTTTTGTTTGAATATGTTCAGATATTTCACTACACTGGCTTGTTTTCTTATAATAGATGTATATTTTGCATACGAGCTTTGTTTTGGACGTTCTATAAGTCGACGGATTCGTAAACACGAATACATCGTGTAATGAATATTATTTAAACCAAACTATTATTTGTAGTATTATAATTTCCAATAATACATTAGGAAAGTTATGAAAATTACATTTCAACGTATTACATTTCATAACTTTCCTAATGTATTATTGGAAATTATAATACTACAATACGCTATTTCGAATCAATTATCGAGTAAACGTTATAATTTCGAATAATAGATTATAGTAGCTTAAAATTCGATAAATCATACAAATAATATTTTGGTTTAAATAATATTCATTATACGATGTATTCGTGTTTACGAATCCGTCGACTTATAGAACGTCGAAAACCAAGCTCGTATGCAAAAGATACAGCTATTATAAGAAAACAAGCCAGTGTAGCGAAATATCTGAACATATTCAAACAAAAGTCAGTAAAGCAAAGTTGTAGTACTACTTACAACCTTTCCAGGGATATAAAGTTCGTAGAATTTGGACATCGTATATGAAAGTTATGTCAATTACAAAAACGAAGAAACATTTTTTTTTTGTGAAAAAATCACTGAAATTGAGGGTTTTTTCGGAAAAAAAAAAAAGAAATTAGGGTTTTTTCTGAAAAAAAAATTATGTAAAACCTGTAAAACCGGTTAGGGGGATAAATTAAAAAGTTTCTCCAAAATTTAGGTTTTTTTGGAAAAAAAAAATAAAGTTTTAGGTTTAAACAGAAAAAGTTGAAAATTTAGGGTTTTTTATGAAATAAACCCTAAAAGTCGCTAACTTTTTCAGATTTCTTGATTTTGACACTATGTTTTATTTTTGCTATTAAGTCATTAGGTTTTCTGAAAAATTGCAAATCTGACCATATGACCTGGTAACCTGTTACCATCCGGTCATATGGTCATTTTTGCAACTTTTTGGAAAACATAATGACTTAATTGCAACTTTTCTGAAAACATAATGACTTAATTGCAAAAGCTAAAAATGCAGTGTCAAAATCGAGAAAATTAGAAAACTTAATGACTTTTATGCAATTTATCCTTTATTTTATACAAAGGTATAGCCATGATCTGACATGAGCCGTCTAAATGATACGATTTATCATTTTCTTATAGTAATATTCTTTTTCTTGTGTTCTTTCTTCTACAAGTGCTGTAATATGAACACAAATTAGTTCAAAAAAGTTATATTCCTTTTAGTGTCGTCGGTGAAAAAACAAAAGGCTACTGTCGGTATCAGTTTGGATTAAAAGATAAACCTTGTGCTTGACCAATTTTATTTGAATAATCTACCGTTAATTTATGTTCTTTTCAGAAAACCAAAATTCGTTTAAACAAAATGTAAAATGACCTATTTGTCAATAATCTTGATTGTTTAGGTGTATTATTTAATAGTTGTTAGCTAATACTGAGAGACGTAGGATTTTTGTGATAGAAAATAAACAGCACACACATATATATACACCAAAAACGGAACAATCGACAAAAAAGATTTTGAAAACTGGTTCGTTTAAATCCTAACACATAAGATAAAAGAATAAATTTTTATTGTCTTTTCTGCATTACAAATTTACAATGGTTTATTAAAGGTCTTAATGGCGTGGCAGATCTGATTCGATTCGAATCGGATGCTTATTTATGATGTTTTAATTATAAGATCAGAACCATTATGAGGGACTGTTAATACATTAATTGAGTTTGTTATATTAATCCATGTCCGAGACAAGTTGGGGGGTTTCGTATTTTACTTAAGGGAAAATGATTTATAAGGGTAATTATGTTTCAAAACTGTTTAAAAAACACCATCCAAGTAAAGCCTTTGTACAAAAAACACCATCCAAGTAAGGCATTTGTACAAAAAACACCATCGAACTACATGTTTTGTTCAAATTTTACCCGATGGTAACCGGCTCTTGCAGGTTAAAGGATGACTTGGCCTAATACTTGGTGACTGGCCAAGTCATCTTTTAACCTGCAAGAGCCGGTTATCATCGGGTAAAATTTGAACAAAACATGTAGTTCGATGGTGTTTTTTGTACAAAGCCCTTACTTGGATGGTGTTTTTTGTACAAAGGCCTTACTTGGATGGTGTTTTTTGAACAGACCAAACTTGGATAGTGTTTTTTGAACAGTTTTAAAACATAATTACCCTTATAAGTCATTTTCCCTTTACTTAATCATTGAATTTAAGTAACGTAAAAATTTATTATTTTTGTAAAAATATGTAAATTGTATTAAAAAGAATTACATACAAATAAATAATTACAGATTTATTTATTAAATCGTTTCAAAATATGTATATAGATTAATAATGAACTTATCTTACCTAACAATAGGGCTGAGCACGGTGCGGTTCGGTGCGGTTTTTAGGAATAACCGCACCGCAAACCGCAAATGCGGTTTTTTATATGTTAGAACCGATCGGTGCGGTTTCTTGTTGCGGTTTTTTTTGCGGTGCGGTTTTCATGCGGTTTCGGTGCGGTTATTAACCGCATGTCATTGGTGCGGTTTTTTCTGTGGTTTTTTCTGCGGTTTTTAACCGCAAGTATTAATTTCGTTCCAATGGTGCGGTTTTTGCGGTGCGAGGAATGGACGACGGACGACTGGAGGGTAACAAGAAGTCCGGTGTCCGCCGTTGGCGTTTGCGTCTGGAAGCTTGAAAGTGGCCGGAAGGTTGAAAGCGGCGTAAGGGAGGACGTAGAAGAACCCTAATCGCGTGAGTAAAAGTGAACGAGAGGGAAACAAAAATTTCAAGTTGTCCCTTATTTTTTTTAGATAATGTAATATTAATCAAATAATAATTATTTATATATAAATATATAATTAATATAATTATATGCGGTTCGGTGCGGTTTCTATGCGGTTTGCGGTTCGGTTCGATTTGCGGTGCGGTTCGGTTTTTTTTGCGGTTTTTAAAATTAAAAACCGCACCGCACCGAATATTTTCGGTTTTTGAAAAATAAAAACCGCAAGTGCGGTTTTTGCTTCGGTTTCGGTTATGCGGTTTTGGTTAATGCGGTTTTTTTTCGGTTTTTTCCGTTGCGGTGCGGTTTTTGCTCACCCCTACCTAACAAGAATTTGAGCTCGACTGTTGTAAATAATGAAGGATGAAACTTGTTAGCCACTTTAATAAAGAGGAGTGAATAAAGCGACAAGGAAACGAAGGGACCAAGGCAGTAGAATCTGGGATTTCAAATCTTATAAAAAATATTTTAATATTTTTACATTTAAAAACTTCTACATCCATATAATTCGATTAGTATATAATTCAATGGTCAATATTAGAGCTTCTTGTCGGAACAAGGAAGGTTGGCCTTTTGGTCTTGAAACTTCTTCATTTCATTGTACTCCGGATGGATTTCGTCAAGCATGCGTGAATATCGTTACATCTAAGTATGTCTTCTTCGATGTAGTGAATCACAAGATATCGGAGTTCATTCTTGTTAGTGAAGTTTGTTTTCGTCAGATATAGATTGGACATGTTGCTTTACTCTTCTTCTTCTAAAGTTAAATGATAACATGGAAAATGGAATAGGTGATATATGACACATATAGGACCGTATGTATACTCGGGTAATTAGAGATGATGTTGACTAAAAGTATTTTTCGGCGGGAAGATCTTCACGACTATGTTGTTGATCCAGACATGTAATTATGATATTTTTTTTAGAACGGCAAATCTATCATACTCCTACTCCTACTCCTAAACTACTCATGAATCAACATATGTCTCTAGCGAGACTTGAACCCTCAACATCAAAGAGGGAGGGCGACGCCTTTACCACTTGACCAAGAGGCCATTGACAAAAATATGTGTAATTATGATATATATATATATATATATATATATATATATATATATATATATATATATATATATATATATATATATATATATATATATATATATATATATATATATATATATATATATATATATATATATATATATATATATATATAGGGGTGGGTTCAACATAGAACCAAAATTAGGCATAGAACCATAGAACCATCTTCTTAACCGTTAGATCAAATTAGGATGATAAGGGTATGATGGGTAAATTACACTTATATGTTCATTGATGAACATATACATATGTTCATTGATGAACATTGTCTTCAACATCCTAGAATTTGTTCATAAATGAACATTCATAACGTTGATGAAATATATGAACATACAAACATGTTCAGAAACGAATATTTATACATGGATGAACATTCATACAAAAACTCAAATGTTCATAACTGAACATGGATGAACATTGATACAAAAACTAAAACCTTGATCACTTTTGAACATATGTTCATCAATGAACATATGTTCATTGATGAATATGTATACTAAAACAAAAAATTATTCATGTTCACAACTGAACATGTATACAAAAACTAATAAATTAGTCTCGTTCTCTCTTATGCTGCAATCAAAACAGATTACCACCATCTCTAATATCTCTTTCTTATATTCCTTCTTCCTTTTTTTTTCTTCTGGTGCAATCGAACCAAATCACCACCATCATCTGCTTTTTTGCTTTCATTTTTTAATCTTCAGATACTCTTTCTTCATGGCTAACAAACTTATTAATAGCAACAAAGTTAGAATTCTATACTGTGTTCTGTTATGAACATAATTAAAAAAAGTTAATTTATGAACTAAAAACAATTGTGTGAAATAAGCAATTGTGTCAATAATTAACGTTGTGTTCACAAATGTTCATTAATGAACATCGGGATGTTCATTACTGAACATCGGGGTGAACATCGGGATGTTCATTACTGAACATTCGTATTTGAAGAACATTCAATGAGACGACAAACTCTTAATGCTTATTATTGTTGCATTGTAGTACACGAAAAGTGCATTGCTTTACTACATATCATAGATCCAGAATGTTACAATTTAGATACTCCACATAATTTATTGCTATAAGCTCTAATGGCAAAGCATACCACAATTTACATCATATAAATATAGATACTCCACATATTTTCTAGAATGAAAGTACAAAAACTCAAAATATACGACTTAGTAACATGAATTTGTCCAAGAATATCAACATACTTCAGTCATAAAACAGATATGGGAAGGAATCATATTTGTAATTTATGATTCTAAACAAATGTGTAACGCCACCTGGTAGATCATGGCTTTCGAGAACTATAACATTCTTTCAAATTCCAGAGATAGACAACAAATATATCATCTGATAGAAATAGTAAAAAACATAAATGAAACTCAAATCAATTCCGGATTCAGTGACGGTTTACCTAGTTAGACTTTGACGAAATTAAACAGACGATGAAGGCTTTTCACTTCTTGAATTCTTCCAGCAACAAAAACTGTTGTTTTTTCGTGAAGAATTGAGGTCAAGTCACTTACGGATTCCAATCCGGCTAAACATGCGCGTATATATTCTTCAGTGTCTGTTTCTTGTGGGAGAAATAAGGAATCTGACAGATCCAATTGGTTTTTCTTATCATCATCTAGTATCTTGATAGCACTACAGAATTGATCGTGTATTTTTGAAACATTAGCCAATTGAAGACCGAATCTCATCCTGTACCAAACCAATTGAACTAACAGAAGCAGCAATCGAAGAACTAAATTCAAACCCATTCGATTGCTCGACAACTAAAATAGCCAAATCAGAACTACCATTTGCATGTTCTGATTCCAAATCATCAGTTCTAAATTCGATTAAGTTAATAGCCTTAGTCGATGAAGGATCACCTGAGTTAACAGTTTCACGCACACCTTGTTGTTCTATATTTTGAAAATTCAGATCCGTCCTTCAGTTTTCTTCTTTGAACGACGAAAATCGCAATCAGGATAAAATTGAAGCTAGATTACACGTTTGGGGGAAGGATTCGAGCACTCTAACAGCAGGAAATCACTCCGGCAACCAAGGATTGAACACCGATGTCGCAAAAAGCGTGAAAAGCGAGAGAGAAAATCTAGAGAGAGAAAGTTAGAGAGAGATTTTTTTTGCAAATCTATGGCATGGAGTTGGACTGTACAATCGATGGTTTTTGGTAAAATGACTAAAACATCCCTACGTGTCCAGATTTTAAGATTTTAAATTAAAAAATAAACTTAATTATCATTTTTAATCATAGCCATTAATCATTTAATCTAATGGCTAAAAAGGTGGTTCTATGGTTCTATACATAATTAGGGGTTTTATGTTGATCCTCTCCCTATATATATATATATATATATATATATATATATATATATATATATATATATATATATATATATATATATATATATATATATATATATATATATTGATAGCGTGCCACCTGGCAACTGCTAACGCGCCTTCCAGCGCACTACTTGGGGATCCCAAACTCACCAACCGCTGGAAGTTCCCCGCCAGGAAGCCCTTTCCAGCCAACGGAAGTTTCGCCCTGGCGAAGTCTCTCCTGGAGAACTACACTCCAGCTCACTAACGACGTATTCGCTGGAACGACCAGCGTGAACTGTACTTGGCGCCATGCTCCTCGACCTACGCGTGGCGCCCAGGTCTGACACAGATCGTGCGCGCCCCATCCGGCCAGTCTGCGCCAATAAGGGTGCGGCGAAGGACAAAGGTCGTACTGTCAACAGACGACTTGGTCCCCTCCTGCCGCAGCAAAGATCTTGTCGGCCACAGCCAGACAGGGAAAGACGTATAAAATCCCCTGGAGGGCACCCGGTAAGAGGGAAAATCCATTATACTCTAAACTCATATTATACACTTATCAAACCCTGCCGGAGATCTGACTTTGGCATCGGAGCGTTTTCCCGGGACCTCCTCCCGGAGAACGGCTAACGCTGCCATTCCTTTTGTGATTGTGGTCGCAGGTCAAGCCCAGGACGACCAGAATCACCTATGAAGTGAGAACCAGACGACAAAAGAGCTGATATCGCATCATTGGCGCCATCCGTGTTGTGACGAGCAACAAGAAACCACCACTTTAATCTCCGGCAATGACGACCGAAGGACAAACCAGCGGCGGTAACAACCCCAGAAGCCCCATACGTTCAATGTTACCATTAGGCCCAATATCGATAGAAACGTTACCAACAACACCATCACCACCAAGAACTAACCCACCGGCACCTCCCTTGATCCCCCAAACACCAGTTCCTTCATCGCCATTCCAACAGACTATAACACCCGTACCCTTCAGTACACCGCCGCCGTATATACCGTTCAGCTACCTTTTCACACCATTCCAACCCTCAACGGGACCACCAATGTTCACCCCTTCACCCACTTCTTTCTTCCAGCCACCTCAACCAGCGGTAGCACCATTATTCACAAGCTTTACACAAGCGCCAGTAAACACACCTGTCTCATCCTTAGGAGGCATACCGACCAATGCACTCCCTCTGTTCTACGCCCAACCGCCGGTATACCAACCCGTCACATCTCCCATCCAAACAACAAACAACACAAACCCGCTTCCCCCTGTAGCATATAAATCCCCGTTCATTAAAGAAATACACGACTACGACATGCCTAACACGGCCAAGCTACCACACCTAAAAACCTATAATGGAACAACCTGCCCAGATAGCCATATCGACACTTACGAATGGCATATGCAATCACTGAAGTTAGACGAACGCTTCTGGTGTACACACTTCCCGACGACGCTTGACGGGAACGCCGGCGCATGGTTCAAAAGCCTCGCGCCAAGCAGCATCAAAAACTTTACGGAGCTCAAAGAACAATTTCTCTCAAACTTCATGCAACTACGTAAATATAGAGGAGACATCCGAAAGATCATTGGGTGTAAGCAACTGGAGGGTGAACCGATCAGAGCATATTTCAAACGATTCAATGAAGCAACGCTAAATGTACCAGGACAAAACGAAAACCTGGTAACCAGAGCTTTCACACATGGTTTATTGCCAGGCCCGTTATCAACGAAATTCTTAGGAAAACCACCAGCCACTCGGCAAGAAATGAAGGAGCGAGTAGAACGTTTCCTACGCCAGGAAGAAGGCACGGCTGCCAAAGAAGCATACCTAAAAGCTGCAGCCACTTCCTCATCAAAAGCCAGAGAAAACCACTCACAATACCTCAGCGAAAGACGACAACCTTTCAGAAGAGGTAAACCCCAAAAACCCTACAACAACCACTACACAGATGACAGAAGATACAAGCGAACAGACATTCTGGCTGTGTCTGACAAAAGCAAGCAGGCGAAAAGAACATCGGAACGTCCGAGAGATCAATCTAAGTACTGCGAATTCCATAAATGCTACGGGCATGACACGGCAGAATGCGCCGTGCTAAAGAAGGAGCTTGACCAAAGAATACAACGAGGAAACTTAAATGACATCGCCAAATCAATTCGCCCGAAAAACGGTAGAAACGACTCACTAGCAAAAACCCTGGACGCGCCAAAGAAGGGGCCAGAGATTCTAGTAATACACAAACACCATCGCAGAGCACGAGAACAAACACTAGATGTCGATGAACAACACATATCATTTTCCAGTAGAGACAAGAAGCCAGAAGGGTGGAGCGGCGACGACCCACTCATTATCCAAGCCAGAATACGAGACATCATCATCCACCGCGTGCATATCGATAGTGGTAGTGCAGCGGATATCATGTTCGAACATTGCTTCCACCAGCTGCCGCGGGAATGGAGGGCAGATCTGCGCCCCCAGCGGGAAATCCAACCGGCTTCACAGGGCACAGCATCATACCCACAGGAATGATCTACCTGCCCATCACGATAGATGACGGTCAGCGAAAGAAAACAGTTACACTCAAATTCACAGTAGTACGGGCACCATCAGAACACAACATCATCCTGGGAAGACCAGCAGAGCTATACTTTGGCATTGTGGCATCGACACTACATGGTATAATCAAGTTCCCAACGGATGCCGGCGTGGCCAACGTCCTGGCAACGCCACAAAAGACACTTAAATGCTACCAGATAATGCTGCCCGCAGATATCGACGGCAAACGAAAACGCCCAAGAGACGAACCTGAGGAAAGCAGAGAAATAATTCACCACGATTATCCAGACCAAAAAATACAAGTCGGAAGCACATTACCGACCGAGTTACGAAAAAAGGTGATATCCCTACTCAGAAAATATAAACAAGTATTCGCCTGGGAGCCAGCGGACATGGTGGGAGTAGAAAGAACAACCATCGAACACAATCTTAACATCATACCAGGAAGCAATGTGGTCAAACAAAAACGTCGTGGCCAAGCAGGAGAACGCAACAATGCCATCAATGCAGAAGTCGCCAAGTTAGTACAAGCAGGTATCGTCCGCGAAGCTTTCTTCCCAACATGGATAGCCAACCCAGTCATGGTAAAGAAAAGCGATGGCAGCTGAAGAATGTGCATTGACTACACCGATTTAAACAAAGCATGCCCGAAAGATTGTTATCCACTCCCCGAGATAGACCAGAAAGTAGAATCGCTGGAGGGATTTAAGTGGAAGTGTTTCCTAGACGCCTATAAGGGTTACCACCAAATTCTCATGCGGAAAGAAGACGAAGACAAAACAGCCTTTTACACGGATCACGACACCTTTTGTTACCAGAAAATGCCGTTCGGTCTAAAAAACGCTGGGGCAACATACCAAAGACTCGTCGACAAGGCGTTCAAAGACCAGATCGGAAGAAACGTCGAAGTATATGTCGACGACATGGTCATAAAGAGCCGCGCAGAACAATCCTTGCTACAAGACATTGAAGAAACACTTAAAACACTTTCCAAAATCCAAATGAAACTCAACCCGGCCAAATGCACCTTCGGTGTAGAAGAAGGAAAGTTTATGGGATATTACGTCACGCGAGAAGGTATCCAACCAAACCCGGAAAAGATAAAAGACTTCGTCGAGATAAAATCACCAGCATGCCTGCGAGAAATACAAGGACTCAGCGGAAAACTCACAGCCCTGGGACGCTTCGTAGCAAAGTCAGCAGAAAAAGCCCTTCCGCTGTTCAACATGTTGAAAGGCTGTGTTGACAAAAACAATTTTCGATGGACAGACGGGGCAGAAACCGCTCTGACACATTTAAAAGAAGCAATGAAATCGTTGCCCACACTAGCATGCCCAGTCCTAGGAGAGAAGTTATCCATGTACCTAGCGGCGTCACCAGACGCAATAAGCGCAGTTCTAACTGTGGAAAGGGAACACCAACAAAGACCAGTCTATTTCGTTAGTCGGGCGCTTCAAGGGCCAGAACTACGTTACCCGCAATTAGAAAAGTTAGTCCTAGCTTTAATCTATGCAGCACGCCGACTGAGGCGTTATTTCCAAGCTCACCATATTGAAGTGTTGACAAGCCAACCAATCCGCCAAATCCTACTGAAACCAGAGAAATCCGGTCGCCTAGCCAAGTGGGCCATCGAGCTAGGGGAACATGATATCGACTACAAGCCAAGAACAAGCATCAAGGGCCAAGCACTAGCAGATTTTCTGGCAGAAATGCCAGAGGAAGGCAAAGCAGCCACAAGTCAACGCCCAAAACAAGAATCAGACACGCCTCCGGAAACATGGATGCTCCACACGGATGGGGCAGCCAGCAAAGAAGGCTCGGGGGCGAGCCTAGTGTTAACAACCCCAAAAGGCGAGGAAATAACTTACGCACTCAGATTCGACTTCCAAACGACGAACAATGAAGCAGAATACGAAGCACTGCTCGCCGGAATGCGACTCGCACAGGAGAACGGAGTGAAACACCTCCTGGCGCATAGTGATTCTTTGTTAGTGACCAACCAAATCAATGGGGCCTACAAACTAAAAGACCAGCGAATGAAGAAATACGTAGAAGAAGTGAACAGAATAGCAGCCACGATGGAATTTTTCACAATCAAGCAAATCCCACGTGCAGCTAACAGAAAAGCCGATGCGCTGAGCAAATTAGCCTCTGCGGCATTCGACCATTTATCCAAAGAGGTCCTAGTAGAAGTCCTAAAAGAAAGAAGCATTGACGGCCAGAAAATAGCACCAATTAGCACAACCACCACCACGTGGATGACACCTTTAATCGACTACTTGACGCAAGGCCTCCTTCCAACTGACAACGCTGAAGCACGAAAGGTTAAAGTGAGAGCCCCCCAATATGCAATGTGAAACGACACATTATACAGACGAGGATATTTAGAGCCTTGGCTAAAATGCATTACCCCGGAGGAAGGAAAGACTGTATTGGAAGAAATACACGCGGGCGAAGCTGGAGCGCACGAGGGAGCCAGAGCACTCACCGGAAAAACCCTCAGAGCGGGAGTATACTGGCCAGACATCCATGCAGACGCAACAGAAGTAACAAAGAAATGTGCCACCTGCCAAACTTTTTCACCGCTCCACCACTTACCAGCGGTCCCCATGACCAGCATTTCAAGTCCATGGCCTTTTTACCAATGGGGAATTGATATAGTCGGCCCATTCCCGGAGGCACCTGGCTGAGTGAAGTTTCTCATCGTAGCAGTAGATTACTTCACCAAATGGATTGAGGCAGAGGCCGTCGCATCAATAACGGGGAGGAACATGATTAAGTTCATGTGGAAGAACATCCTAACCAGATTTGGCACCCCAAAAGTCCTAGTTAGTGACAACGGCTTACAATTTGCGGAAGACCCATTCCGCACATGGTGTGCCGAGAGACTAATCAAACAAAAGTTCACATCCGTTGCACATCCCCAAGCCAACCGTCAAACTGAAGTGTCCAACAGAACATTGGTGGCGGGACTAAAGAAAAGACTGGGGAAAGCGAAAGGTCGCTGGGTGGAAGAATTACCCACGGTACTTTGGTCATATCGTACCACCCCACGAACGTCCACAAAGGAAACCCCATTCAGACTGACGTACGACACGGAAGCCGTCCTGCCACCGGAAATCTTCATAGGCAGCCTGCGCACCACGGAATTCACGGAAGACAACAACAACCAGGATCTCCGTCTCAATTTGGATATCCTGGAGGAGAAGCGAGAATTAGCCAATATACGACAGGCATGCTACAAGGCGGCAACAGAGGAATACTACAACGCGCGAGTTCGAGAAAAACGTTTTGGGGTAGGCGACTTGGTCCTCCAAAAAAACGAAGCAAGCCACGCTGAACCGCGAGGTAAACTTGGCCCAACATGGGAAGGCCCATACAGAGTCATAGAGGCCAACTCAAAAGGATGCTACGTCCTGGAAACCTTGGAAGGCCGAGCGATACCGCGAACATGGAACGTTCAGAATCTCAAACAGTTCCACTGCTAGGGAAAATGCCAGATAAGCCCCGCCATCAACATCTATCCAAAATTGTAACCACCAGATGAACAAAGTAATGAATGAAATTGTTTCTTTCACTTATGCATGTTACGAATGAATAAAATGTCGAAAAAGGCTCAGCGACTCCTGGTCCTAGTCTTAAAAACCTTAAGGGTGAAATACCCCTCAGCGGACTCAGCGACTCCTGGTCCTAGTCTTAGCAAGGTTATCCAGGTGAAACACCCTGAAGAAGGCTCAGCGACTCCTGGTCCTAGTCTTAAAAACCTTAAGGGTGAAATACCCCTCAGCGGACTCAGCGACTCCTGGTCCTAGTCTTAGCAAGGTTATCCAGGTGAAACACCCTGAAGAAGGCTCAGCGACTCCTGGTCCTAGTCTTAAAAACCTTAAGGGTGAAATACCCCTCAGCGGACTCAGCGACTCCTGGTCCTGGTCTTAGCAAGGTTATCCGGGTGAAATATCCTGAAGAAGGCTCAGCGACTCCTGGTCCTAGTCTTAAAAACCTTAAGGGTGAAATACCCCTCAGCAGACTCAGCGACTCCTGGTCCTAGTCTTAGCAAGGTTATCCAGGTGAAACACCCTGAAGAAGGCTCAGCGACTCCTGGTCCTAGTCTTAAAAACCTTAAGGGTGAAATACCCCTCAGCGGACTCAACGACTCTTGGTCCTGGTCTTGGCAAGGTTATCCGGGTGAAATATCCTAAAGAAAGCTCAGCGACTCCTGGTCCCAGTCTTAAAAACCTTAAGGGTGAAATACCCCTCAGCGGAAACAGTAACTCCTGGTCCTAAACCATACAAACCATAAAAAGAGAGTTACCCAATGGGCAGAACAACTCTCGGTCCTGGACCTAACAAAGCCATCTCGTTAAAACATTTCGGGAAAGACATGGTAACTCCTGGTCTTAAACCTTACAGACGTAAAAGATGAAGCACACCCTAGCAAACTCAACAACCTTCAATCGCAGTCTCATCAAGCCTTACCCAAGCTAACCACCTTAGAAGAAACATACCAACATGCATTCACGATTGCAAACAGAGTGAAGAATTACGGATAAAAGCTAACCAACCAACCATCCCAATCCTATCTGACAACAACAAACTCAAACAATCGCACGAAAAATAAAAAGGGCCCACAATGCCCACCAAGTCAACATCCAGTGGAAAATAACCAAACAACATCGTCTCGGCTCGTAAGCCTTACAAAGTAAAATAAAAACATTGTCCAACTGGCCTCAGAAGGGCCTTACAAACATTGTTTCATCACAATCACAAGACAAACAAACAAGAAATCAAATACTTGCTACGCATGAGAGGGGCCGGCAACACTGCTTGGATCCAGCAAGGCCTTCAAGTCAGGAACACCGAGCTCCCCAAGTTTGAAGGCCGTGGCGTAATCAACATTCATAAACGCATCCACTGCCTCATCTACCTCCAAACCGATATCAAGGGGGGGCTCCTCCTCCTCTGCCGCAATCTCCCTACCCGCCTTCACGTCCTTTATGGAACGAGAATAACCTTGAGCCTGCCCAGCTGCTAAACACACCTCCCGGAGACGGTGCACGCCCATCCCAAAGTCCCGGCTTTCCATAACCAAGTCGACAACACCTACAATACCATTGGTCAGAAGCCAGGACAAGTCCGCCTCCGCCTCCTCAAGCGCCTGTGTCTTGGCCTGTGCAACCCGGTCACGCTCTGCAGCATCTCTCTCAGCGCTTTCAAGTTGGATATGCAAGCCCTCATTCTCAGATTTCACAGCAACCAGAGCACCTTGAAGTTCAGTTTTTTCCTGACCAAGCAAGGATAACTGCTCCCTCAACCGGGCAGCCTCTTCCCCAACCGCCTGCAAAGATGCCACTTGAGATTGAAGGTCCTTCAATAAACCCTCATGCTTGACAACTTCAGCGTGAGCAGCATCCAACTCCTGCTGGAGGGAAGGACGATCAGCATTGGCGGCCAGCATCTGCTCCAAACGATTTGCACTTTCACCAAAGAAGCAAGCGCTTTGGGCAGCCGCATACCGGAGGGAACCCACCAAATCGGCCGGGGAATAACTCCCCATCTCCGAACGAGTACTCGGAGGAAACGCATGCTGCGTAAACTCCAAGGCAGTCTGGTAATTTGAAAGGCGTGCACCCTCCGATAAAGACCACCCAGGAACAAACACCCCGGTAGAGGCAACATGACCACCCTCCATAGAACCCAAAGGGGGGGGGGGGGGCCAAAGCAGTTGTACTCCCACGGCGATTAAAACCACTAAAATCCGGGCGAGGAGGTTGAGGCCCAACCGGCAGTGAATGATTGCTTTCCCCTGAACCTTCTCCAACAACGTTCTCGAAAACAGGGTGGGTACCGATACAAGCACCCCCACCCTGGTCCATACCCATGTCCGCACCCTGTGATGTGTCGTCGGCAATGTTAATCACAGGAGACTGGGGGGAATAAACCCCGACCCCCCACCACTACCAGCCAAACGACGAGGACGCAATCGCCATGGCAACACGACGCTCCCAGAACCCTCACCAGCAGCAAATAACCCCGCACACCTCTTCACCAAAGCCCTAGAAGAACCACCTTGCTCACCACTAACTTCCGTATCAACAACCCTTCCATCAACAGCCGAAAAAACCAAAGCCCCAATGCTTACATCCTTTCGTCTTTCCTCCTCTTGGACCGCCGAGGCCCGAGTAATAAAAGCCTCATGACAGAAGGCGCGAGAAGGCAGCACCCGATCAACCAATGGAATTTCACGATAATGGAGACTCCCACGATAATTCTTCGCCAGAACATCAGTAAACCGGATGTCATTTTCCCGTCCTATAACAAAGAGAAATCATCAAACATCTCCTTTTTCAAAAAAAAAAGGGGGGAGAGGAGAAGGAGAAAGCAAAAACAACAAGGCCCAGAACTAACCGTCCACAATGGTAAAGAACTCGGGTATCTTGCCCCGAAGTCGCCAGGAAGTACTCATGCCAGCGCCGGCCAGAATGTACTCAGGAAGTTCACCACCAACCACATGGAAAGATCGGAGAACCTTTGCAATAGCTTCCTTTGCGGGGAAGATAGTGAAAGCACGATCAGTGATAGGATCGACACGATGCTTCATAACTCCAACCCGGTGCTCGTTTACCCAAATAAAATGCTGAGACCAATTCCGGGCAGTCCCCTTTTGATCGGTAACAAGAGTGGGGCGATCTTGACGAACACATAATGTATAATTGTTCCCAGTGGAAGCACGAGTGAACCGGAAAAAAATGACGAAAAACGTACAGGTCAGGCTCTAAATGAACAGCCCTAGACAAAAGTTCGAAGGCGATGATCTTGTTTACACCATTAGGGACCAGTTGATGAATATGAACGTGATAATGGTCGAGAACCTCCATAAAGAAATCCGATGTGGGCAAGCGATAACCGGCCTCGAAATGTTTTAAATACATACCGATCTTCCCTTTAGGAGGAAAGGAAAAAATGGCTCCGTCGGCGGGAAGCTCCACACCATCCTCCGGTTGGAAGCCATAGCGAGCCACTAGTGAATCGTAGTACCGATAATCGGGACCGACACCTGAAGAAGAACTCATTTTGACAAAAAACAGAAGAGCAAGAAATCTACAAAGAAGGAAGAAACCGCAAAGGAACTAATGGCCGGAGAAAAAGGAGAATATAAAGAGGCAAGATAAAGGAAAACCGCAAGCGGGACTTTCAAAATTCAAAGATAATGATCAGAACCGTCTGAGGAAACGGTCACATCAGCGTGTTTTATTCAATGCTAGCCCTAGCCACCATCGCTAGCTGCGTACACGCAATAATGCCTAAGGCTAGGGAGACTTGATAGCGTGCCACCTGGCAACCGCTAAGGCGCCTTCCAGCGCACTACTTGGGGATCCCAAACTCACCAACCGCTGGAAGTTCCCCGCCAGGAAGCCCTTTCCAGCCAACGGAAGTTTCGCCCTGGCGAAGTCTCTCCTGGAGAACTACACTCCAGCTCACTAACGACGTATTCGCTGGAACGAACAGCGTGAACTGTACTTGGCGCCATGCTCCTCGACCTACGCGTGGCGCCCAGGTCTGACACAGATCGTGCGCGCCCTATCCGGCCGGTCTGCGCCAATAGGGGTGCGGCAAAGGACAAAGGTCGTACTGCCAACGGACGACTTGGTCCCCTCCTGCCGCAGCAAAGATCTTGTCGGCCACAGCCAGACAGGGAAAGACGTATAAAAGCCCCTGGAGGGCACCCGGTAAGAGGGAAACTCCATTATACTCTAAACTCATATTATACACTTATCAAACCCTGCCGGAGATCTGACTTTGGCATCGGAGCGTTTTCCCGGGACCTCCTCCCGGAGAACGGCTAACGCTGCCATTCCTTTTGTGATTGTGGTCGCATGTCAAGCCCAGGACGACCAGAATCACCTGTGAAGTGAGAACCAGACGACAAAAGAGCTGATATCGCATCATATATATATATATATATATATATATATATATATATATATATATATATATATATATATATATATTGAACCGATTCTAGTGGAACGCGGTTGTGTAATTATGATATATATTGTGTTATTTAATGCATATATAAAATTTTTACATTATAAATAAACATATGTATCAAGGGATTTCTGCATCAAAACATAGAAAGAAGGAAATTGTATGCCTGGTGTGTTCCAGTCGTTTAGGCAGTAAGAATACGTTCAAAAACCCAAATACAAATGATGATTTTCTTATCATAGACACAGCCACAACACACGGTGGTGTTTAGGTGGTTTTAGGGTGGTGCTACGATGGTGGAAAAAGGAAACAAGGAAGATAGATGAATGTACGTTACCTTTAGAACTCAAGAACTAAACCTAAGGATCTTCATCTTCCTCTTATTCTTTCTGTCGTCCAAACTTCCCTTCTTGTTGCCTTAGCTCATCACGGTTTTCTTACCGAAAAATCCTACCACTTCCACTCAACTCTCTCTTTCTCGCTATCATTTCCCACGGGTAATCTCCTCCAAATCTTTAACCTATCTCTTGCATAACTTAGGGTAGCAATTGTATGTATGTATATAAGTTGATGTATGAGTTGAGAGATGGGAGAGGGGTTGGTGTAACACCCGACTTATAGAAACAAATACACCAAAAAAATTTCACTTTTGAAAACATAGTTTATCACACAAAACATAAGTTGGTGTATAAGTCACGTACACGTGTATCAAGAGAGTACAAAACATAATAAAACTCCCTTCAAGTCGGCTGCGCCTATCTACTTCTACATGCCCTAAACCTCGTATCCATGGGCTATCTCCTTACCCTTACAAGGGTCACGCTCACCTGCATAGTCATCACACTATGAGCTACAAAGCTCAATGAGTCCACATTTCTTCATAATTTCTACACTTTAATCCCTTTGCACCTCAACCCCCACGGTATCGAGACATAAAGTCTCACCGCACTCCCTTCGTGGTGTGAACCACAAAGGCTCCGACCACATATGTTGGGCAATTAAGCCCCACCTCCTAGCCACAAAGGGCGATATGAACCACATAGATTCCTACTACATATGTTGGGCAATTAAGCCCAACCTCCTGGCCACAAAGGCCGATATGAACCATAAGGGTTCCTACAATATGTATCGGGTAATTAAACCCAATCTGTAACACCCCATTTCTCTAAATCAAAGTTTACATTCACAATACAAAAGTTTATATTACAAAAGTGTGGTTTGTCAAAAACCATTATACAACTTCAAAACATTAAGTGGGGTTTTACACCTTTAAGTACATAATCATAGTTCAAAACGCAACTTCTTGAATTTTGTCCTGTCCAGTTTCAGCTCTAACCAAAACCGAATGGAAACTAAAACATACAACTAGGGAAATTTTTATACATCAAATTCAACCCTTATAACTCAATCGAACTTTTGAATCATACGAAATCATATAACCCCAAATTCTAGGGTTCTTGAGCTTCAAACATGAATTCTTGATTTCAACCCTTTCTAATGGTTGAATTGAGTTCCTTTGATGATTGGAACACGATTTAGAGGTTAGAATCATGATATAAACTGAAACACCCTCGCTAAAGGCTTTTCATAAAACATTATTCTAACCCATGGTTTATCATCATTATTCCATAAAATCATCCTTAAATGAAAACTTTAGTTTCAACATCTTCAAATAAGTCATTTTCTTTCAAAACCATTTCAAAACACATGGGGTTTAATGAGAAATAATTTAGGTTTAATTTGCGGAAAACATCGTTTGGTCCCATTTTAGATAAAAACATTTTAGTTTATAAAATAGCAAGGTTGTAACAATTCAAATACCATTACACAGCTCAAATGATATCACACAAATCATGGCCTTCTAAACATCCAGCTCTTTCTAGGTCATCTAAACTCCTCAACCTGAGTACACATCAAAATAAGTTAGGCAATTGAAATGCCTAGTGAATTTACCCGAGGTTGACCCATTTCGAGTAAGTAGTGAACTACCACACTCGGGACAAACCCCCAAAAATAGTTTTAACACACACTTCAAAAGTTATTTAAGACATCATAAAGGTTTACTCAAAATAGATAGTTATGATATGCAAATGCAATGCATGATGCAACTATCCCAAACCCATGTCTATCTCATAAAAGTCCAACTCACCTCAATGACACCTACCTAAGTTCACAAATGACACGCACAAAGCATGTCACTTGATCCCCGTATAGGTTAAACTAGAACTAGTGGCCATCACACTAGCCCTATGAGGGTTAGCAACTCCCTTATGCGGTTCCCTATTGTCGGGAACAAACTCTCCTCACCCTCTTTATTATAGAGAAGGGTAAAAATCATACTCGCCCTCTTTAATTGAGAAAAGGGTCAAACTCATACTCATACTCACCCTCTTTAAATGAGAAAAGGGCAAAACTCGGTCTCAAGGGCTCACACGGTCAATCCCATCTTATATGCAATGCAATGCACAAATAGGATGCACAAAAACATCTTTCAAAACATCATTATCATCTTTATTTAAAACCATCTTTAGAAACACATTTTCATGCAATGCACAAGTAGTAATCATATAACACATTGCACATAGTATCATGCATGAAAAGTATTTGATAACACACACAAAAGATAATAGTTGGGATGTGTACTCCCGGTAAACTCACACAAGGTCAACTGACGAGTCAGCACTAACTCCACACAAGGTTTGATGCATTTGGAAGCACTCCTAAACATCATCCCATCCATCAAATCATCTTATTTGAGTGCGAGCTCAAGTCCTTAGTCTCACCTCCAAGTTATAACAACATATCTCCTTCCTACAATACAAGAACGGAAGGTGTCATCCTCGATTCATCTAAAAGTCGTACTATACTTACTTCTTCATAACTAAGAAGGAATCATCATTAACCATCCAAAATGAAGTCATTGACTCTTTAATATAAGGAAAATCTTAGTTAAAACCAATGTTTTAAAACCCGGGTTTTTAGTTGACCCGGTATGATGACCGGGTCACGGGTCAACCGGTCCAACCGATTCAACCGTCGGGTCAAACCGGTGTTTAGAAATTTCATACATTTCATATGTTTTAGCATAATTATATATTTATAAAATATAAACAATGTAATTTCATATTTTTGTATTAAAAAATAAATTTTGTCAAGTTTTTATAGAATAAAATTTCTAAATTTGATGAACCGATTGTTGACTAATTTCAAAAGTTTGAGTATTGAACTCTATAACCAAGTTTTTAAAGTCAAAATTTTAATTTTTTGTTTAATCACCGGGGTCAACCCGGTTCCGGGTCACCGGTCCAACCGGTTTTTTGAGAAAACCGGCCGGTTCAATCCGAGTCGGAAATTAGCAAAAACCCGGTCATAATTGACCCGCTCTCTTCACCGGGTCACGGTTCAACCGGTTCGACCGGCCGGGTCAACCCAGTTTTTAAAGCATTGGTTAAAACATCCCCAAAGATTTGCATTAAAACAAGGACCCAAGGCCCAAACAATAAAGCTTAAAACTCCAAAAACTACAATTTCTGGCCAGACCCAGCTACACGGGTCGTGTAGGTCTGACACGGGTCGTTTAGGATTGACCAGTAAGTCCAAAAATCCTCACACAGGTCATGCAGAATTGACACGGGTCGTGTACAGCCTGCTGTAGCTCAGATTTTGGTCCTTTTCACCCCTTTTTTGACCCGAATCAAGCTCTAACACTTTCCCAACCTTATGGACATCAAAAGGACATGATTCAACTTCAATTTAAACATAATTATACTCATTTAAACCACCCAATATCATCCAAATAAATCAATTCAACTTGTGATCTAAACATTACTCCAAAGCCTCCAAACATGGAATACCCATTTCCATTCCATCAATTGATGATTACAAGTGGAGATTCCTTCCTCCATTACATGGAATCATTAGGAAATTATCCTTACTCCACCATTACATCAAATTGATGCAAATAATCCATTCATCTATTTAAACAAGATATCCAATCATCATCCATATGAATAAAACCCATTTCAACACTCAATTCTCATTTTCTAGTGATTCAAGGTTTAAGACTACAAATCAAAGGTTGGAATCCTTAGGGAATCATTAGAAATGAATCCCCTCATCCAAAGTCACCATAATCATCCACCAATTTCTAGATTCCTCAACAAATCAAAAAAATCCCCAATTTCTAGGGTTCATAACACCCAATTCAACCAAGTAATTGAATCTAGAGAATCCATGGATTGAATGTAGACTCCAATCAACTTAGAAACAACAAATAAACATTGGGGAATCATATGAATAACCTCATCCCACCATAAATCTCGAATTGGGTCAAAACCCTAAACCCTAACTCGAATTCAAAGCTAGAAGATGAAGGGTTTATACCTTAGATTGCTAGGACACTTCAAGGTTTGCAAGAATCATCAAATCCAACCTCAAATCTCTCAAGAACTCTAAGAAAATCGCCATCTCCTCTCCTTCTCTCTCTCAAATCACTTTTTGGCTGAAATGGGGGAAACCCCCATCAAAAACTTGATATCCTTCATAATTGGCAAAACTAGTCCTTATAGTTTGGTGTTACATCACCCAACACCCATAAAGTCAATTCTTCTAACTAGAAGTCTCTAAGTTCACACTCATGCCCCAAATATAATTACTTATTTCACTTGAGTCATTCTCTAGGTCTACACTAACCCTTAGTTTTCCCAAATTGACACAAATGGTCCCTTATTCTAAAATTCTTAACGATTTAGGTCCTTAGTATTAATTCAATGAATTATTAGACCTAATTTTAACTCCACATCAATTCCTTTAATATATCTTCTAATTTTCTAAATCCATGACTAGTCAAATTTACTTAGGGTAAGTGTGGCCAAATTGACACTTTTAGTCCTTATGACAAAATTTCTCACATTTGGATACAAATTGATTTTAAAACTATATTTGGCTCATTTATTCACAATATAAAATATAACAAAATATTAAATTTAGTTATTCATTTGTTTTTCTTTATTTACAAAATAAGTTTTATTTGTCTGTTTAAGCTCAAAACTACTAGACCCAAAACACGGATGTTACAATTATCCACCCCTTAAAAGGATTCCGTCCCCGAAATCACCGATAAGGAATTAAGTACCCGTTTCCAAAATCTTAAAGGTTATTCATGTTTTTAGCTTTAAAATATTATAACACTCAGAGTATTATAAATTTCACTATATAAATTGTTTTACTTCAAAAAGTACTTATCTCGAGTTTCTTTTCAAAAATATTTTCCTTTTAAGCATGCAATTATCAAACTTGAATCTTCTTCAACTCGACCCCTTGTTCTACAAAAAGATCGGAACACTCAACTTTTTGATAAATGTTTTGAAGAGATCGTTCTTTAGGAAAAAATTTTAATCAACTTTTGTGAGGAGAAAATACACTTTCGAATTCGTACACTTTATATAAAACAATAAAGTTTCAAATTTATCTACGGATATATTTTCATTGAATTTATTAACAAAATTCCAAAGAGATCATCAATCCTGGGTATTTACTACCGATTCATGATGGCCCCTTTGTCATTTATTTCTGTAAAAGTCTTGCATTTTGTAAGGTATACTCATTCAAAATTGTTTACAAAAATTTTCTCAAATTTTTAACAATACTTTTGAAAATATTGGCCTTACGTCATTCTTTAGTTCTTGTAATGGTAGGTTATTCAATATTCACTACTTCTCACACCCCAAGGTGATTAACGGTTTAATCATATGGCCTCGAGTCTCATCATGCATCCATGTCTCTTCACCCTAACATGAATTAGTAAATCATTATTCCCATAAGGTTCCATTGGTCGCTAAGTCATTGCTAACTACCATTGATTTTAAAACTATATTTGGCTCATTTATTCACAATATAAAAGATAACAAAATATTAAATTTAGTTATTCATTTGTTTTTCTTTATTTACAAAATAAGTTTTATTTGTTGGGTTAATTAGTTTACAATATAAACCTCAACCATCCACTGAATTTCGAACTCACCCACAGCTCTCTACACAATGTGGGTTAATTAGTTTAGAAAGATGAAGTTCTTACCTTGAATTGTTTGGGAATCACAAATTCCAAATTTGTTCCTTCAATTCAGCTTCAATTTCATGAGAACCTTCAAGAAACGAGTTGGGTTTCTTCACCTGGGGGTATTTCACGTTTCTAATCGGAAGGAATATAAGGTTCCTCCTATTTATACCTTCATACTTAGCACAAATGACCATTTTGCCCTTCTAGTTTCTCCTTTGTTCGCAATTGACCCAAAATTCATAATATTTCATTTAAGGTTTTACTTCTTACAATCTTACCACAATGACATAATATTATTACATAAAAGTCACTCATAGGGTCAAAAGACCAAATTGCCCCTTTTACAACTTTCTACCATAAAATTAAAATATAACAAAACTAAGTATCACTTAGGTTATAATACGACTTATTGGTAACAATTTCCCGGTTCTCACAGTAAACACTATTGAAAATAAACTCATATGTAAAGAAAATGTAATAAGCCAATAGAACAATATTATTCATTAGGTTTCCCAAGGAACGCTTAAGAATATTTTGTTAATATATTTATGAATCACTAGATACCATAACGACTATAACCTTAAAAAATATAATTCATCCAAATATATATAAGCATGAAAATTCTTAAACTTAAATGCCGTAATGTTTATAATTCATAATAATCAGTATACATGGTGAAGCAAAAGTTGAAAAATAATCAACAATCGACTGCTTCTTCGACAACCTTCCTTCACATTCTTCTCCTTCGTTCTCTATTCTCCTTCCATGGCTACAACTACCAATATTGAAAAACCCTATGAAATTATGAACATTAGATCGTACATTCCACCAACTTTATACATTGATCAATTGAATTATGATGCATGACGTGAGTTCTTTCCACTAACTTTAGACCTTGACCATTAAAATCGTCATGTGCTACAATCGTGTTCTTCATGTTCCCTCCACATCCTAGGCCGATATCTTAAGGTCCTTCCCTTGTCGCTATTTCTTGACTTCATATCCAATCTGAACATCCAGTCAAGACTTCCCGTTCCGACTGCCCCCGGAGGGACGTATATATATATATATATATATATATATATATATATATATATATATATATATATATATATATATATATATATATATATATATATATATATATATATATATATATATATATATATATATATATATATATATATATATATATATATATATATATGTCTTTTGTATTATGCTTGTATTTTTTTTTTTTTTTTTTTTTGTGTGTGGCCTGTTGTATAGGAGCCCACTCGTATTTAGCCCTTAATATATTAGTGAGATATGCATTGTAATGAGTCATGTGAAAGTAATTTTATCACAATCCGGGGGCTCCGGGCATCAAAGCGGCTTTAACCATAGTATTTGTAAATATCTCTTGCAAATTGCCCCATAACGTTCGTTTTTAAAAAATAGTATATCTAAAATACATGATAGCTAAAATCATTGATACAGATATATAATCAGTAGTATTAATTGTATTATGAAACGATAGAACAACTTGCGATATAGCAATATTTGCCCATCACTAATGATACGAACACGTTTCTCCACATAAAAGAGCAATATGTATTTAACAAAATGAATAATATCGACAAACACATTAGTATATTTATTATCTAGGGCCCATTGGAGAGTGATTTGTCATGCTAGGTCACTTGCCGTACCTTCTTTTGTCTCTATTTGACCCGTGAAACAATTTTCTATTAATAGAAGCATATATATAAATACAAACTTGATAACATCTGCTTTCTATCTAATCGTTTTGCATCACTAATTTAGGGATCTGAAAAAAAAAAAAAAAAAAAAAAAAACCGGAAAACCGAGCCGATTCAGACAATTCGTAACCGAAAAAAATTGAAACCGAAAATTACTGGATATCCACGGTTTGAGTATTTAGATATCCGTGAATATCCGAACCGAACCGGCATATAATTTATTAATAATATTATATTATATATTATATATTTTATTAATGCTTTGATGCTTGTTTTTGTGTTGTCAAATAAATTTAAGATGTTTTTTGTGCTCTCAAACTTATATGTAATACTTTTAAATTGTCTCATGTTTAATATTTTTATTTTTGAATGACTTGATTTGAATGAAAAGTTTATCTTACATGTAGTTTAAAGTTTTAGTGATTTTGATTTATTACATTTAGCGGATATTCGTTGTAAGAACCCGCGAAAAAAATTTTAAAAGGGTAAAACGGTCTTTTGACACATTATAAGACTATTATGTAAAATAATATGTATTTGTAAAATAATATTATAAGAAATAAGAGTTTATGTGAAATTTGGAGTTTTACCGCGTGAATAGTGAAATATGACCAAAAAGGGCAAAATGGTCATTTGACATGGAAATGACCAAATTGTCAATAAAATGTTAAGTTGGGAGTTAATGAAACATAAACTGCCAAGTTATGAACTGTTGGGCTATTTTTGAATAAAAGAGAGAAGCTAGGGGGCTAAAGTGAAAATATTTATAAACACTAAATATATATATATATAAAATATGAGAGTTATTCTCTCATTATTTGAGAACTCAGTAGAAGAGTCCAGAGAAAGATTAGAGAGAACGAGAGGGAGCTAGAGAAGAGAGAAGCACGGGAAGATCAAGAAGAAGGGTGAGAATTAAGCTTCAAGTTTGAAGATTCTAGTTCCAAGAGGTAAGGTTTCATGTTCTAAGTTCCAAATTCTAGAACGGGAATCAAGTTTGATTTCTGATTTTTCCAGAAATCATGGTTCCAAAGTTATCATCTAGTTTATATTGCTTAAGAATCACCATAAAAGCATGTTCTAACCATAGAATGTGTAAAAAACAAGAAATGGTGATTTTTGCTCAAGAACCCTAAGTCACGGGTTTGAAAGTTCAGATGGTTTAGATGAACCTAACATGTTAGAAATGATGAAATGAACATGTAATGGTTGTCAATTTGATAAAAATGAAGCTTTTATGCAACAATTGTGAAAATGGGTTTTTAATCTCAAGAACCCTAGAAATGGGTAAAAGAGATGAAACTGATTTTTATATGTTTCTTATAGTCTTGTTAAGTCAAACATGATATAAGTAATGCAAGAAATCAGTTTCAAGCTTAAAAATCCAACAAAACGATTTTTGGTGAAAAATTGTATTTTTGGAAGAACTTTTAGGATTTTAAAGAAGATTTGATGTTTTTGTGGATCAAAGTTAGATATAAGTTGGTATTTAGGGCCTAAGAATGACCCTAAACCAATTAAGTTAAGTATTAAGAGCTTAATGGGGTGAAAAAGTGGGGCTGCAGTTTGGAAAAAACGCCAAAAGGGCAACCTACTACGGATCGCGACCCGATCCTATAGTGGATCGCGACCCGATCGCGCGGCAGGAAAGATTTTCACTTCTGTCCAATTTTTAAAGCTAGAAACCATAGCTAGGCATGTCCGTTTGGTCTGAAATTTTTGCCATAGCCTTAAAATGGTATGAAAACATATAGGAAAATTTTCAAATTCGTAATCCGACCTTGCGGAAAAACCACTGTAGCGGCAGTGGCCAAATTGTCAAGTTTATGTCAAAACTTGATTTTTGGAATTTGAGCTAGACTTGTCCAATTAACTCCAAATTTGAAACACAAGTCTAATATGGCCTAAGACTTCATGCAAAAGTGTCGGAACTGAAATACGACCCCTCGGGGGTACTGTAGCAAAATACGCATATTTCGGAGAAAAATTATAAAACGAGTTTATTAGTGGTTATACATTTGTTATAACCTGGAGTTGTGTCATATGAGACTTTAGAACTATAGAGTTAATTATATTATGTATTTATATACGTGATACTTGTATAGGTGGTGCTTCGAACCTTGTTGAGCACGGAAAAGGGAAGGGTGTACGAGAAGCTTAGTGACCCGTAGTTACACCAATGTGAGTTTTATGAGGATTTCTCTAGTACATAGCAAAATGATATTTTCAGAAAAATAAGATTTCCAAATGTTTGCAAATACTAAAGTTTGGAAAATAGTTTTAGAGTAGCTCTATACAAGGGCTAAGTGTTTCAAGTAGATTTTTAAGAAAGTAAAGTTTGCAAAGTATTTTGAAAGAAGTTCCTTATGTGAACTAAGATGTCAAAATCAGTTTTGAAAGTATTTTTAGTAAAGAGTTATAAAGTGTATGAGTATGAATTATTTATAAATTGTGTCCCATTTTGACCAATTTGAGATGTAATAAAGTAAGAATTAAAGAAAGAAAGAAGTAAGAGCCAGTTGTCCGGACTAGGATCACCCACATAATCGGGGGATCAGAAGACACTACTGGGATGGTACCTCCCGTCGCGAAGTAGTTGTCTAGCTTAGTATACCCTTGTGCTTGAATCTGTTTCAAGTCACAAAGGGGAGACAGAGAGAGCAAAACCTAGCGGGTGGATCTGTTCTGTCTCGCGAGGGGAGGTAGTAGAATGAATTAAAATAAATTAATTCATGAGTTTCTGTTGGTCACTAGAAAATGAGAAAGAAAGCAGTTTTGAGAAAGAAAGTATTTTTAGAGTTTGAAAGTAAAGAAGAAAAGAAATTTTGAGATTTATGACATAAATCAGTTTTCAGCAAGTTTACTTGTAATATTTCAAGTTTTGAACAGAAAAGTTTTGGGTCTAAACCCATATTACTCACGAGGCTTTATGTCTCACGTATACTATTTTTGAAATGCTATATACTTAGGTGAAAGGAGCGGAGGTTGCAGTTGGGACCAGTTTATATACTGTAAGTTTAAATTATGGTTATCTGTATTGAGTCTGTAATACCCCTTGAGTTTAAGTTTGTAAAAAAAAAAATTTTGTGGCTACTTTATAGTCACAAGTTGTAAAATATGTTTGTAACGTAAACTGTATTTGTATTTAAATATGGTTTGAGAAAGGGGTGTTAAAGTTTTGGTATCAGAGCCATAGTTTAAGCGAATTAGGTTGGAATACCATCCTAGGCTTAAACTAGCAAGAGTAGTAGAAAGGTGCCTTAGTAATATTGAGGTACATTTATACCTATAGAAGGCATAGAGTGAGTATGATTGCTACTAAAGTGCAGTCAAAATAGGGAGATAATATGCTACCGCTTTCAAAATAATATATAGAATTGCGTATTAAACATACATTTTGTTTATATAGTAATGGAAGGCGAAAAACAAGCTGACAGGGGTGAGGGCAGTCACACTTCTTCAAGAGGAAGTGGACCCGGACATGTGATTCGAAATGATGGGGCTGAGCCAAACCCACCACCACAACCTGTCACTATGGAAGCAATTCAGTATCTGATTAATAACTTACGAAATGAGCTGAAGCAGGATGTGAATAACATTATCGATAGCCGAATGGGTGAACCTAGTGCCCATTCTTCACAAGAAGTCTCTAAAAAGACGACCGAAGAAGAAGCCAGTGGAGAAAATAGAAGAAAAGAGAAGGGTTGTTCCTTTAAGTCCTTCATGGCTTGTAAACCGCCCAAGTACCATGGCAGTTTTGAGCCAAAGGTGACAATGAGATGGATCCGAGAAATCGAACAGGTGATGCAAGCTAGCAAGTGTGATGAAAAAGACCAAGTCAACTATGCCTCCCGGCAGTTGAAAGATGATGCTTTAGTGTGGTGGAATACCAAGTACGAGAGCTTGGGAAAAGACGTTGTGTATGGTTGGTCATGGGCGGAGTTTGTCTCGTGTCTCAAAGATAAATTCTGTCCCATAAGAGATTTGGAGAAAATGAACGAAGATTTCTTAACGATAAAGAAAGGAGACTCGTCGGTTGACGAATATACGAAGAAGTTTTGTGACATGCTGCCTTTTGTAGGGGAATCCTATCCCTCTGAGCGGTCCCGAATTAATCGATATGTTCGGGGGTTACCATGGAATTATGAGCTAGAAGTAAAGAAAGCTGAAACACTAGATGGGGCGATCAATGCTGCCCGAAACGTGGAGGATGTTGGGAAACGACGAAATGACGAAAGACCAAATTTTAGTGACAAGAGAAAGACAGTGAGAAGCAGCGGAAATTCAAAGAAAAAGGGGAAAACAAGCCTGAGTCAGACTCGACCAGGGAGTGTGAGAAAATGTGAAAAGTGCGGAAGAGAACACAGTGGCGAATGTCGTGCGGGATCCAACGCCTGTTTTAATTGTGGCGGACTCGGTCACAAAATGAAAGACTGCAAAGCAAAGAAAGCTAGTGAAGTGGAGTGCTTTTCATGCCACCAGATGGGGCACTATAGTTTCAACTGCCCAAACAAGGGAGGAGAAACTGTGGTGTCAACAGCTCAGAAGAAGACAGAACCCCAGAAGGTGAAGACTAGAGCTTTTCAGATCACTAGGGAAGAGGCAAGGGAGACGCACGATGTGGTCTCAGGTATACTACTGATCAACTCGACACCTGCATATGTGTTGTTTGATTCCGGGTCTACATATTCATTCGTGTCCCATGGATTTGGAGCCAGATTGAGTGTCCCATTAGAATTGTTAGATCTAGTTTTTGAGGTAGAAGTGGCGGACGGGAAATTTGTTGAAGTTCAGCATATGTATCGAGATTGTGAACTTGACATCAACGGCAAGAAGTTCCGACTTAATCTCCTTCCCATTGGAATTAAGTCCTTTGATGTGATAATTGGAATGGATTGGCTTGGTGCAAATGATGCGAAGATAGCTTGTGGACAGAAGAGGGTGTCTGTTAAAACCCTAGGAGCTAAGGTGTACGTGTATGGAGAAAGAAGAAAGCATGTACTAAGTCTCATTAGTGTAGCTAAGGCTCGAAGATGTATTAGGAAAGGGTGTGTATCTTTCCTGGCCTATGTGATGACCGAAGACAAAGTAAAACAGACGTATAAAGACATAGAAGTAGTAAAAGAATTCCCAGAAGTTTTCCCAGATGAATTACCAGGCTTGCCACTAGAAAGGCAAGTTGAGTTCCGGATAAATCTTGTTCCAGGAGCTTCCCCAATAGCACGGGCACCGTACCGGTTAGCACCAACAGAGATGCGGGAATTAATGTCCCAGTTGCAGGAGTTACTAGATAAAGGCTTCATCAGGCTTAGTTCTCCTCCGTGGGGTGCTCCAGTCCTGTTTGTAAAGAAGAAAGATGGGTCAATGCGAATGTGCATTGATTACAGAGAATTGAACAAGATTACTATCAAGAACCGTTACCCGTTGCCCAGAATAGACGATTTGTTCGACCAGTTGCAAGGTGCAGATTATTTCTCAAAAATTGATTTGAGATCTGGGTATCACCAAGTTAGGGTAAAAGAAAGTGATGTAGAGAAGACAGCGTTCCGTACACGATATGGGCATTACGAGTTCCTAGTAATGCCATTCGGTCTTACGAATGCACCAGCGGTTTTTATGGACTTAATGAATCGAGTCTGTAAACCATTTCTAGACCGGTTTGTTATAGTGTTCATAGATGACATACTGATATACTCAAAGAATAGAGAAGAGCATGCGGGTCACTTGCGAGCAGTGCTTGAGACTTTGAAGCGAGAACAGCTATACGCAAAGTTCTCCAAGTGTGAGTTTTGGATGCGCGAGGTGCAGTTCCTTGGACATGTTGTTTCTATCCAAGGTATAAAAGTTGACCCAGCAAAAGTTGAAGCAGTGGTGAAATGGGAGCCTCCCAAGACGCCAACTGAAGTTAGAAGTTTTCTCGGACTTGCCGGGTATTACCGGAGATTTATTCAAGATTTCTCCCGTATAGCAGTGCCACTGACACGACTAACCCGGAAAGAAGAGAAATTCAGATGGCAAGAAGAACAAGAAAGAGCTTTCGCTACATTAAAAGAGAAGTTGTGTAATGCGCCTGTCCTTACGTTACCAGATGGGACAGAAGACTTTGAAGTGTACAGCGATGCCTCGCATCGGGGGCTTGGTTGTGTGTTGATGCAAAGAGGGAAGGTTATAGCATATGCTTCCAGACAACTGAAAGATCCAGAGACAAAGTACACAACCCACGATTTAGAGCTTGCAGCGATCGTGTTTGCTTTGAAGATTTGGAGACATTACTTGTATGGAACAAAGTGCAAGCTATTCACCGATCACAAGAGTTTACAGTATGTGTTCACTCAAAAAGAGTTGAACATGAGACAGAGCAGATGGCTAGAGTTGATCATGTTGGATTAGGTGTCTAAGCCATGACTTTACAACTATATTTATCTTGTTAATTGAAGCAAAGTCCATTTGGGTTGCCCTCATAGCTGGAGGTCAGGATAGAGTTCAGTAGAGTAAAAGGTTGATTTATTAATTGTGTAATAAATCAATAGAATTGATTAAATGGTTTATTAATATATTTAAGTGTTAATATATTAATTAGAAACTATAATAATTAATTGAGATTTAATCTAGAATTAATTGGATTTAATTTAGTGATTAAATTAATTAATTAAAAGTGTGAGGACTAGTTTGTATTTATTCAATAGTTGAATAACTGGCAAAGAGAAGTCCAGGGGCCAAAAGTGGCGCCACCCTTGGAGGCTTCTCTAGGGTTGGCGAAAACCCTAATTAGGGTTTAGGGATCTGGTCCAAGTGGTCAACAGGCTTGCCCACTTGGAGGCTCCTTAGGGTTTCAGGTGTAACCCTAGGAGGCTATAAAAGGAACCCTCTAGCTCCCCATTATTCACGCCAACTTCAACCAAGATTACTCTGCTGGACTGTCTTCTCCATTGCTGTGGGTGTGACTTGCATCTGAGGCAGGATACTTTTGCTGCTAGCTTCAAGAACAAGATTCAAAGGTTGGTTCTTCTGATTTAAACTTTAGAAATTATTGTTGGCCTTTAGATATTAGTTTATTATCTTCATAGAAGAAAACATAGATCTTTCTAGGGTTGCATGTGAACCATAGGATTATTTGTGTTAATTGTTTGCTAGAAAACCCTTTAGTGGTATCAGAGCTGGTTTGTTTTCTTGTGATTTGATATAAACTGTTTATTTGATCATGGGGTTTTCGAAAATAAACCCTTGGGAGGCTTAATTTTCGTCCTTGGTGGCTAGGGTTTCAAAACCCTAGCCTCCCCTGCCTTATCTGCGAATTGCATGCTGCCTAGAATACTTGGTTGTTATTTTTGGTAACTAGATCTTCTGAATAACTTGAACCTTTATTCCTTTCATGTTAATTTCGAGTTTTTGGCTAGGGTTTCCTAACCCTAGCCGCCACCCTTGGTCCCCCCTTGATTTGCTTGCCTTTTATAAGTAGGTTGTTATTTATGGTAATTATTGGATAATTAAATAACTGGAACCCTAATTGCCTTGCATGCAAATTTCGACCTACTAGGTTTCTAGATAGAAAATTAATTTGATTAATTTATAATATCTATCTTAGATTTAATTAATTTAATTAATTGTTAATTAAAAGATAAATTAAATCAGCTTAAAGAATTAATTAAAATTTTCGAAAAATAGAAATAAATTTGCGAAAATTCTCAGAAAATTAATTCTAAAATATTTTAATAAGATTAAAATATATCTTATATATTTATGATTAAAAGTTAATTATTTATATATAAGAAAATTGGTTAGTCTTACCGCAAGTAGGCCTCATTCACAAAATTGTCCTATAAAGAGGGTATAAGGCGACTGACTATAAAATATTAGTCTAATGGGTATCCACTCTTACCCACCGCTCTCCTGGTCAGTCGAGTGTCGTTAGCCGAACGGGTTTGATAGAACCGCTAAGCCTCTTAAAAGTATAATGCTATAATTGAAAGTACTAGAACCTTGAACAAAACCCAATCTAGTTACTTTAGGTTAAAAATGTGAATTGGTGCTAATCCATGGAATTGCACATTGCACTTTGTGGAACATTGGTGGAGCGTGTGTGGCTGAAAGGTTTTCTGCAACTATGAACTAAAAATCCTAAGTTCACATGCAACCTATATAGATCTAAGTTTTTCTTCTAGTTAAACATATAACAATTCCTAAAAAGCCCAAAAAGAATTAAACTAAAAGAAAGATCAAGAAAAACCAACCTTTAGTGAATCTTGGAAGCAAAGCAACAGAAACCTCTTGCCTCAAATGTAGTCACACCCTAGCTTGGAGTTGTTGGCCAAAAATACCTTTAGAGAGAGCTTCAAAATCGTGGCTTTAGGGTTAGGGTGAGCCTCCCTATTTATAGGCTTCAAATGGTGATCAGATAAACCTTAAAGATAAACCTTTTTGAATTCAAATTAAAATAAGTCTTTATCTTAATAATTCAAACCCTTTTATCCTCATTATCAAAATCGAAAATATATATGTTTCCATATATAATTTCGTTCACCACTCTCACTCACTCAACTGTCACTTACCCAACTATTGAATAATTACAGTTTTAGTCCCTGCACCTTAATTAATCAATTTAACTGCCAAATTAATTCCAATTAATTCCAGAAAAATTTCTAATTAATTATTATAGTTTCTAATTAATATATTATCACATAAATATATTAATAAACTATTTATTTAATTTCTATTGATTTATTAATCACATAATAAATCAATCTTTCTCTCTACCGGACTTTCTGCCAATCCTCCAACTATGAGGGCAACCCAAATGGACTATGCTACTATTAATTAGATAAATACTAATTATTAGTCATGGCTTAGACACCTAATCCAACAGTCTCCCACTTGGATAAGTCTATGACTAAAATTACCAATTTAACCTCTAATTAATTAGCAACTGTAGCTTCCTAGAAACCGCTGCCGAACTCTGACCTAGTCAGTTCTGTCCAATGATAAGTGATCATATGATCCTTCGTCCAACAAGATATTTTTCAGACACGAGACATGGATTGAGATCAATCTATGTCCGATATTCTGTTTCCCGATTTCCGATTTTGCTTATGACTTTGGGACTTCTAATTGAACACATCAATTTAGTCCAGGCTGGCCAGCACTTTAGTCAACTTCAAAATTATCGAGAGGCCTACAGATATCTGTTTCCCAACAGGGTCAAGGAACGAATAAGCTTTGACTTATATGCTTATATCTTTTACAAGTCAAATCATTCACAACAACATGTTTTATAACATCGAGTTACCGATGCGGTTTCATATTATCAATGAACAACTGCCTTGTAAATCATAACTCATATCTCTCCACTTCAAGATCATAAGATATTATCGTCTCAACATTGCTTGTGATATAATCCATGAAGCAATCTGTTGAGCGTGGGTTTATCCAATACTCAAATCTCTATTTCTAAGTACTCATGAATGTTGTAGCAATCCTATTGCCATGTCTAACTCCTTAGAAAGTCTACAAACCAATTCATGACAGTCTTGATTCAATACTTACTTCCCAAAGTATGAGCGACTGTGGACCTATCTGAATAATTAAATTATTCGGGAAGTAAAACATGCAAAAGTGAAACATAAAGATCTGACTGGCAGCTACTCCTGCTTATTACCAAGTCTCCACAAGGTAATCACCAAGTCGGACCTTGTCATAAACTGTTATCGGTTTCAAGATTTCTTTTAAACTTTCAATTCTAATTTTACATCTATGTATTTATCAACCTTACACTCTTTCTATGTATCCAAAGTATCTTATACTTATACATTTTATTGCAGATGATCCAATCAGATGCTCATCCGATAACATCTCAATATGTTATCCTGTCAATTTCTCTTTTAACTCCATTCTGTGTACTGTGACTTCCTATGGTTCTGGGTCTGCACCCTAAGACTATTTCGAGGTGTTATGATGTGCCGGTGAACCACACGCGCTCCATCAGAATACCAACGAGACTCTTTAACCATGAAGTCCTTTAACATCATGTCCTGATGTTAATAATTACCACTTTGAAAATCTTTCAAATTAATACTATCACTTTCACCCTAATCATTTCCTAATGAATTCTCACTAGAGTTCAACCAATCCATCCAGTATTCCCAGCCAGGCAATGTCCTGAATCCAACTTACTATACCCTAAGCATTAAGTTATCAGGACATGTTCATGACTTTATGATCGATCCAAAACTTGTGGAACCCGATTTAATCCTATTAAACCCTTTCGGAATCCAAGGATTATTTATAATCCTTTGTGTCATGATTTTCGAAAAACTATTTTCCTTTCAGAGACTTTTCTCGTGCATCTTGAATCTTATCAAGATCATGCTTACAATGGCTAGGTCTATGCTGGCGACTTCATCTTTCCAATAGATGACTGTGAATTACATGAGTATGTTGCACCTTCTTTATTTCTTTCATGCCAAGTCATCACACTTTGCAATGACAAGAAAAACTTTTCCTAAGTCTATGCATCTTGAATCTCATCAAGAACATCTTGGCAGAATCTGGATCTATCTCATAGACGTTTACAACCACCTGAGTATGCCGTATTTCTATTAAGGCTTTCATAGCGATCCGTCTCTTAACACCAAGTCATTACACTTCGTAATGAAAAGAGACGTTTCCTAGAACCATTATTTATCCCACATGTAGGGATAGTGGATAACGGCGACTCCCACTGGCTTTGACACGGTTATAGGCTATTCACAAAATCCAGGACTTATGGCACATTTTGAGAATCCAAACCTTTCTGACATTTTAATGGAAATCTTTCAGCCATTTCTCAAAATCCAATCCTTTGGCATATTTTGAGAATCTGAATATCCTTTCTTGTGAGATGCCCGTGGGACGAAACCCGGGGCCATGTACCTTTGTAATGGCATGCTCTATGTGTGTCCCTATTAGTGTGCCGGTAAACCACACATGCTCCACTAACAACTCACACTATGCCATGCAGAATCCTCTCGGATTTCATCTTCTATTGAGAGTGCTTTACTCGGAATCAATTGCTTGACTCTGAGTATCGATTCACTCAACTAGATGCTCTGAAGGTATGTATATGTCCATGTTGCTTTCTTTTGATGATTCAGTTACTCCCACTGGTTTTTAGACCAGGTGTAAAATCAATCAAATTTTCACACAGACCGTGTCTCGTCCTAAGGTCCTCTTATTTGGCAGCAGCCGGGCTCACCAATGCTTCCAAGTAGTCGGATTGCAAATCTGTACCAACTACAGTGTTTTACCACTAATCAGTATGTCACCTCGATCACAACTACTTATGATGGTGATCAATACTACTGGTTAAGAGGAGATTATGTCAGTTGTAAAGCAGAAATCTGATTTCTGCTCTAAGCCTAGTGATGACTAAAAGGTTCTTTCATTGCTAATCCTAAACTCATTTAGGACTGTCCCAACTCCCACTGTTTCCTTAGACCATGAGTTCTTTCTAAAAGAGCTCTTTAGTTACAGTGGGATAGCTAATGAAACGACAATGCTGATCAAGTTCAGCTGGTCATGAGGTTCAGATGAACACTACAAGACCCTGGACTTTCTATGTACAAGTGGGATAATCCCAGCTTTACATTTCAGGCAGTGTCTGCAAGACCTACTTAGTCTAGGATGTGGTCGGACTATGGTTTATATGGACTGACTGTTATAGTGTTCATCTTATTGGAAACTAATTGGCAATGTATCTCATACACCGAGGATCGAACTGTTTCGACCAATGCTCCATTATCTTCCCTAAGACACATTATAACTATTAATGTTCTTGGAAGTTAATGAACTGTGAAACCTTTTTCTTAGTTATCGCTCAGGTTCTGTGGAACTTGTACTTCCTTTGAAGTCCTTGAACTGTTCAAGGTTTGAATTCAATCGCTTATCCCGATAAGCAATGTCATATTCGTCATACCGAATGATGAATATTGCGAAGTACAAGCAATTGTGTTCTATATCAAGATTCTAGCAATACACACCAAGTGATGTGTCCGTTGCTCTTAATCTCAATGTCTTTTACATATCTATGTAAAATTATGACTTTGTTCAAGACTTGCAATCCTCAGTTGACTTTAAGTCAACTGATTCCAAAATCCTATCCTCTGGATCTTTGGGTGATTCATTTCTTGCCACATGTGCTTTATAAAGAAATTAATCATCACCTGACTCCAAGTCAGATGATTCCAAAGTCCTGTCCAACTGGACTTTTGGTTGATTCATTTCTTGACACATTAAGAACTCAATTCATCAAGTGACTCTAAGTCAAATGATTCCAAGGTCCTGTCCAACTGGACCTGTGATTGAATTGATTCTTGTAACATTAACAATCATAAATGACACAATTCTTGAATCCAAACACTTTGGATGTATCAACATTCAAGTTATTACTAATCATACATTCAACACATTCAAATAACATTTCAAGGATAATTTCAGACAACAGGTGTTAAAAGAAAATATGACAATTTATTAAAAATAAAATCCTTGAACAATGTAATAGACAATGTCAAAAAATGTATCTAAAGACTAATAACAATATTTAATATCTAACTAAACTTCAAAACTGCACGAGCTGGAGATCCAATCCAAATGTGCTCCTATGCGACAGAGTCCCGTGCCTTCCCGATTCCCTGTATACCAACCAAAATGTGACTATCACATTATGTATCAAGAAATCTTGGAACAGGAGTTTTGAGGTTTTTTGGATATACCTGAGTTTTCAAAGGATTTGGAGCGTCTTCCAATCTTTCCGTGACTGTATCCGATTTAGTGGATTCCCAGCTTGAGACATGTCCAGTCGATCTCGACCGTTTCTTGTTACGTCTCTTCACTGGACTTAATCCAGAAGTAGTTGAGCCATTGGAGCTATGCCTGTCCAATAGTGACTCGTATAAAGTCAACAGTGGACGCATTTCCATGAGGGTCTTTTTCTGGTCTTCCTTTCTATACGTCTGAATGAACAGATCGTACTCATTTGTCAGCGAAGCGAGCAGGATGTTAACACTCTCCTCCTGACTCATGGGATGACCAAGTTTATATAACTCGCCTATGTACCCTTCAATCTGAAGAACATGCGAATTGATGCTACTTCCTCCCTTTAGCTTACACTCTGCAAGTCTTCTGAGGATTCTAGCTCGTTCCTCTTCAACTGGTTTTTGAAACCTTTCCTCCACCAGTTGCATCAACTCATATGGCCCCAAGGATTCAAAATCCTTGCGGAACTCGGGGTCAATGGTTGATAGCATGAGGTCACGAATCTCTTCGGATTCATCATAAGAACCTTTTATGATGACTTGTTCCGGTGGAACTAGGATCGGATACTCGGTGAGATGTAGCTTGCCAGCAATACCGAGACCCAGTCTCCAATTGCGAAGCCATTCTTTACATTTGAGGCCAGTTAGCCTTTCCATATTAAGCAGGTGCATTCTGAGGCTTTCAGAAATGGGTGAAGGAGGAGAAGGAGGAGAATTGACACTTAACATCTATAAAAGAAAATAGAATTTATTAGCTTAATTGGTCCTTTTAAATAATTACCCAATATGATATTTAATAAGGCTAGGATCCAAAATACCCCAACTATGGTATGAAGAGGGATGCCGTAATCACAACATAGTAGTCATTAAGGTAGATAAACCCTTATCAATTTCATCTTATGAAATTCCTAGATCTATTGAGATTCATTAAACTTTTTAATGGCACGTTTAATCTCGGATGTGCTCCACTGTTTGTGACTGGGATGCCGAGGATCACAAACTGGATGTGAATAACCATGCAAATTAGCTTGGTACTCTCGGGTTAATTATCATCTCTAATTGATGTGCCGGTAAACCACACACGCTCCACCAACAATGATAATACCCGGGAAACCCATTGCAACTCTTTATGAACCCCTATTGGCATGCCGGTAAACCACACACGCTCCACCAATGTTTCATAAAATGCAATGTGCAATTTCATGGATTAGCACCAATTCACATTTTCCCTAAAGTAACTAGATTTGGGTTTTATTAAGTGTTCTAGTACTTTGAATCATTATAGTTTTAGTGATTATTAGGCGGTCCTATCAAACCTGTTCGGCTAACGACCCTCCACTGATCAGGCGAGCGGTGGGCGAGAGTGTTCACCCATTCGACCGCCATTTTATAGGCAGTCTCCTTATACCCACTTTATAGACCAGCTTCGTGAATGAGGCCTACTAATGATTTGACTAACCATTTTAATCTTATACATATAATAATAACTCCCTAATTATAATATATATAAGATGTAATTTTTTAAACCATTTAAAAATTGTTTCTGGTTTATCTTTTAATTTATTGCCAATTTAAACTATTAAATTTCAAATTAAATTAAACCTTAAAATCAATTTTAATTATCTTTTAATTAACCAATTAATTAAATTAATTAAATTTGATATTTTAAACATTTTAAAATATTTTAGGATTTATCTATTTAATTTTCGCCAATTTAAACAATTAAATTTAAAATTAAATTAAATCCTTGAATTATCTTTTAATTACCAATTAATTAAATTAATTCAAATATAGATAGATTTTATCAAATTAATCAAATTAATTAAAAACTATCCTAATCCCTTAATTTTCGATTTTAGGATAAAAGGTTTTAAGGTTTATCTTTTAAACAATTTAAAGTTACCAAAAATAGAATACCTTTTAAACCCAAATCATAAAATCGCCAAAATAGAGGGGAGGGGCTAGGGTTTTCAAAACCCTAACCCTAATTGTCGATTTGCCCAAAATTAGGGTTTAGAGACTATAAACCCTAATTACAAGGAAAGCAGTTATAGCGATTTAACAAGAAAAACAACCAAATGCTCTGATACCACTGAAAGGTTTTCTGCAACTATGAACTAAAAATCCTAAGTTCACATGCAACCTATATAGATCTAAGTTTTTCTTCTAGTTAAACATATAACAATTCCTAAAAAGCCCAAAAAGAATTAAACTAAAAGAAAGATCAAGAAAAACCAACCTTTAGTGAATCTTGGAAGCAAAGCAACAGAAACCTCTTGCCTCAAATGTAGTCACACCCTAGCTTGGAGTTGTTGGCCAAAAATACCTTTAGAGAGAGCTTCAAAATCGTGGCTTTAGGGTTAGGGTGAGCCTCCCTATTTATAGGCTTCAAATGGTGATCAGATAAACCTTAAAGATAAACCTTTTTGAATTCAAATTAAAATAAGCCTTTATCTTAATAATTCAAACCCTTTTATCCTCATTATCAAAATCGAAAATATATATGTTTCCATATATAATTTCGTTCACCACTCTCACTCACTCAACTGTCACTTACCCAACTATTGAATAATTACAGTTTTAGTCCCTGCACCTTAATTAATCAATTTAACTGCCAAATTAATTCCAATTAATTCCAGAAAAATTTCTAATTAATTATTATAGTTTCTAATTAATATATTATCACATAAATATATTAATAAACTATTTATTTAATTTCTATTGATTTATTAATCACATAATAAATCAATCTTTCTCTCTACCGGACTTTCTGCCAATCCTCCAACTATGAGGGCAACCCAAATGGACTATGCTACTATTAATTAGATAAATACTAATTATTAGTCATGGCTTAGACACCTAATCCAACAGTTTACCGGCACACCAACTGGGGTCCACAAAGACTTGCAATGGGTTTCTCGATTTTGTCATTATTAACGGAGCGTGTGTGGTTAACCGGCACGTTAATTAGAGATGACAATTGACTTCGAGAGTACCGAGCATATTTGCATGGTTATTCACACCCGGTTTGTGATCCTCGGCGTCCCAGTCACAAACAGTGGGGTACATCCGAGACTAAACATGCCATTGAACAGTTCAATGTGTCTCAACAGATCTAGGAATTTCATAAGATGAAATTGATAAGTGTATTATCTACCTTAATGACCATTATGTTGTGATTACGGCATCCCTCTTCACACCATAGTTGGGGCATTTTGGGTCCTAGCCTTAATAAATAATATATTGGGTAATTATTTAAAAGGATTAATTAAACTAATAAAATTCTGTTTATTGTAGATGTCTGAATCAAGTGTCTATTCTCCTCCCTCTCCTCCTTCACCCATTTCTGAGAGCATCAGAAAGCACTTGCTAAATACGGAAAGGCTGACTGGCCTTAACTATATGGTATGGCTTCATAAATAGAGAATAGTTCTCTGTTTTGCTGGCATGCCATATCTGACTGAGTGTCCGCTCCCCAAAGCATGACATCACACAGTAACTTGTGATGAGCATGACTCCTTGATTGTTAAGTCAAGGAAAGTTCGTTGCCTAATACTATTGATCATTGACCCCGAGTTCCGCAAGAATTTAGAATTCCTGGGGTCAGATAAGCTAACACAGCTAGTTGTGGAAAGGTTCCATGAACTGGTTGAGAAAGGACGAACTAAGATCTTCAAAGAGTTTGAAGTGTGCAGGAAGTAGCACCAGTTCACATGTTCTCAAGATTGAGAGACACACAGGTGAACTATATAAATTTGGTTCCCTTTTGATTGGGAGTTAAAGCATTAGCTCGACTCGCTGATCCGTTCATCCTGATGTACGGGAAGGGAAACCAGATAAGACAATCGTGGATATGCATTCAATGTTGACTCTGTATGAGTCGTTCATAGAGAAACATAGTTCCATTGGTTCAGCTACTTCAGGATTGAGTCCAGTAATAGGACACATTAAGAAATGATCCAGATCGTCTGGACCGGTCCTCGATGTTTCAAACTGGGAATCCACAGGGTGGGACACAGTCACGGAAAGATAGGAAAATGCTCCGATGCCGAACAGTTTGACAACTCAGGAATATCTTAAAACTCAGAACACCTGATCCTTAGTTCCTTGATACAGGATGTGTTTCTCACATTTGCTCTGTATGCATGGACTCTGTAGGATGTGGGATGTTGTTGCATAGGAGCATATTCAGATTGGATCTGAAGCTCATGCAGTTTTAGAATTTAGTTAGATATTGAAATATTGTTATTAGCTTATTAGATGCGTATGATATTTTCTATCACATAATACATTGTTCAAGGATCTTGTTTTAATAAAAATTGTCAATTTTCTTTTAACACTCGTTGTTTGAAATATCCTTGAAATGTTGTATGATTGTGTAGAATGCATGATTAGTAATAACTTGAATATTGATACATCCAAAGTGTTTGGATTTAGGAATTGTGTTCCTTATGATTGTTAAGATAAATATTATAAGAATCAATTCAACCAAAGGTCCAGTTGGACAGGACTTTGGAATCATTTGACTTAGAGTCACATGATGAATTGAGTTCTTAATGTGTTAAGAAATGAATCAACCAAAGATCCAGTTGGACAGGACTTTGGAATCATTTGACTTAGAGTCGAATGATGATTGAGTTCTTTATAAAGCGCATGTGGCAAGAAATGAATCACCCAAAGATCCAAAGGATAGGATTTTGGAATCAGCTGACTTAGAGTCAACTGAAGATTGCAAGTCTTGAACAAAGTTAACAAAGTCATAAGATTAGGAGCAACAAACACATCAGTTGCTGTGTATTGCTCGAATCTTCAAATTGAACACAATTGGTTGTACTTCACGATATTTGTCATTCGGTATGACGAATATGACTTCGCTTATCAGAATAAGCGATTGAATTGAACCCTAAAAACAGTTCAAGGACTTCAAAGGAAGTACAAGACCCACAGAACCTGAGTGACAACATAAACTGGGAAAATGTTTCACAGTTTATTCCCTTCCAAGAACATTAATAGTTATAATGTTTCTTAGGGAAGATGATGGAGCGTTGCCATAACCGTGTCAAAGCCAGTGGGAGTATCGCTGTTATCTATCTCCGCATGTGTGTTACATACTGTTTCTAGGAAACGTCTCTTTTCATTACAAAGTGTAATGACTTGGTGTTAAGAGACAGATCACTATGAAAGACTTAATAAGAGATACGACATACTCAGGTGGTTACAAACGACTATGAGATAGATCGAAACTCTGCCAAGATGATCTTGATAAGACTCAAGATGCATAGCTCAGGAAAAGAGTTTCCTATCATTGCAAAGTGTAATGATTTGGCATACAAAGAAGGTGCAGCATACTCACATAATCCATAGACATCTATCAGATAGATGTTGTCATCAGTATAGACCTGGCCATAATAAGCATGATCTTGATATGATTCAAGATGCATGAGAAAAAGTCTCCGAAAGGATATAGTTATTAAAGGTCGTGACACAAGGATTATGAGTAATCCTAAGATTCCAAAAGATTTTGGAATAGGACTGGATCGAATCCAACAAGTTTCTTGGATCGATCAGAAGTGTCATGAACATGTCTTGATGACTTAATGCTTAGAGCATACTGAGTCAGATTCAGGATATGACCTGGCTGGGAATACTTAATGGATTTTGTACATACATGAGAAATCATTGAAAAATGATTAGGGGTGAATGTTGAAAAAAAAATTTGAAAAGAATTTTTCAAATAAGGACTTAATGGTTAAAGAATTTTGTTGGCATTCCGATGGAGCGCGTGTGGCTCACCGGCACATCGTAACACCTCGAAATAGTCTTAGGGTGCAGTCGTGTGGACTAAAGATCCCGAGAACCATGGAAAGTCACAATACATATAATGGAGTTGTTAGTGAGAATGACAGTATGACCAAAATTGAAATATCATCGGAAGGATATCCGATCGTATAAAGTGTATAAATGTATAACATTTGAATACATAGAAAGAATGAAAGGTCAAGTAGACATAGATACATAATACGAATTAAATAGTTTAAAATCTAGAAACCGATAATAGTTTATGTAAAATCTGACTTGGTGATTACCTCGTGGAGACTTGGTAATTAGGCAATAGTAGCCACCAGTCAGATTTTAATTTTCAATTTTGCATGTTTCACTTCCCGAATAATTTGATTATTCAAAAGTCCACAGTCGCTCATACTTTTCGGGAGTAAGTATGAACAAAGACTGTCGTGAATTGGCTTGTAGATTGTCTAAGGAGTTAGACATTGCAGTAAGACTGCTACAACGTTCATGAGTACTTAGAAATAGAGATTTGAGTATTGGATAAACCCGCGTTCAATAGATTGCTTCATGGATTACATCACGAGCAATGTTGAGACGATAATATCGTATGATCTTGAAGCGGAGACATATGAGTTGAAATTTACAAGTCGGTTGTGCATTGATAATGCGAATTGCATCGGTAACTCGATGTTATAAAACGCATTGTTGTGTACGATTTGATAAGTAAAAGACACAACCATATGAGTCAAAGCTTATTCGTTCCTTGACCCTGATGGGAAACAAATATCTGTAGGCCGCTCAATGATTTTGAAGTTGACTAAAGTGCTGGCCAGCCAGGACTAAATTGATGTGTTCAATTAGAAGTCTTAAAGTCATAAGCAGAATCGGAAATCGGGAAACAGAGTATCGGACAGAGATTGATCTCAATCCATGTCTCGTGTCTGGAAATATCTTGTTGGACGAAGGATCATATGATCACTTATCTATGGACAGAACTGACTGGGTCAGAGTTCGGCAGCAGTTTCTAGGAAGCTGCAGGTTGTTTATTAATCAGAAGATAAATTAAAGTCATAGACTTATCCAAGTGGGAGACTGTTGGATTAGGTGTCTAAGCCATGACTTTACAACTATATTTATCTTGTTAATTGAAGCAAAGTCCATTTGGGTTGCCCTCATAGCTGGAGGTCAGGATAGAGTTCAGTAGAGTAAAAGGTTGATTTATTAATTGTGTAATAAATCAATAGAATTGATTAAATGGTTTATTAATATATTTAAGTGTTAATATATTAATTAGAAACTATAATAATTAATTGAGATTTAATCTAGAATTAATTGGATTTAATTTAGTGATTAAATTAATTAATTAAAAGTGTGAGGACTAGTTTGTATTTATTCAATAGTTGAATAACTGGCAAAGAGAAGTTCAAGGGCCAAAAGTGGCACCACCCTTGGAGGCTTCTCTAGGGTTGGCGAAAACCCTAATTAGGGTTTAGGGATCTGGTCCAAGTGGTCAACAGGCTTGCCCACTTGGAGGCTCCTTAGGGTTTCAGGTGTAACCCTAGGAGGCTATAAAAGGAACCCTCTGGCTCCCCATTATTCACGCCAACTTCAACCAAGATTACTCTGCTGGACTGTCTTCTCCATTGCTGTGGGTATGACTTGCATCTGAGGCAGGATACTTTTGCTGCTAGCTTCAAGAACAAGATTCAAAGGTTGGTTCTTCTGATTTAAACTTTAGAAATTATTGTTGGCCTTTAGATATTAGTTTATTATCTTCATAGAAGAAAACATAGATCTTTCTAGGGTTGCATGTGAACCATAGGATTATTTGTGTTCATTGTTTGCTAGAAAACCCTTCAGATCAGTGACTATGATTCCGACATTGTATACCATCCAGGTAAAGCAAATGTAGTAGCAGATGCATTAAGTAGAAAAGCTCCTGAGAAAATAATCAAGGCAAGATCGATGCGCATAGAGCTAGTGTCCAGTATTATAGAGCAGATTAAAGCAGCTCAGCAGAAAGTTGAAGAAAGTGGAGACTTGAAAGATGAAAAACTAGGAAAAGACATGCAGTTTGAGACCAATAGTCAAGGATTAAAGACCTTCAGAAACCGCATTTGGGTACCGAAGACAGGAGGATTGAGAAAACTGATCCTAGAAGAGTCGCATAAGTCAAAGTATTCCATACATCCAGGGAGTACCAAGACTTATCAAGACCTGAAAAGACAGTACTGGTGGCCTGGAATGAAGAAGAGGATAGCTAAGTACATCTCCAAGTGTGTCATTTGTGCACAAGTTAAGGCGGAACATCAGGTCCCGCATGGAGATGCTCAGTCATTACACATTCCAGCCGGAAAGTGGGAAGATGTAACCATGGACTTAATTGTCGGGTTACCGAGAACGAGAAGAGGTTATGATAGTATATGGGTCATAGTGGACCGGTTGACCAAGAGTGCATTATTTCTAGCCATAAAAGAAACTACTCCATTGGAGCAGTTAGCCCAGTTGTATATAGATGAAGTGTTAAGAAGATATGGTGCACCGTTGTCCATCGTGTCAGACAGAGACCCCAGATTTACCTCTAACTTTTGGAGAGCTTTACAAGAGAAAATGGGGACGAAAATTCAGCTAAGCATAGCGTATCTGTCACACCCCGATCCTTGGCGGAATCGATCAAGGCGTGATATATTGTTCAAAGTCTCATGACAACTATGTTATAATATGATTAGATTCAATTAAGTACTAACTATGCAAACAAAATCCACAACATACAAATACAAATCCAAATACAACAACATTTATTACATGAAATTTAAATAGTATTGTGGGTTTCTAAGGTACACCCTACTTTTCATCAACTTCATTCATCAAATCTGCATCATGGGTAAAAACAGGTCAACTACGAGAGTTGGTGAGTAATCTAGTTTTATTAACGAAAATTGTGAGTTTGAATAATTTGAAATTTGTTTTCTTTTGAAGTTTGCAAACAAGTGTTATTAAGATAACAATTTATAAATCAAAAATTGATTAACAAATGATAACAACAACAATAAGTCCTCACCCTATATATACATATAAGTATATATATAGGATGGAGCATCTAATCATCATACACACTCAACCACATGCAATCAATCACCTTAGCGTCCCAAGGCGGGGTGGTCAACCCAATAGCGCTATTATTGTCTATAACGTACCTCAAGAATACGGGCATAGTCATGGAGATTAGACTAAAAATGGTAATGCACTACAAGTACATGTAGCGTAAACAAACAATAATTATACAAATAATGATTCACGTATAAATGTCCCAACAATGTCTCAATGGTGAAAAAATAATAAAATGAAGTTGGAACATATTAAAACCACATGATACACCCCAAAAGTATTGAAAATTATAAAATATGGGGTAGATTACTCACATTAGTCCAATAAGGAATGTGCGTGTTGTACGATAGACGGCTCGGGTCAAAACGACGTGGAACCTATTATAATTAATAGTTTTGGTTTAGGAATCGATAAATGGGAATATAGTATTAATAAAAATAATTTAGACACATATTATTATATTAGATGAATTAACAATTATCCAAATTTTGTTTTGCATATTAATGTATTTATATGTTAAATGAATTTTAAATTGAATTAATTACTTTGCTTAATTAATTTATATTTTCACTTTAGGAAATATTTTAATAATTTCTTATTAAAATAATAACTAGTCAAATTATAAGTATTTACAGATTTTATATATTATAAACAATTATTTATATGAAATAATCATTAAAATGCTTTTTTACATGCTTAGATATTTAGGAAAATGGTTTTAAATACTAAACAGTAATGAAACATTCTGAAATTATCAGAAAATAATTATTTCATAAAATAGTAATTACTGTAAAATTTTCATATTTTTCTTAACTGCTTTAGTATTTATTTAGTATTTTAATGATTAAACAACAACAAAATTCGGGAAAAATAATAAATGATCCCTAACAATTCTGGAAAATTAACCATAGTTTTCTAACATTATATTGAGCCTACTATAAATATTTTGGATATTTTGGACTAAGGGAAGTATTTCTTATGTTTTTCATTATTAACTAATCAATAAAATCATAAATAATAGGAAAATATTAAGAGAATTTAATTAGACTTTTTATTTATGATTACCATGTTATATATATGATATTTTGATAAGGTGTTATAATTTTTGGACATGTGTAGCTATTTATTATCAATTTAAACCATTAAATAAACATTAAATCAGGAAAAATAAGAAAACATTCTTACAAAAATCTGTAAATTTAGTCATGGAGTCTTTAATATGTGAATAAGGTGCGCACAATATAAAATCTAGTTTTTAACATACATAACTATATTTTGCAATTTATTTATCTACAACAAAATAAAATACAAAATAAGCATCAAACAGTAATATAAATGCATGAAACTTTATAAATCCACTTTACTCAATATATGGGTTGTTCCAAATTATTACCAGAATTTATTGACTGCAAAAAGTATTTTATGTGAATTATTGCCTTATTTTAGTGCAATAATTATAGTAATTCAATAAAAAAAGTTATTTTCCTGAAAATTTCCAGAACTTCTTATTTTATTGATGGGATCTTTAGAAAAATCAGGTTTATGCATAAAATGAGTTTTAGATATTTTGGTGGATTTAATTTGTTTCATGTATGAATTTGGAACTTTTTAACAACATACCTTGATGAATGCTTCAATAGGGATGAAGATTTGAGTATGAGAGCTTGTTCTTGGCTGGAAAATTGATATTTCTTAGATGAATTTCGAGATTGAGAGGGAGAGAAAGGATAGAGAGGGTTTGAGTGGTGATGAGAATAATGTGTGGGGAGAAAAATGAAAGGAAAGATGATGAGAGGTGTGAGTGGGAGACCATGGGAATAACTTTTGACTTTAGGTGGTCTTCATAATTTCTCACTAGTACAAGCATCTCTATGTAATACACTAATTAATATAAGAATTTTATAAAATTTAATGTAGTGTTTATAAAAATAGAGTTTTATAAAAAAATAGGTTATTATTTGATTATAACAATCTACTTTGATTTGAAGTTTAATTATAGTATTCAAGTTTGACTCTTTTAATTTAATTAGAGTATCATACTTTGATTTGATTTTAATATGGTATCATAATTTAATTTGATTATAGTTATAACGTTATACTATGCTATTTTGCTATTAACGTCAATTTATATCGTATTGTATAGGTTTTGATCCTATTAGCGTCAAGTAAATCTTGAGTAGGGTTTATTAAATTTCCCAATTGGGTTGGGTTGACCCGAATCCATTTTAGGCGGATGTCACAGTCTCCCCTACTTTAGGAAATTTCGTCCCGAAATTTAAGAAGAGAGTACCTTAAGAGAAAAGTTGTGGGTATTTGGTACGCATTTGATCCTCACGCTCCCATGTATACTCAGGTCCACGTGCTGACTGCCACCTTACATTGACCAGGGGAATGCGACTTCTTTTGAGTTGCTTTTCCTTTCGGTCGGCAATTTCCAAGGGTTTCTCGATAAATTGCATTGTCTCGTCGATTTGGATATCCTCGAGAGGAACATGAAGGTTCTCGTCTGCTAAACACTTCTTGAGGTTGGCTATATGAAATACTGGGTGTACTTTATTAAGCTCTATTGGTAGATCCAACTCGTAGGCTACTGGTCCGATCCTTTTCAGGATTTTGAACGGGCCTACATAGCGTGGTGCCAATTTACCCTTGCGTCCAAATCGAACCACACCTTTCCATGGGGACACTTTTAACATGACCATGTCACCCACGGTAAATTCAAGCGGTTTGCATCGCTTGTCGGCGTAACTCTTTTGTCGGCTACGAGCTGCGAGAAGGTTATTGCGAATCTGAGTGATTTTGTCGGTTGTTTCCTGGATAAGCTCAGGACCAACGATTGGAGAATCCACTGTTGCGCGAATCACGTGGGACTCGCCAATTTCATGCCAGCAAATAGGAGATCGGCATTTACGGCCATACAATGCCTCAAATGGTGGCATCTTAATGCTAGAATGATAAGTGTTATTATAGGAGAATTCCACCAATGGTAAATGAGAGTCCCAGTTTCCTCCGAAATCTAAGACACACGCCCTCAACATATCTTCGAGTGTTTGAATTGTCCTCTCAGATTGACCATCGGTTTGAGGATGATAGGCGGTACTGAGATCGAGGCGGGTTCCCATGGCTGCTTGAAGTGATTGCCAAAACCGAGAGAGAAATCTCCCATCACGATCTGAAATGATGCTGAGAGGGATGCCATGCCGACTAACTATCTCGTCGATGTAAATTCGAGCAAGTTGTTCGACCTTGAAATCTTCACGGATGGGAAGGAAATGAGCGGATTTGGTCAAACGGTCAATGATTACCCAAATGCTGTCGTGTCCCTTGGTGGTACGGGGAAGTTTGGTTACGAAATCCATGGCGATCGCTTCCCATTTCCACTCGGGGATTACCGGTTGGACCAATAGTCCAGAGGGTCGTTGATGTTCTGCTTTGACTCTGGAACATGTAAGACATTTGGCCACGAATAAAGCAATATCCTTTTTCATTCCCGACCACCAATAATTGGTTCTCAAGCCATGATACATCTTGTCAGCGCCAGGATGAATGGAATATCGAGTTTTATGGATTTCTTCCATCAGGAATGTACGAAGATTGTCGCGATCTGGGATCCAGATGCGATCTTGATAATAGAAAATACCATTAGATTTACTTTCCAACTCCCCATCAATTCCCGTGGGCATGTCATTTTCGGTAATTGCCGAGTGTTGGGCTCCTCGAATTCGGTCACTGAGATTGGACAAGATAGGAGAACATATTAGATGAAATGCTTTGGCATGTTCTTTTCGGCTTAACGCGTCAGCTACGACGTTTGCCTTGCCCGGATGATAGCGTATTTCACACTCGTAATCATTTAGGAGTTCGACCCATCGTGTTTGTCTCATATTGAGTTCCTTTTGATTAAGAATATGTTGCAAGCTCTTGTGGTCGGTGAAAATTACGCATTTAGTGCCGTAAAGGTAATGCCTCCAAATTTTAAGAGCGAAAACCACGGCACCGAGCTCCAAATCATGAGTCGTATAATTCCTTTCATGGATTTTGAGTTGTCGCGATGCGTAAGCTATAACCTTTCCCCTTTGCATCAAAACACAACCTAGACCGAGATTGGAGGCATCGCAGTATACCACGAAATCTTCGGATCCTTCAGGAAGTGTAAGAATCGGAGCGTCACACAATCTTTGTTTAAGGGTTTGGAAAGCGTCTTCTTGCTTGGGTCCCCAATCAAATGGTGTACCCTTGCAAGTGAGAAAAGTAAGCGGTAAAGCGATCTTTGAGAAATTTGAAATGAAACGCCGGTAATAGCCAGCTAAACCGAGGAATGACCGAATTTCCTTGGGGTTACGTGGGGCTTTCCAATTCTTAACTGCTTCAACTTTTGCGGGATCGACTAAAATACCCTTGTCACTTACAATATGACCGAGGAATTGTACCTCATTTAACCAAAACTCGCATTTCGAAAATTTGGCATAGAGCTGATTTCCTTGCAATGTTTGGAGAGTTAGACGAAGGTGTCTTTCATGGTCTGCCTTTGTCTTGGAGTAAATGAGGATGTCATCAATAAAGACGATAACAAAACGGTCGAGATAAGGTTTAAATACCCGATTCATCAAGTCCATGAATGCGGCAGGGGCATTCGTTAGGCCAAAAGGCATAACGGTGAACTCGTAATGGCCATAGCGGGTTCGGAAAGCGCTTTTGGGGATGTCTTCTTCCCGTACTCGAAGTTGGTGATAACCCGAGCGGAGGTCGATTTTTGAGAAACATGAAGCTCCTTGAAGCTGATCAAAAAGGTCGTCAATCCGAGGTAACGGATATCGGTTCTTGATGGTCAATTTATTTAACTCCCGATAATCGATACACATACGAAACGAACCATCTTTCTTTTTGATGAAGAGAACCGGGGCTCCCCAGGGTGAAGTACTAGGGCGGATAAATCCCTTATCGGTTAATTCTTGGAGCTGACTTGCCAATTCTTGCATCTCGGTTGGAGCCAACCGATATGGAGACTTGGCTATGGGAGCAGCCTCAGGAACGAGATCGATGCGGAACTCTAGCTCACGTACTGGAGGGAGTCCAGATACGTCATCGGGAAAGATGTCGGGAAAGTCTCGTACAATCGGAATATCTTCGATATTCTTTTCTTTGACCTTTGTTTTCACCACATGGGCTAAGAAAGCCATGTATTCTTTACGTAGATATGATCGAGCTTGAGTACATGACATAAGACTAAGCTTTTTTGAACGAGTCTCGCCATAAATACGAAGACTTTGACCGTCAGCAAGAGGAATACGAATAAACTTCTCGTAACACACTATTTCAGCATGGTTTTGGGATAGCCAATCCATTCCCACGATGATGTCGAAGCTACCAAGTTCCATAGGAACTAAATTGACAGAAAATTTATGACCGCAAAAATCGAAAGTGCAATCTTGGATGACTGCATTGAGTCAAATGTTTTTTCCATTGGCGACTTCTACGGTAAAGTGTTCATCAAGTATCGTGCGAGGTGTGTGAAGTATGGGCTCAAATTCCAAAGACACAAAACTTTTGTCGGCACCTGAATCAAAAAGTACTGATGCGTAGCAGTCATTTATGAGAAACGTACCATTTACGACCTTGTTGTCGGTCTGTGCTTGGGTTGCGGTAATGACAAATGCTCGGCCTTTGGGAGCTGGAACCTGCATTGTTGGATTTGCCTGGGCTTGAGTGTTAATGATATTGACAAGCCTAGGACACGCGTTTCTGAAATGGGTGGGGTCACCACAGTTGAAGCATGTTCCAGTTGGATACCGGGTTTGTGTTTGCTGATTTGAGGGTAGAGCGAATGGTCGCTGAGTTTTTGGTGCACGGCATGTGTCCGCCAAGTGGCCATAGCGACCACAAGTCGTACAAAGGCGACACGGGCTGGTGGACATATGGTGATAGTTACAATGGTTACAGAGGGGGTGAGGTCCGGTATACGGCTTTTTGTTTGGTTGGGTGACTTGGGTGATAGGAGCAGCAGGGGTAATAACAGCATGGTTGTGGTGATGGCTTTTCCGCTTCTTTTTGTCGTGGCGGTGTGAGGACTCGGACTTGACAATTAAGGGGGTCTCAGGGGTCGGCTTTTCAGTTGTCATCTTGGAACCCTTGCGTGGGAGGACACCATCGTTTATATTATCCTCGTTGAGTTGACCTGCTATTTCAATAGCGGATTCCAGAGTAGATGGCCTGCTGCTGGTCACCGAATCACGGATCTGGCACGGTAACCCTTTGATGTAGCAACGTATTGCAGTTTTCATAGGTTGAACCATGTGAGGTAGGAGTCTTGAAAGATCATAGAATCTATTAGTGTAGGTCGCGTTGTCTCCTCCCACCTGTTTCAGATTCCAGAATTCCTCCTCGAGAGTTTGCAATTCGCTGTCCGGGCAGAACTTTTCTATCATGCGTTCCTTTAGTTTTGACCAGGTCATTCCCAAGGCAACACCCTCTCCTTTTGCCCGTTTTTCTAGGTTCCACCATGAGAGAGCATGACCTTGGAGGCACCCTGTAGCGTGACGGACCATCAGGTCCTCAGGGCACTCGCTGTGGATGAAAGTACTCTCCATTTCTTCGATCCATGTGAGGAGTGTGGTGGCACCATCTATGCCTTTGAAGTAAGGCGGATTACAGCTACGAAAATGCTTAAACGAGCAACGATGAGTGGTTGCTGCAGCTTGCGGCTGAAGAGTTTGAAGATGGGTTGCAATTGTTGGGATGACATTCGCTACCTCCTTAGCGATAAGGGCGGCTAGCCTTCGGTTGTTACGAGCAGCGTATGGGGGTCGTAATGCCATCTATGAGAAACACGCATATGGACTTGTGAGTTATTTGTAAATTGATTATGGAAATTAAGTTTGTAGACATTGTTGGGTAAAATGATTGTAAAACACTTGTTGGGCCATGGTTAGGAGTGTTGGGCACCTTTTGGGCTTTCCATGGGTACTAAATGTGAAGCATGTAGCAATTGCATGGGCCCCCACAATACTAAGTTTTCACATGCTTTTCCCACTTCAAGGCCCATTAGGGAACTTAATAGTCCAATGAGTTGGCCATTTTGGAGTGTATCCTTTCGGATACGTTTGATAAGGTCGGGTATTTTGATGGCTCAAAAGTAATGTGAATGACGCGCTTTGGCCTATAGGTTTGGGAACTCTCGCCTTTGGTCCCCAGGTAAGCAAACTGGTCCCTCGGTTGATTGGGATGTATACGAATGCTTACCTAGTCAGGACTTTCGGGCTACCGGCACCTCCCCCTTCCAGTTACTACGCGTCCATTACTTTGATCCTACCCAACTAGAGTGGATGACTTTTAATTTCCTATGAGCTCTAAGGAATATATATGTATATAAATTTTTATTTTGAAACCATTTGAGTATGTGTGTGATTTTAAGAGAAAGAGGAGAAAATTCACAAGTGTATGCACACATATAAGTGTCGGGAATAATACATAAGCACATAAGGGAGCAATTAGCACACAAAGGTATTCCTAGGATTTTCTAAGTGCGAATTGCTTGCAGTTGTGTGTGCATTTTATAAACTAGCATACGAGAGGACCCTAGAGGCTATAGACTAGGTCAAGGCAATTAACCTAATTCCCTATAGTCAAGGGCTCTGATACCAATCTGTCACACCCCGATCCTTGGCGGAATCGATCAAGGCGTGATATATTGTTCAAAGTCTCATGACAACTATGTTATAATATGATTAGATTCAATTAAGTACTAAGTATGCAAACAAAATCCACAACATACAAATACAAATCCAAATACAACAACATTTATTACATGAAATTTAAATAGTATTGTGGGTTTCTAAGGTACACCCTACTTTTCATCAACTTCATTCTTCAAATCTGCATCATGGGTAAAAACAGGTCAACTACGAGAGTTGGTGAGTAATCTAGTTTTATTAACGAAAATTGTGAGTTTGAATAATTTGAAATTTGTTTTCTTTTGAAGTTGGCAAACAAGTGTTATTGAGATAACAATTTATAAATCAAAAATTGATTAACAAATGATAACAACAACAATAAGTCCTCACCCTATATATACATATAAGTATATATATAGGATGGAGCATCTAATCATCATACACACTCAACCACGTGCAATCAATCACCTTAACGTCCCAAGGCGGGGTGGTCAACCCAATAGCGCTATTATTGTCTATAACGTACCTCAAGAATACGGGCATAGTCATGGAGATTAGACTAAAAATGGTAATGCACTACAAGTACATGTAGCGTAAACAAACAATAATTATACAAATAATGATTCACGTATAAATGTCCCAACAATGTCTCAATGGTGAAAAAATAATAAAATGAAGTTGGAACATATTAAAACCACATGATACACCCCAAAAGTATTGAAAATTATAAAATATGGGATAGATTACTCACATTAGTCCAATAAGGAATGCGCGTGTTGTACGATAGACGGCTCGGGTCAAAACGACGTGGAACCTATTATAATTAATAGTTTTGGTTTAGGAATCGATAAATGAGAATATAGTATTAATAAAAATAATTTAGACACATATTATTATATTAGATGAATTAACAATTATCCAAATTTTGTTTTGCATATTAATGTATTTATATGTTAAATGAATTTTAAATTGAATTAATTACTTTGCTTAATTAATTTATATTTTCACTTTAGGAAATATTTTAATAATTTCTTATTAAAATAATAACTAGTCAAATTATAAGTATTTACAGATTTTATATATTATAAACAATTATTTATATGAAATAATCATTAAAATGCTTTTTTACATGCTTAGATATTTAGGAAAATGGTTTTAAATACTAAACAGTAATGAAACATTCTGAAATTATCAGAACATAATTATTTCATAAAATAGTAATTACTGTAAAATTTTCATATTTTTCTTAACTGCTTTAGTATTTATTTAGTATTTTAATGATTAAACAACAACAAAATTCGGGAAAACTAATAAATGATCCCTAAAAATTCTGGAAAATTAACCATAGTTTTCTAACATTATATTGAGCCTACTGTAAATATTTTGGATATTTTGGACTAAGGGAAGTATTTCTTATGTTTTTCATTATTAACTAATCAATAAAATCATAAATAATAGGAAAATATTAAGAGAATTTAATTAGACTTTTTATTTATGATTACCATGTTATATATGATATTCTGATAAGGTGTTATAATTTTTGGACATGTGTAGCCATTTATTATCAATTTAAACCATTAAATAAACATTAAATCAGGAAAAATAAGAAAACATTCTTACAAAAATCTGTAAATTTAGTCATGGAGTCTTTAATATGTGAATAAGGTGCGAAAAATATAAAATCTAGTTTTTAACATACATAACTATATTTTGCAATTTATTTATCTACAACAAAATAAAATACAAAATAAGCATCAAACAGTAATATAAATGCATGAAACTTTATAAATCCACTTTACTCAATATATGGGTTGTTCCAAATTATTCCCAGAATTTATTGACTGCAAAAAGTATTTTATGTGAATTATTGCCTTATTTTAGTGCAATAATTATAGTAATTCAATAAAAATAAGTTATTTTTATGAAAATTTCCAGAACTTCTTATTTTATTGATGAGATCTTTAGAAAAATCAGGTTTATGCATAAAATGAGTTTTAGATATTTTGGTGGATTTAATTTGTTTCATGTATGAATTTGGAACTTTTTAACAACATACCTTGATGAATGCTTCAATAGGGATGAAGATTTGAGTATGAGAGCTTGTTCTTGGCTGGAAAATTGATATTTCTTAGATGAATTTCGAGATTGAGAGGGAGAGAAAGGATAGAGAGGGTTTGAGTGGTGATGAGAATAATGTGTGGGGAGAAAAATAAAAGGAAAGATGATGAGAGGTGTGAGTGGGAGACCATGGGAATAACTTTTGACTTTAGGTGGTCTTCATAATTTCTCACTAGTACAAGCATCTCTATGTAATACACTAATTAATATAAGAATTTTATAAAATTTAATGTAGTGTTTATAAAAATAGAGTTTTATAAAAAATAGGTTATTATTTGATTATAACAATCTACTTTGATTTGAAGTTTAATTATAGTATTCAAGTTTGACTCTTTTAATTTAATTAGAGTATCATACTTTGATTTGATTTTAATATGGTATCATAATTTAATTTGATTATAGTTATAACGTTATACTATGCTATTTTGCTATTAACGTCAATTTATATCGTATTGTATAGGTTTTGATCCTATTAGCGTCAAGTAAATCTTGAGTAGGGTTTATTAAATTTCCCAATTGGGTTGGGTTGACCCGAATCCATTTTAGGCGGATGTCACAGTATCATCCACAAACGGATGGTCAGAGTGAACGAACGATTCAGACAGTTGAAGACATGTTAAGATCATGCGTGATGGATTTTGGAGGTAGTTGGGATGAACACCTGCCATTAGTGGAGTTTGCATACAACAACAGCTACCATTCTAGTATTAAAATGCCACCTTTTGAGGCATTGTATGGTAGAAAGTGTAGAACTCCTTTATGGTGGTTAGAGGCGGGTGAGACGAAGCTTACAGGGCCAGAAATTGTTAGAGTGACAAATGAGAAGATCGGAGTAATTCAAGCCAACATGAAAGCAGCACAAGATCGGTAAAAGAGTTACTCGAATCTAAAGAAGAGACCGTATAACTTGCAAGAAGGAGATTTGGTGATGATAAAAGTGTCGCCATGGAAAGGAGTGGTCAGATTTGGCAAGAGAGGAAAGCTGAGTCCAAGATACATTGGACCTTTTAGAATCCTGAAGAGAGTAGGGTTACAAGCATTTAAGCTAGAGTTACCACCCGAACTCAGTGGAATACATGATACTTTTCATGTATGCTACTTGAAAAAGTACTTTGGAAAAGAAGAGTTAGTGATACCGTATACAGACTTAAGAGTGGAGACTCCTAGCAAACTAATTGAAGAACCCGAAGCGATTTTAGAAATGCGGACGAAGAAGCTAAGGAACAAGGAGATTGACCTTGTACTAGTCAAGTGGAAGCATCCCTTAGGGTCAAACTTGACTTGGGAAACGTTAGAAGAAATGAAGAGGAGATATCCAGATTTCACGGATTACGAAAAGATTCCGAGGACGGAATCCGCTTAAGGAGGGGTGACTGTAAGAACCCGCGAAAAAAATTTTAAAAGGGTAAAACGGTCTTTTGACACATTATAAGACTATTATGTAAAATAATATGTATTTGTAAAATAATATTATAAGAAATAAGAGTTTATGTGAAATTTGGAGTTTTACCGCGTGAATAGTGAAATATGACCAAAAAGGGCAAAATGGTCATTTGACATGGAAATGACCAAATTGTCAATAAAATGTTAAGTTGGGAGTTAATGAAACATAAACTGCCAAGTTATGAACTGTTGGGCTATTTTTGAATAAAAGAGAGAAGTTAGGGGGCTAAAGTGAAAATATTTATAAACACTAAATATATATATATAAAATATGAGAGTTATTCTCTCATTATTTGAGAACTCAGTAGAAGAGTCCAGAGAAAGATTAGAGAGAACGAGAGGGAGCTAGAGAAGAGAGAAGCACGGGAAGATCAAGAAGAAGGGTGAGAATTAAGCTTCAAGTTTGAAGATTCTAGTTCCAAGAGGTAAGGTTTCATGTTCTAAGTTCCAAATTCTAGAACGGGAATCAAGTTTGATTTCTGATTTTTCCAGAAATCATGGTTCCAAAGTTATCATCTAGTTTATCTTGCTTCAGAATCACCATAAAAGCATGTTCTAACCATAGAATGTGTAAAAATCAAGAAATGGTGATTTTTGCTCAAGAACCCTAAGTCACGGGTTTGAAAGTTCAGATGGTTTAGATGAACCTAACATGTTAGAAATGATGAAATGAACATGTAATGGTTGTCAATTTGATAAAAATGAAGCTTTTATGCAACAATTGTGAAAATGGGTTTTTAATCTCAAGAACCCTAGAAATGGGTAAAAGAGATGAAACTGATTTTTATATGTTTCTTATAGTCTTGTTAAGTCAAACATGATATAAGTAATGCAAGAAATCAGTTTCAAGCTTAAAAATCCAACAAAACGATTTTTGGTGAAAAATTGTATTTTCGGAAGAACTTTTAAGATTTTAAAGAAGATTTGATGTTTTTGTGGATCAAAGTTAGATATAAGTTGGTATTTAGGGCCTAAGAATGACCCTAAACCAATTAAGTTAAGTATTAAGAGCTTAATGGGGTGAAAAAGTGGGGCTGCAGTTTGGAAAAAATGCCAAAAGGGCAACCTACTACGGATCGCGACCCGATCCTACAGTGGATCGCGACCCGATCGCGCGGCAGGAAAGATTTTCACTTCTGTCCAATTTTTTAAGCTAGAAACCATAGCTAGGCATGTCCGTTTGGTCTGAAATTTTTGCCATAGCCTTAAAATGGTATGAAAACATATAGGAAATTTTCAAATTCGTAATCCGACCTTGCGGAAAAACCACTGTAGCGGCAGTGGCCAAATTGTCAAGTTTATGTCAAAACTTGATTTTTGGAATTTGAGCAAGACTTGTCCAATTAACTCCAAATTTGAAACACAAGTCTAATATGGCCTAAGACTTCATGCAAAAGTGTCGGAACTGAAATACGACCCCTCGGGGGTACTGTAGCAAAATACGCATATTTCGGAGAAAAATTATAAAACGAGTTTATTAGTGGTTATACATTTGTTATAACCTGGAGTTGTGTCATATGAGACTTTAGAACTATAGAGTTAATTATATTATGTATTTATATACGTGATACTTGTATAGGTGGTGCTTCGAACGTTGTTGAGCACGGAAAAGGGAAGGGTGTACGAGAAGCTTAGTGACCCGTAGTTACACCAATGTGAGTTTTATGAGGATTTCTCTAGTACATAGCAAAATGATATTTTCAGAAAAATAAGATTTCCAAATGTTTGCAAATACTAAAGTTTGGAAAATAGTTTTAGAGTAGCTCTATACAAGGGCTAAGTGTTTCAAGTAGATTTTTAAGAAAGTAAAGTTTGCAAAGTATTTTGAAAGAAGTTCCGGATTAGGATCACCCACATAATCGGGGGATCAAAAGACACTACTGGGATGGTACCTCCCGTCGCGAAGTAGTTGTCTAGCTTAGTATACCCTTGTGCTTGAATATGTTTCAAGTCACAAAGGGGAGACAAAGAGAGCAAAACCTAGCGGGTGGATCTGTTCTGTCTCGCGAGGGGAGCTAGTAGAATGAATTAAAATAAATTAATTCATGAGTTTCAGTTGGTCACTAGAAAATGAGAAAGAAAGTATTTTTAGAGTTTGAAAGTAAAGAAGAAAAGAAATTTTGAGATTTATGACATAAATCAGTTTTCAGCAAGTTTACTTGTAATATTTCAAGTTTTGAACAGAAAAGTTTTGGGTCTAAACCCATATTACTCACGAGGCTTTATGTCTCACGTATACTATTTTTGAAATGCTATGTACTTAGGTGAAAGGAGCGGAGGTTGCAGTTGGGACCAGTTTATATACTGTAAGTTTAAATTATGGTTATCTGTATTGAGTCTGTAATACCCCTTGAGTTTAAGTTTGTGGAAAAAAAAATTTAGTGGCTACTTTATAGTCACGAGTTGTAAAATATGTTTGTAACGTAAACTGTATTTGTATTTAAATATGGTTTGAGAAAGGGGTGTTACATCCGTGAACCGAACTGTGGTTAACCGCCTTTTTACGGTTCGGTTCGGTTTGGTTTTTAGGTCAGTTCGGTTCGAACAAGTCAGGTATCCGTCCTTCAGTCACGGTTCACAATTTTATCAGTATCTGAACCGAACCGCCCCATGAACATCCCTAATCAGTATTTTGAATCCTAACTAATAACCAAACACAATTATCCTTTCATAATCTCCTCCTACCCTCCCTTGTACGTGTCATATTATAAATTTATATGGACACCGAATCATATACGATCATGGTTCGAGCCATTTGTAATCAACCCACTTCTGGTTAATTTAACGAGTCATGGCTTGTTAAATATGTGGTCGAATCTCGATCATTGGCTAGTGTTAATCCAAATATACAGTTGTAAGTGAGTTGTTTGCACTTGATGTCCCATTTTAAGTGGACCATAGGGTAGGAGCGGCGTGGGGTGGGTGGGTGGGGTTGTGGTCTTGTGGGTAGGGTACGTAAGGAACATATTAGCCAACAAATAGCTGTTTTTATTTTGGAGTTGTTCTAGTTTTGACTTACTTCCTATCCATCTTGGCCCTTTGACCAAACTTTAGACTTTCCCATTGCCTTTATCCCTAGCCCTACCCTCACCCTAAAGCATCGACAAATGCCAAACTTTGCTTACCCCTCTAAACCATGGGTATTGTGATCAAATTCGTTAAAAAGTATTACCAATACGAAGGGTAATATCGTTACTTTTACTTTTACTTTTATTAAAAAGATATGTTTTGAACATATGTAAGCTCAAATGTTTGGATATCGAATTCAAACTAAGTTTATTTTGGTCATTAAAGTCTTACCATTACTAAGGTAATTTTGTCATTTTTACTTCTAATTCACCCCAAACCATTGTGTATGGACTAAATTAATTGCTTTTGAAAATTACGATGTTTTTATTTAAGATATATAAGACCAAATTTTCGAATATATAACTCTTTTCGATGAAAATACCCTTTTTGTGAATATAATACCTGGGTGTAGAAGTAACTAATGTAATTAAGAAAACAAATCAAATGGGATTAAATCATAGAAAAAGAAAGAGTCGGTGAGACTTTGAGAGTGAGCATTGAGCTCCATCACTAAATTGTTTTCCCATTGCCTCCACTCCGCGTAATAATCCCCAAGTTCCTCCTTTTTCTTCCCCATTATTATTCAAATATATAGAAAGTAATATTTAAATTATAGAAAATTAATATGAAATTTTACAAATGATTATAAACTCAATAATAAAAATCTTAAAGACTTTCATACATATTTACATGTATTATATAAGTTAAAAATATCTTACAAACAAATCCCGAATGCAAAATTTTTCTAGATGAAACTTCATTTAAGCTATCGACATCAATGTTTATATAATTTTATTGATACGAACCAGTTATAGGATCATGATATTAATATGGGATTTGTAAAAACATGTTAAACTTGATCTTTTAACAAATTCAAATGGTATAAGTATTAGTATGTTGAGAACAGGAGACATATAACATGGAGAAAGAATGTATTTGGAAATAAAACAATCTGCATTTAACATAAACATGTTATTAATGGATGTTATACTGGGCATTATAGACAACTTATATTTATATATTTTTCGATAAACTTTTGCAAAAATCAGTAATCAAGTAACAAAAATATACCTTTCGAGAACGATTCACCCTAATCCTCTAGAAGCCATATGACCCTCTTGGTCATCAAAGAATAAAATATCTGGTTTGCACATAATTAAGAAAATTTGATTAATAATGGTATAAGATTAAGATACGCTTATGTAAAATAAATTATACAAAGATATGGTTCCGTTCCTCGCCTTTAACCAATATTTTGTAACAATTACTAGTAGATATAATTTTGATTTTAATTTTTCTTTAAAATATATGCTATATTTTAGGAGACGACGTTTTTTTTAAACTATTTATCTGAAAATTGGTCGATCTTTATTAAGTTTTATTTCCATTGGTCTACAATTATCCAAAATGTGTTCAGATATCTAAAACCTTCTAACTTCCATAAAGCCAACCCGATATGATCCTTTTTGAGTCGCACTAAATATTTACTATGGTTAATCCGAATCCATTTAAACCCATTACCTACTTTAATTTCTTTAACAACATAATAAAATGTTAATCTAATTATCCATGCATGTAAACTATAATCGCACTAGAATGCATTTACATATAAATAACTTTTTCATAATTAATAACCGTGTTGAGGTGTAATCCATTTCTCCTTGTCCATAACGCGTTACCCAAAAATTAAAAAAAAAAAATCAATAGAAAAATAACCTATAAATAGACATGTAATCTCCATTTCTTCTTTACTCTCGTCTTCCAATTTCCAATTACCAATTACACTAACTAAATGGGATTCTTCTACCTCTTCTTTCTTCTCATCTCCATTTCCTCCACCACAAATGCTTGTGATCGATGCCTTCATCAAAGTAAAGCTGCCTTCTTCTCCAAAGCTTCTGCTCTTTCATGTAAGAAATTTTTTAATTTTACTTTACTTTTTAATGGATGATCAATTGATCATGATCCATAATGATTATGGATTTCAATAATCGATTATGAGATTGACCCAGAAAAGATTTCTTGAAATAAACTTGTGGGTGTTAATTCACCGACGTTTTTTAGCTAAAGTTTGCTGTAAAAATGCAGTCTTTAATCCTTTCTAATTTATGAGTGAATCGACAAATTGTTTTTAACTGAAAAAAAAATCAATTTCGAGATTGACCCAGATAACATTTCTTGAAATTATTTAATGGGTATTAATTAATTTATGAAAATAATGCAGCTGGAGCATGTGGATATGGTTCCTCAGCTTCTAGCTTCTATGGTAGCCACCTTGCTGCTGCTGTTCCCAGCCTTTACAAATCCGGGTCGGGTTGTGGGGCCTGTTTCCAGGTTAGGATTTCTTTTATTTACATTCTCGCCCTTGGTGTTTATCATAGTGTGGTATGAATTGGTGTGTTAAATGAGGGTATGGATGTAATTTTGCAGGTGAGATGTCTGGATTCAAAGCTGTGTAGCAAGACAGGGACTCAAGTGATAGTGACCGATGAAAATAAAAACAACGAGACTGATTTTGTGTTAAGTGGTAGAGCTTTCATGGCCATGGCGAATAAGGATATGGGCAAAAACTTGTTGAAACTTGGTATTGCCAACGTGGAATATAGAAGGTGAGTTTGTGACCATTGGTACAAATATACATGCATAGAATACAAGTGTTTTTAATTTGGTTGCCATGTCCATTGGTACAATCGTTACATACATTAGATCTGTTTTTGAGTTTTGGTTGCCCTTGGTACAATCTTACATACACAAAGTACATATTTTTCTACTTTTAAAATGATACACTTTTACATGCATGAAGTACAACTTAATTGCTTATTGTTTAAGGTACAATCATAGTCAAGTACAACTCTAGTTTTAGCAGTCAATGTTACGGTTTTCATGCATAATGTACTATCCTCTCGTAGAATCACACTACATGCATGAAAATAACGGAATACCACAATTTTATAATAGTTGCCAATTTGCCATTAGTTCTTGCAAAAATGTAACATTTTTTCTGTATACGTTCAAGAACAATGAATAATCCATGAAGATGTTAGGAATATTTATTCTAAGATATTTTTTAGGTACTTTAGACATTTGACGTTCAACTTGTTGACATGTTTTTGTCTCATTTGAAAAACAGAGTGCCATGTGATTACAAAGGCAAAAACTTTACCGTAAGAGTTGAAGAGTCAACTCAAAAGCCAAATTACCTTGCGCTCAAATTCCTGTACCAAGGTGGTCAAACTGAAATCGTGGCCGCTGACATTGCTCAGGTGAGTCAAAACCCGACCGACAATACAAGTTGTACCATAATGCGTTACTCTTGTACATTCCTTTAATTTATGGTTTGACTTTTTCTTTAGGTTGGTTCGTCAAGCTGGACTTATTTGACCAGAAATCACGGGGCAGTGTGGGACACCAGTCGAGCTCCGGCAGGTGCCCTTCAACTCCGGCTGGTGGTGACCTCCGGCTATGACGGAAAGTGGATATGGGCTCAGAGTGTGTTGCCGGCTGATTGGAAGATTGGAAGTGTGTATGATGCCGGCGTACAAATTGATGACATTGCTCAAGAAGGTTGTGGTACATGTGATGAAGAAATTTGGAAATAAGTTTTTATAAAAAAAAGTGAACACACGTAAAGCTTAATATGGGTTAAATTTACAGCTATAGAAATTACGGTAAAAATAATAATATTGTAGATGGAGTAAGTAAATCTTGTGGAGTAGTTGATATATTAGGCGGAGATAGAGTTGAATGTATGACTTATATTCATAATTTACAGATTTTACACTTTACTACATTTGCTTATGCTACAACTTTAATTGTAATAACAGGAAAATATATCCCGCACGATACAGTGGAAACCTTAAAAATTATTGTAACATTGTAAATAGGTTCGAAATTGGACAATATTTAGGATATTAGGTTTAATAGGAAATGACATACAATTTACATTTCCCGTTGATTTTAATATATGCAGAACATCATATTTTCGTAGTATGATACACGAAAAAAATATTATGTATTAAAAAAAGCGTACCTTAGGCCTTCCGGTGTGCAATGCGAGGAGGAGCCCGAGCAGGTGCGAGCTCGTGGTGAACACCGCCCCCCCTATGCGGCGTCGTCGCAGTATTGGGCTCGTGCGGCTTGTGGGCGTCGTGCGACGTCTTCCTCTTTTTGACCGTTGCCACTTCAACGGCTATATAGCCGTTTCAATTTAAAAAAAAAATGTTTTTTTTACCTATATATATATATATATATATATATATATATATATATATATATATATATATATATATATATATATATATATATATATACACATATCTCACTCATTTTACAACTACACAACACATACATAACACACTACAAAAAAAAATGGATCCAAGATTCGAGGTGCTTTTCGATTCGTCGTCTTCGTCGGAAGACGAGAGTTGGTTGCTTGAAGCTACCGTTCAAGCGGTATCATTGCTTCGACAAGCTGCGCAGATAACCGCCGATGCCGCAGAAAGTTCACAAAATCAACATACGTTATCAAGACGGGCAACAATAAACAGAGATCGTGAAGCTGCACACGATCTCCTTGTCCGCGACTATTTAGCGGAACACCAATTGTACTCGACGTACCAGTTTCGGCGTCGGTTTCGGATGAACAATGGACTATTTTTGCGTATAGTTCGTGATGTGAGCGAAGTCAATCCCGTATTGCGATTGCAATACGATGGTAGGAACAAAAGGGGTTTCACGGCGAAACAAAAATGTACCGTTGCGATTCGTCAAATTGCAACCGGCACCGCATTTGATTTATGGGACGAGTATTTGAAGATGTCGGAGCGCACAGTTCGGCAAAGTGTATACGAGTTCGCAGCCACTATCATCTATGTTTACGGCAAACGTTATTTGCGAAAACCAACGCCGAACGACATTCAAACGTTATACGCCGCGCATGAAAGTAAACATGGTTTTCCCGGCATGCTTGGGAGCGTTGACTGTATGTATTGGGAGTGGGCCACTTGCCCCAATGCATTGCATGGCCAATTCACACGAGGCGATCATCGGCACCCTTCTATCATCCTCGAGGTAGTGGCGTCCCACGATTTATGGATTTGGCATGCATTTTTTGGTGTTTCGGGTGCAAACAAAGACCTCAACGTGCTCGACCAATCGCCGATTTTTAACGACATTTATAGAGGCGTTACACCTTTTTGTCCGTTTCAGGTCAACGGAGCGTACTACAAACACAGGTATTATCTAGCCGATGGTATATATCGGGATTATGCCGTGTTTGTGAAGTCATTCACATGTCCAATGGATCCAAAGCGTAAAATGTTCAAGGTCGCACAAGAAGCGGCTAGGAAGGATTTGGAGCGAGCGTTTGGAGTTCTTCAACAGCGCTTTCACATGATCAAATACCCGTCACGGGCTTGGGATCCAAGGCATATACGAAACCTTATGTACGCATGCATCATATTACATAATATGATTTTGGAAGACGAGGGGAAAGCAATATGTACGTATGATCCGGACGAAGTTATGCCAACATACGAGCCGCTACCAATTGGATCGGCGGCATATCTAGAAAATAGAAACGATGTCCAAAGTAAAGAAATCCATAACAACCTTCGTGTGGATTTGGTCGAGCATATCTATCGGGCTAGAGTTGAGCCGGGGCCGGTGCCCGATATCGAGGAGGAAGAATGGGAGTGACGATCCTAGTTTTTTTTTTTAAAATATGTAGTTTTTTTTAATTTTAAGTTTAATGTGTGTTTTAAATTTTTAGTTTTTATTTTTAATATAATTTTCGTATTTAATTTTTATGTTTTAATGAATTATCTTATTTAGAAATAATTAGTTTTATTTTAATTTTAATTTAGTTTTAAAATTGAAAAGTGAGAGGTAGTGAGAGGTGAGCATTTCCAGGGGTAAAGAGAAGAGAGGGAAATGCTGACTGGATGCTGAGGTGACAGGAAAAAAATGAGTTATGGTGAGAGGACACACCTGAGGGCCTAGACCTTCCGGTGTTCAAATTTATTTACATAATATAATTTAGAGAAATTTGTCAAAAAGTTAATATATTTTGGCTTTATTTAGGAAAAAGATTTTCCTGAATTTTTTTATGTGATTTAACCCTTTAAACCTGCAAAATTTACGAAAATGATCTTTTGACCTAAATTGCATGCCAGCGGTTTTCTCGCAAGTACAACGATCTGTAGGGGTTTTTTCACAAATAAAATGACTTTTTCATTTTTGTATTTGAGGAAGGGGCTAAGTTGTCATTTTTTATAAACCTAGTTGGTATAGATATTTTTGCATGGGGTGGAGTTTGGCTATAGAGCAAATTGGGGGGGGGGGGGGGGGGGGGGTTAAAAGCCTGCACACCTTATAATTTCCTAAAAGAAAAAACCTTACATCGGTAGTCTTCCAGGTGTTGCCCATTATACCCGTTTTCCCACCTTTGTCGAGAGAAAGAAACACGAGTGAGATGCGAGCGAGAGGGTGAGGCTATCGAGAAGGAAGATGGCAGCAAGATGTAAAGCTACCAACAGAAAATCGAGATCCAGGTTAACTGTCTTCAGCCGTGAAGTGCGGTGTTGCCATGGAAAAAGCCCTTTAAAAATCAAAGAGGACTTCTTGTGAAAAAACCCTTAGAAATCGTTTTATTTGTGAAAAAAAAAACCCTGACTTGTTATTTCATGTTAAAGGGGCATTTTCACAAAGTTTTGTAGGTTTAGAGGGTTAAATCACAAAAAAAAAAAAAAAAAATCAAAGAGGAGTTTTTTCAAAATAGAGTCAAAATATAGAGACTTTTTGACAAATTTATTCTATAATTTACTATATAAAATCAAAGTAAGTATGTTCTATTTGTTCTTCTTTCTTGTAATTTTTTTGTAAGAAGGTAAATAAAATCTAGGGCTACATACTTAGGGAATTCAATATTACTTTTGGAAAGGATTTGTTTATATGAGAGGATTAGTGTGGGAAACTAGGGCTTTTAGACCGGACAGGTTACACTTTCTTATAAGTAAGTTGATTAAAATATAGAATGAAGGAAAATAATAAAGGGTTAATAAATAAATTGTAAAATATGTTAAATATTGTGTAAAAAATATAAAAATATGAAAACTTAATAAACAATATTAAGTTACTATTCATGCATGTTCTAAATTATATGAATATTTAATTTATAAGCATTATTAAGTTCGATATATTTTTAAGAGCTAAACATTCAACCCTTTAGCGAATGAACATATTTCCTAACTCATGATATCGCTAAACTATAAGCCTAATACATCTTACACTTCTTTTAAGATATTTGTATATCAAATTCAGAATAATGCATAGTTTTGAAAATGTGCATGTACGAACATTTTAAAAATGTGGATCTATACACATCGTGTCCACATTTGCACATGTATTTCTATACATATGTATATTGTTTTGCAATTTTTTTTTAAAAAAACTTGAAACTCATCGGAAAAAGCCTGCACACCTTATAATTTCCTAAAAGAAAAAAAACCTTACATCGGTAGTCTTCCAGGTGTTGCCCATTATACCCGTTTTCCCACCTTTGTCGAGAGAAAGAGACACGAGTGAGATGCGAGCGAGAGGGTGAGGCTATCAAGAAGGAAGATGGAAGCAAGATGTAAAGCTACCAACAGAAAATCGAGATCCAGGTTAACTGACTTCAGCCGTGAAGTGCGGTGTTGCCATGGAAAAAGCCCTTTAAAAATCAAAGAGGACTTCTTGTGAAAAAAACCTTAAAAATCGTTTTATTTGTGAAAAAACCCATGACTTGTTATTTCAGGTTAAAGGGGCATTTTCACAAAGTTTTGTAGGTTTAGAGGGTTAAATCACAAAAAAAAAAAAAAAAAAAATCGAATAAGACTTTTTTCAAAATAGAGCCAAAATATAGAGACTTTTTGACAAATTTTTCTATAATTTACTATAGAAAATCAAAGTAAGTATGTTGTATTTGTTCTTCTTTCTTGTAATTTTTTTGTAAGAAGGTAAATAAAATCTAGGGCTACATACTTAGGGAATTCAATATTACTTTTGGAAAGGATTAGTTTATATGAGAGGATTAGTTTGGGAAACTAGGGCTTTTAGACCGGACAGGTTACACTTTCTTATAAGTAAGTTGATTAAAATATAGAATGAAGGAAAATAATAAAGGGTTAATAAATAAATTGTAAAATGTGTTAAATATTGTGTAAAAAATATAAAAATATGAAAACTTAATAAACAATATTAAGTTACTATTCATGTATTCTAAATTATATGAATATTTAATTTATAAGCATTATTAAGTTCGATATATTTTTAAGAGCTAAACATTCAACCCTTTAGCGAATGAACAAATTTCCTAACTCATGATATCGCTAAAATATAAGCCTAATACATCTTACACTTCTTTTAAGATATTTGTATATCAAATTCAGAATAATGCATAGTTTTGAAAATGTGCATGTACGAACATTTTAAAAATGTGCATCTATACACATCGTGCCCACATTTGCACATGTATTTCTATACATATGTATATTGTTTTGCAATTTTTTTAAAAAAAAACTTGCAACTCATCGTAAAAAGCCTGCACACCTTATAATTTCCTAAAAGAAAAAAACCTTACATCGGTAGTCTTCCAGGTGTTGCCCATTATACCCGTTTTCCCACCTTTGTCGAGAGAAAGAGACACGAGTGAGATGCGAGCGAGAGGGTGAGGCTATCAAGAAGGAAGATGGCAGCAAGATGTAAAGCTACCAACAGAAAATCGAGATCCAGGTTAACTGACTTTAGCCGTGAAGTGCGGTGTTGCCATGGAAAAAGCCCTTTAAAAATCAAAGAGGACTTCTTGTGAAAAAACCCTTAAAAATCGTTTTATTTGTGAAAAAACCCATGACTTGTTATTTCAGGTTAAAGGGGCATTTTCACAAAGTTTTGTAGGTTTAGAGGGTTAAATCACAAAAAAAAAAAAAAAAAAAAAAATCGAAGAAGACTTTTTTCAAAATAGAGCCAAAATATAGAGAATTTTTGACAGATTTTTCTATAATTTACTATAGAAAATCAAAGTAAGTATGTTGTATTTGTTCTTCTTTCTTGTAATTTTTTTGTAAGAAGGTAAATAAAATCTAGGGCTACATACTTAGGGAATTCAATATTACTTTTGGAAAGGATTTGTTTATATGAGAGGATTAGTTTGGGAAACTAGGGCTTTTAGACCGGACAGGTTACACTTTCTTATAAGTAAGTTGATTAAAATATAGAATGAAGGAAAATAATAAAGGGTTAATAAATAAATTGTAAAATGTGTTAAATATTGTGTAAAAAATATAAAAATATGAAAACTTAATAAACAATATTAAGTTACTATTCATGTATTCTAAATTATATGAATATTTAATTTATAAGCATTATTAAGTTCGATATATTTTTAAGAGCTAAACATTCAACCCTTTAGCGAATGAACAAATTTCCTAACTCATGATATCGCTAAACTATAAGCCTGATACATCTTACACTTCTTTTAAGATATTTGTATATCAAATTCAGAATAATGCATAGTTTTGAAAATGTGCATGTACGAACATTTTAAAAATGTGGATCTATACACATCGTGTCCACATTTGCACATGTATTTCTATACATATGTATATTGTTTTGCAATTTTTTTTAAAAAAAATTTGCAACTCATCGTAAAAAGCCTGCACACCTTATAATTTCCTAAAAGAAAAAAACCTTACATCGGTAGTCTTCCAGGTGTTGCCCATTATACCGTTTTCCCACCTTTGTCGAGAGAAAGAGACACGAGTGAGATGCGAGAGAGAGGGTGAGGCTATCAAGAAGGAAGATGGCAGCAAGATGTAAAGCTACCAACAGAAAATCGAGATCCAGGTTAACTGACTTCAGCCGTGAAGTGCGGTGTTGCCATGGAAAAAGCCCTTTAAAAATCAAAGAGGACTTCTTGTGAAAAAACCCTTAAAAATCGTTTTATTTGTGAAAAAACCCATGACTTGTTATTTCAGGTTAAAGGGGCATTTTCACAAAGTTTTGTAGGTTTAGAGGGTTAAATCACAAAAAAAAAAAAAAAAAAAATCGAAGAATATTTTTTTCAAAATAGAGCCAAAATATAGAGACTTTTTGACAAATTTTTCTATAATTTACTATAGAAAATCAAAGTAAGTATGTTGTATTTGTTCTTTTTTCTTGTAATTTTTTTGTAAGAAGGTAAATAAAATCTAGGGCTACATACTTAGGGAATTCAATATTACTTTTGGAAAGGATTTGTTTATACGAGAGGATTAGTTTGGGAAACTAGGGCTTTTAGACCGGACAGGTTACACTTTCTTATAAGTAAGTTGATTAAAATATAGAATGAAGGAAAATAAAAAAGGGTTAATAAATAAATTGTAAAATGTGTTAAATATTGTGTAAAAAATATAAAAATATGAAAACTTAATAAACAATATTAAGTTACTATTCATGCATGTTCTAAATTATATGAATATTTAATTTATAAGCATTATTAAGTTCGATATATTTTTAAGAGCTAAACATTCAACCCTTTAGCGAATGAACATATTTCCTAACTCATGATATCGCTAAACTATAATCCTAATACATCTTACACTTCTTTTAAGATATTTGTATATCAAATTCATAATAATGCATAGTTTTGAAAATGTACATGTATGAACATTTTAAAAATGTGCATCTATACACATCGTGTCCACATTTGCACATGTATTTCTATACATATGTATATTGTTTTGCAATTTTTTTAAAAAAACTTGCAACTCATGTGTCGCGTTTGTGCTAGAAAAGTTTTGTGGATGCTTGTGGTGTTTTGATTTAATAATTTTGGTCCGAAAAAAGTTTTCAATATCTCACATAACTTAGAATTCTCAAAAGAACGTTCTCCCCCTTTCCCCCCCCCCCCCTGTTTTCTCTCTCATTATATATATATATATATATATATATATATATATATATATATATATATATATATATATATATATATATATATATATATATATATATATATATATATATATATATATATATATTGTAATACCTTGTTTTTAAATTATAGAGATTTTGAGTTAATCTTGGTATGATTAAGATTAGTTAGATTGTTGTATGAGTTTGGGTGATTAAAACCCCAACTGAGTAAAGTTTGGAGTTGAAATATGCCAAACCAGGCTACACGGGTCGTGTATGGTCACACGGGTCGTGTAGCATTCCTTAAGAAAGCATGAAGTAAGCCATTCAGACCTACACGCGGCGTGTGAGCCTACACGGGGCGTGTAGGAATTGTCAAGAAGCAGTCCGTGGGCAAATCAGACCTACACGGGTCGTGTGACGCTACACGGGTCGTGTAGGCCTGACAACACTATAAAAGGTGCAGAAAATGCTCATTTCCGCAAAAACAGACCCATTTCGATATCCAGAGCTTCCTAAGGCGATTTTTCGCCAAATTGAGCCAGGAGATGCGTAAGGAAGAGTAGGGAGACTTCAATCTAATCCCGTAAACGTGCTCTTGATTCCTAAATCATCAAAGTGAGTAATTTCTTGATTTTGGGGTTTTGAAACCCTAACTTTCAATTTCATGATTTTTCCGTATATTGTTATATATGTTGTTAGTAGCTTGTTAGTTGATGCCTTTGGAGTGATTTGTGAGATTATTGTCGAGTTTCTACGGTTGAATTAGTAGAACCGCGAATTTGGGGGTTTCGGTAAATATTGAGTTAATATTACCGTTTATACTCTTTTGTTTCCTCTTTTGATTTATATATCTTTGAGTTAGACATAATTGAGATGATTGTGGATATTGGAGAATTGATTTGGACTATGGTGAAATAACCAAGTCTAGTGAACAGGAGCCCGGTACGCGTAATTCGGGGGTTCCAAATACTAAGTTGTTATCAGGTGAGTACTCTTAGTACTTGAGTAAAATTCTACCTTGTGGTAAACTGAGTATATAAATATATATATATATATATATATATATATATATATATAGTATATATATATATATATATATATATATATATATATATATATATATATATGTTAGGTTGTTATTGTCGTAATCAAATTGTGGACTAAATTGTTATATGTGAATAACTACAAGCTAGTTGAACATACATATTGATTGTATAAACAGAGTAGATGTTAGTGTAGTAACATTAAAGAGTTTTGAGTCAAATTGCATAGCCATGAGGGCTATTGAGCTGGAATAGAATTGGAGTGATTATGTTATCTGTGGATAACAAGAGATGAGTTGCAATCTATATTGAGTATAACAGTAGAGTATATGATAAATTGGTTAAGTTAAAGAGTCTTTGAGTTTAATTGTTACAGGCATGAGAATTGCTATGATTGAGTATAAGTTGGTTGTTAAAAATGAATATATGTGAGAATGTGGTCGAGTTACGAGTAGTACTAAGCGTAGTATTTTTATTGAATTGATGTTATTAAATATTAGCTGGTATTGTAAAGCTAATATGTTTGCAGATTTCAGAGTTAAGAGAAAGTGGAGAATTGCTAGTGAGATTAGCAAAAGAGAATGATGAGGATGTTATTGAGAAAGATTTATGGAGTGTGATTAAGATTTCTCACTAAGCTTTATAAGCTTACACTTGAGTTGTATGTTGTTTTGCAGGTATCTGTAGCTGTGATAGGGGAAGGCATGTGATAAAGAAAGATGGACAACTTAGAGCCTGCCCTTTTAATTGAAGTAGATTTATTTGTAATGACTGGTTAAGATTGTAAGGACCTTTTATGTAATCATTGTGATGATAACATCTTGATCCGTGCTTTGATTACAAGTATACCCATTTTGATATGTAAATTGTTGAAAATTTTTGGGTGTACTTTGTATGAGAAACCGGGCGTTACAAGTTGGTATCAGAGCATGTTTTAAGTGAACTAGGTCTTTGAGTATAGAGTCCTAGACTTGAACCAAGGAGGAGAGAGCCCCTATCACATGCTTGGAAAAGATACTGCTGCAGATGTTAGAATATGAGTTGAGTATAACTCTTCTGTTATATTTATTATTTGTTATATTCTGTGTGTGAATACAGGTATTGAGTCAGATGAAGAATGAGTTGAGAAATTGGTCACAGTCGGTTGGACCTACAGAGGATGATGAGACGAGATTTTGGTTGATATGAGATATCAGCTAACGAGGAGACAAGAACTTCAGTTGATAATGAGATGTCAACTGAATATGAGATGATATACTAATTGAGGTGAGATTCCAGCTGATGGCGAGATTCCAACTGATGGAGAGATTCCAGATGATGATGAAACGAGTTTCCAGCTGATGGTGAAATTCCATTTGAAGATGAAATGAGATCCCGGTTGAGGCGAAATTCCAACCAATGATGAGGAAGAGTATGAGTATAAGCTGAGCATGAGCTATGAGTTGAGATATGTGAGTGTAGTCGAGTACACTCGAGAGTTGAGATCCGAAGTATGCAAGTTTCAGCTAATGAGAAAATAAGATTATGTTGCTATGAGGTAAGTAAGTAATTTACTTAAAATGTTAGATGTAACGAGTATATGTGTTTAATTGTTGATAATACATGTGTTAGAGAATTGTTATTATAAAGTGTAGTAACCGATATCGAGATGAGAATCTCGTGTCCATTTGAGGTAAGATTTACATATCATATAACGAGTGTTTTGTGATTATATATAATTGAGAATATATGTGGTTGATTAACGAGTATTTAACAACCATGGAGAAGTGTGTATAATGAGAATATATACGGTGAAAATTTTATAAATCTTTTGATATTGTATATATATGTATATATATATATATATATATATATATATATATATTGATAGTTGTTTCACAGATACGATGAGATTTCTGTATACGAGTACTTTGTGGTTGAGACCACATATTTTGTGGGACCACATAACTAGTACTTATGATTGATCACAATGAATGGCTGAGATAGCCAAAAGAGTATGATTTGAGAAAGACGATAAGTGTGTAGTGGATTGCACACCATAGCTGATTATGATTTGACATGTTTAGTGTTGAATTTTATGATTTGGAGTTGTCACATAATGAGATATTTGTGACAAAGATGTCAGAGGACATTTGAGTAACCACATAAAGAGTACCTTGTGGTATAATTGAGAGGACCTAGAGTGATTCATATAGGCCTTATTGGCCTAGAGATTGAGTTAATTACCGAGTAAAGTGGTTGAGATCACATATTCTGTAGGGTCACATATTGAGTAAATGTGATTGAGACCACATATTTTGTGGGGTCACATAATGAGTAAAGGTGGTTAAGACCACATATGCTGTGGGACCACATATCAAGTAAAATGGTTGAGACCACATATTTTGTGGGGCCACATAATGAGTAATTGTAATTGAGACCACATGTTATGCGGGGTTACATATTGAGTAATTGTGATTGAGACCATATATTTGGTGGGGTCACATATTGAGAAAAGGTGGTTGAGACTACATATATTGTGGGACCACATAGCGAATAAACGTGGTGGAGACCACATATTCTGTGGGGCCACGTATTGAGTAGTTGAGGTTAAGATCACATATTTTGTGAGAGCACATAACAAGTACCTTGTGGTTGGAGTAATGAAAATTGTTATGACTCAAACAAAAGGAGGAGTGACGGTGAGTCTATATGACTCGAGACCATAGTGGAGACTCGCTAGAGTCAAAGAGGAGATAGATTCAAAGCGGAGAATGGTATGAAGTACCATGATCTGATCAGAGGACGGTCCGAGGAACCGTGAGATAGTGTTGAATGATAAGACCAAAGGATGGTACGAGGTACCAAAAGTTGAGGCAGAGTAGTGCTATAATGGTCGTGCTTGTGTGTAAACAGGCATGTACTTTATGATGATGCGGAGTAATGAGATATGTACTATCCTTGTGTGCGGATAGATATGACATTTGAGTAACAGTATAGAGGTATTTTGAGATAATACAATGAGTAATACTGTTGAGAAGTATTGTTGTGAGTATGTGTGTTTATCATGTAATAGTGTTACGAATATGTGAGATTTCTTGCATATCGAGCGAGATAGAGTTGTGTAACCACATGATGAGAAAATAAGAGTGAAAAGAGTAGAAGAGTAATTGTAGTTGTGATTAATAGGATTCGTTCCTTAATAATCAAACTAATTACTGCCAATGAGAAAAATGTGTGAATGTCGAGATGAAAATACTATTTATTCGTATGAGATGATGAATAGTAGATTTTATTATAATGATTTTGAGTTCTTTTCTTGAGATTAATGAGTTAATAGATTAATGAGATATGATCTCACCGTAGAAATTACGGTGTTAGATGTTATGATATTGAGTCGTGTGTAGAGATTACGGTGAGCCGTATGTATGACCTAATTGTGTCACTCGGATGAATTAGAGATTGATGTGATAATGACGAAGAGGTGGTGAGAATTTATGCGGTTGTGTTGAGAATTTATTTGATAATAAATTATCGAGTTTAATAGAGTAAATGATTTATTGAGAAGATGATGTGGATTATCCATATAAAAGATGATATAATAAGTTATTACATTGAGAGAAACAACATGAGGTATGTAGTTATACTGGGATGAAGAGGAGCCATTCTTGGTTGAGAATTTTAAATTGTATATTGGGTGAAAAACCTAATATGTGTGTTGAAGTGGGAGTCGAGATAAACGAGCTTTCGGTGAAATTGAAATCGGTTGTAGTGATGAGACAACTGCAACGGGTCTTGCATGACCAAAGTGTCGAGAGTTAAATAACAAATTCAGAGAAGGCGTGAGTGAAACTCTAGATTTGTTTATAATATTTTGTTAATTCTGGATTTTTAATCTTAGTGTTGATAAATTGTGTGACATGAGTGAGACATTTTAATGTCCAAGTCTTTATGCTGTATGAGTGTTTCTCCTACCCTGATCGCTGAGAATGTGTTAATAGGAGAAAGTGTAATTGGTATGTTGGATCTAGAAGAATGAATTGAGAGAGTATGAGTTGTAAACGGTGAGACCGTTTTTCTTATTGAGTTAGAATAAATCATTTCAACGATATTTAAAATAGAAGTTGAATTCTAAATAATTAATTAAGATTAATAATACAAATAGAATGGATGGTTTACTGAGAATATGACTCGATGTGAGCCATGAATATGAGTGTATATAAAGGAGGATAGTGATTGAAGTATCACTTGAAGAGTAAGGTGAGACACCTGATTGTCAACAAAGCTAAAACAAAAGGTATGTTCTAAAAAGAGTAAGGATTTGCCTACGTGGCAATGATGATAGCCAATATGACTATAGAAATCATCTTGTGAGAATGATGGCGGGTGTTACCTATATTATGAGTAAATGAGATGTGACAGTATGTATATGTCATATGAGTTGACGAGAGGATAATATCATTGGTATACGTAATGTTAAATTACGGTGGTGAGGTGGTTGTATAAACCATACATATTCCAAGAGATTCCGAGGACGGAATCTTTTGAAGGGGGTAATAACTTGTAATACCTTGTTTTTAAATTATAGAGATTTTGAGTTAATCTTGGTATGATTAAGATTAGTTAGATTGTTGTATGAGTTTGGGTGATTAAAACCCCAATTGAGTAAAGTTTGGAGTTGAAATATGCCAAACCAGGCTACACGGGTCGTGTAGCATTCCTTAAGGAAGCATGCAGTAAGCCTTTCAGACCTACACGGGGCGTGTGAGCCTACACGGGGCGTGTAGGAATTTTCAAGAAGCAGTCCGTGGGCAAATCAGACCTACACGGGTCGTGTGACCCTACACGGGTCGTGTGACCCTACACGGGTCGTGTAGGCCTGACAGTACTATAAAAGGTGCAGAAAATGCTCATTTCGGCAAAAACAGACCCATTTCGATATCCAGAGCTTCCTAAGGCGATTTTCCGCCAAATTGAGCCAGGAGATGCGTAAGGAAGAGTAGGGAGACTACAATCTAACCCCGTAAACGTGCTCTTGATTCCTAAATCATCAAGGTGAGTAATTTCTTGATTTTGGGGTTTTGAAACCCTAACTTTCAATTTCATGATTTTGCCATATATTGTTATATATGTTGTTAGTAGCTTGTTAGTAGATGCCTTTGGAGTGATTTGTGAGATTATTGTCAAGTTTCTACGGTTGAATTAATAGAACATCGAATTTGGGGGTTTCGGTAAATATTGAGTTAATATTACCGTTTATACTATTTTGTTTCCTCTTTTGATTTATATATCTTTGAGTTAGACATAATTGAGATGATTGTGGATATTGGAGAATTGATTTGAACTATGGTGAAATAACCAAGTCTAGCGAACAGGAGCCCGGTACGCGTAATTCGGGGGTTCCAAACACTAAGTTGTTATCAGGTGAGTACTCTTATGTACTTGAGTAAAATTCTTGTGGTAAACTGAGTATATAAATATATATATATATATATATATATATATATATATATATATATATATGTTAGGTTGTTATTGTCGTAATCAAATTGTGGACTAAATTGTTATCTGTGAATAACCACAACCTAGTTGAACATACATATTGATTGTATAAACAGAGTAGATGTTAGTGTAGTAACATTAAAGAGTTTTGAGTCAAATTGCATAGCCATGAGGGCTATTGAGCTGGAATAGAATTGGAGTGATTATGTTATCTGTGGATAACAAGAGATGAGTTGCAATCTATATTGAGTATAACAGTAGAGTATATGATAAATTGGTTAAGTTAAAGAGTCTTTGAGTTTAATTGTTACAGGCATGAGAATTGCTATGATTGAGTATAAGTTGGTTGTTAAAAATGAATATATGTGAGAATGTGGTCGAGTTACGAGTAGTACTAAGCGTGGTATTTTTATTGAATTGATGTTATTAAATATTAGCTGGTATTGTAAAGCTAATATGTTTGCAGATTTCAGAGTTAAGAGAACGTGGATAATTGCTAGTGAGATTAGCAAAAGAGAATGATGAGGATGTCATTGAGAAAGATTTATGGAGTGTGATTAAGATTTCTCACTAAGCTTTATAAGCTTACACTTGAGTTGTATGTTGTTTTGCAGGTATCTGTAGCTGTGATAGGGGAAGGCATGTGATAAAGAAAGATGGACAACTTAGAGCCCGCCCTTCTAATTAAATATTCATGTAATCATTGTGATGATAACATCTTGATCCGTGCTTTGATTACAAGTATACCCATTTTGATGTGTAAATTGTTGAAACTTTTTGGGTGTACTTTGTATGAGAAACCGGGCGTTATATATATATATATATATATATATATATATATATATATATATATATATATATATATATATATATATATATATATATATATATATATATATATATATATATATATATATATATATATATATATATATATATATATATATAGGGGTGGGTTCAACATAGAACCATTTTTATGCATAGAACCATAGAACCATCTCCTTGACCGTTAGATCAAATTAGGGTGATAAGGGTATGATGGTAAATTGCACTTATATGTTCATTGATGAACATATGCGTATGTTCATTGATGAACATACGTATATATTCATCGAAGAAGACTTTTTTCAAAATAGAGCCAAAATATAGAGACTTTTTGACAAATTTTTCTATAATTTACTATAGAAAATCAAAGTAAGTATGTTGTATTTGTTCTTCTTTCTTGTAATTTTTTTGTAAGAAGGTAAATAAAATCTAGGGCTACATTCTTAGGGAATTCAATATTACTTTTGGAAAGGATTTGTTTATATGAGAGGATTAGTTTGGGAAACTAGGGCTTTTAGACCGGACAGGTTACACTTTCTTATAAGTAAGTTGATTAAAATATAGAATGAAGGAAAATAATAAAGGTTTAATAAAGAAATTGTAAAATGTGTTAAATATTGTGTAAAAAATATAAAAATATGAAAACTTAATAAACAATATTAAGTTACTATTCATGCATGTTCTAAATTATATGAATATTTAATTTATAAGCATTATTAAGTTCGATATATTTTTAAGAGCTAAACATTCAACCCTTTAGCGAATGAACAAATTTCCTAACTCATGATATCGCTAAACTATAAGCCTAATACATCTTACACTTCTTTTAAGATATTTGTATATCAAATTCAGAATAATGCATAGTTTTGAAAATGTGCATGTACGAACATTTTAAAAATGTGCATCTATACACATCGTGTCCACATTTGCACATGTATTTCTATACATATGTATATTGTTTTGCAATTTTTTTTAAAAAAAACTTGCAACTCATCGTAAAAAGCCTGCACACCTTATAATTTCCTAAAAGAAAAAAACCTTACATCGGTAGTCTTCCAGGTGTTGCCCATTATACCCGTTTTCCCACCTTTGTCGAGAGAAAGAGACACGAGTGAGATGCGAGCGAGAGGGTGAGGCTATCAAGAAGGAAGATGGCAGCAAGATGTAAAGCTACCAACAGAAAATCGAGATCCAGGTTAACTGACTTCAGCCGTGAAGTGCGGTGTTGCCATGGAAAAAGCCCTTTAAAAATCAAAGAGGACTTCTTGTGAAAAAACCCTTAAAAATTGTTTTATTTGTGAAAAAACCCATGACTTGTTATTTCAGGTTAAAGGGGCATTTTCACAAAGTTTTGTAGGTTTAGAGGGTTAAATCACAAAAAAAAAAAAAAAAAAAAATCGAAGAAGACTTTTTTCAAAATAGATCCAAAATATAGAGACTTTTTGACAAATTTTTCAATAATTTACTATAGAAAATCAAAGTAAGTATGTTGTATTTATTCTTCTTTCTTGTAATTTTTTTGTAAGAAGGTAAATAAAATCTAGGGCTACATACTTAGGGAATTCAATATTACTTTTGGAAAGGATTTGTTTATACGAGAGGATTAGTTTGGGAAACTAGGGCTTTTAGACCGGACAGGTTACACTTTCTTATAAGTAAGTTGATTAAAATATAGAATGAATGAAAATAATAAAGGGTTAATAATAAATTGTAAAATGTGTTAAATATTGTGTAAAAAATATAAAAATATGAAAACTTAATAAACAATATTAAGTTACTATTCATGCATGTTCTAAATTATATGAATATTTAATTTATAAGCATTATTAAGTTCGATATATTTTTAAGAGCTAAACATTCAACCCTTTAGCGAATGAACATATTTCCTAACTCATGATATCGCTAAACTATAATCCTAATACATCTTACACTTCTTTTAAGATATTTGTATATCAAATTCAGAATAATGCATAGTTTTGAAAATGTACATGTATGAACATTTTAAAAATGTGCATCTATACACATCGTGTCCACATTTGCACATGTATTTCTATACATATGTATATTGTTTTGCAATTTTTTTAAAAAAACTTGCAACTCATGTGTCGCGTTTGTGCTAGAAAAGTTTTGTGGATGCTTGTGGTGTTTTGATTTAATAATTTTGGTCCGAAAAAAGTTTTCAATATCTCACATAACTTAGAATTCTCAAAAGAACGTTCTCCCCCCTTCCCCCCCCCCCCCCCCCCCCCCCCCCGTTTTCTCTCTCTCTATATATATATATATATATATATATATATATATATATATATATATATATATATATATATATATATATATATATATATATATATATATATATATATATATATATATATATATATATATATATATATATATATATATATATATATATATATATATATATATATATATATATATATATATATATATATATATATATATATATATATATATATATATATATATATATATATATATATATATATATATATATATATATATATATATATATATATATATATATATATATATATATATATTGTAATACCTTGTTTTTAAATTATAGAGATTTTGAGTTAATCGTGGTATGATTAAGATTAGTTAGATTGTTGTATGAGTTTGGGTGATTAAAACCCCAACTGAGTAAAGTTTGGAGTTGAAATATGACAAACCAGGCTACACGGGTCGTGTATGGTCACACGGGTCGTGTAGCATTCCTTAAGAAAGCATGAAGTAAGCCTTTCAGACGTACACGCGGCGTGTGAGCCTACACGGGGCGTGTAGGAATTGTCAAGAAGCAGTCCGTGGGCAAATCAGACCTACACGGGTCGTGTGACCCTACACGGGTCGTGTAGGCCTGACAACACTATAAAAGGTGCAGAAAATGCTCATTTCCGCAAAAACAGACCCATTTCGATATCCAGAGCTTCCTAAGGCGATTTTCCGCCAAATTGAGCCAGGAGATGCGTAAGGAAGAGTAGGGAGACTTCAATCTAATCCCGTAAACGTGCTCTTGATTCCTAAATCATCAAGGTGAGTAATTTCTTGATTTTGGGGTTTTGAAACCCTAAATTTCAATTTCATGATTTTGCAATATATTGTTATATATGTTGTTAGTAGATTGTTAGTAGATGCCTTTGGAGTGATTTGTGAGATTATTGTCGAGTTTCTACGGTTGAATTAGTAGAACCGCGAATTTGGGGGTTTCGGTAAATATTGAGTTAATATTACCGTTTATACTCTTTTGTTCCCTCTTTTGATTTATATATCTTTGAGTTAGACATAATTGAGATGATTGCGGATATTGGAGTATTGATTTGGACTATGGTGAAATAACCAAGTCTAGCGAACAGGAGCCCGGTACGCGTAATTCGGGGGTTCCAAACACTAAGTTGTTATCAGGTGAGTACTCTTATGTACTTGAGTAAAATTCTACCTTGTGGTAAACTGAGTATATAAATATATATATATATATATATATATATATATATATATATATATATATATATATATATATATATATATATATATATATATATGTTAGGTTGTTATTGTCGTAATCAAATTGTGGACTAAATTGTTATCTGTGAATAACCACAACCTAGTTGAACATACATATTGATTGTATAAACAGAGTAGATGTTAGTGTAGTAACATTAAAGAGTTTTGAGTCAAATTGCATAGCCATGAGGGCTATTGAGCTGGAATAGAATTGGAGTGATTATGTTATCTGTGGATAACTAGAGATGAGTTGCAATCTATATTGAGTATAACAGTAGAGTATATGATAAATTGGTTAAGTTAAAGAGTCTTTGAGTTTAATTGTTACAGGCATGAGAATTGCTATGATTGAGTATAAGTTGGTTGTTAAAAATGAATATATGTGAGAATGTGGTCGAGTTACGAGTAGTACTAAGCGTGGTATTTTTATTGAATTGATGTTATTAAATATTAGCTGGTATTGTAAAGCTAATATGTTTGCAGATTTCAGAGTTAAGAGAAAGTGGAGAATTGCTAGTGAGATTAGCAAAAGAGAATGATGAGGATGTTATTGAGAAAGATTTATGGAGTGTGATTAAGATTTCTCACTAAGCTTTATAAGCTTACACTTGAGTTGTATGTTGTTTTGCAGGTATCTGTGGCTGTGATAGGGGAAGGCATGTGATAAAGAAAGATGGACAACTTAGAGCCTGCCCTTTTAATTGAAGTAGATTTATTTGTAATGACTGGTTAAGATTGTAAGGACCTTTTATGTAATCATTGTGATGATACCATCTTGATCCGTGCTTTGATTATAAGTATACCCATTTTGATGTGTAAATTGTTGAAAATTTTTGGGTGTACTTTGTATGAGAAACCGGGCGTTACATATATATATATATATATATATATATATATATATATATATATATATATATATATATATATATATATACATATATATTATATATATATATAGGGGTGGGTTCAACATAGAACCATTTTTATGCATAGAACCATAGAACCATCTCCTTGACCGTTAGATCAAATTAGGGTGATAAGGGTATGATGGTAAATTGCACTTATATGTTCATTGATGAACATATACGTATGTTCATTGATGAACATACGTATATATTCATTGATGAACATATATGTATATTCATCAATGAACGTTATGTTCAAAATCATAGAAAATAGTATTGTTCAGAAATTTGTCATGTTAATAAGTGAACATTGCAGAATATTGTTCATGTTCACACATGTTTCAGTACTGAACATGTATGAATCTTCATATATCAAACACAAAAACTCAAGTGCTCGTTACTAAACATTGATTAACATTTATAAAAACTAAGAAATCACAGTCACGTTCATACATGTTCATTTAGTCAAAAATTAACATTGAAGAACATTGATGAAATATATGAACATACAAACATGTTCAACGATGAACATATGTTCATTGATGAACATATGTTCATTGATGAACATTGTCTTCAAAATCCTAGGAAATTGGTCACTTTCATCAACTTTCCTTCGGTCCGGATCTTTGATTCATGATCATGGCATATCTCCTGGATCTCATGTACACGTATTATTCTTGGTCGACAAACCTGTTAATAACAACAAACAGATTTAAGTTAAGAAAGACCACAATTACAGTTGAAAGTGAAATTCAACAATTTCTCTGGAACATCAGAATCGTTTGATAATTTAGAGAGGTATCAGATAAACTTGACATTGTGAATAAGTAGTAAAAGCAACTCTAAAAGCGGAAAATCACGAAATATGGTCTTACCGGATATACTAACGACGATCTTTAGAGCTTTACGACTTTTCTTTTCGCTTGTCATTGTCACCTTCACGACAACCTTTTGCCACAAAAACAATCAATTACACAAATTGAGATCAACTGATTCGAACAAATGTGAAACATAATCGAATTCTAGGCATAAACAAATCTGTACCTTGGCCATTTTTGTGAATTAGATGATGATTTGACCGTAACGAGTGTATATGTTGCCTCGATCTCTCTTTCTTTCTCTATTTCGTTCTCCATCTCTCTCTCTCTCTCTCTCTCTCTCTCTCTCTCTCTCTCTCTCTCTCTCTCTCTCTCTCTCTCTCTCTCAGAAGAACTCCAGTAAATGAGATCATGTTAGGATTTATCAGAAAATCAGAGATAGGGAGGGAGATGTGTTGAGAGAGACAAATTGTTCATAAATTTTCAATAATGAACATTGAAGAAAAATTGTTCAAACTTGTCAATATAAATTGAAATCGATACTTAAGAGTTGTTCTAAGAAGGATTCTGACCAAAAGACGCCATCTCCGGCCACCTGTTGGACAGCGATCGCCACCAAAAGAACTCTGATAATGAGATCTCCACTGTTGCCGGCGGATTTGATAAAATTGATTGTAGCAGGTGGTCATGATGACAGCCATTGGCGATGGTGGTGAGCTCGTGATTCTATGAAGAGGAGGAGATATGGACCGATTTCTATGTGAGGATTGTTTGTGTGTGTTGATTTTGAATTGGAACTGGGTTTTTTCAATTGGAACGAAGAGAGAATGATATGGCCTGATTTTTTTTCCATGATTTACGCTTCTGATTTGGATTAGAATGGTAGATATAGAAACCCTATTATTCCCTTATGAGTATGTGATTCCATGTGTAATGACTAGAATTGTATTGGTGCACCCATTTAATCTAAGCCACTCATATAATGATCGTAGGGTTAAAAAAGTGGTTCTATGGTTCTATGTATAAAAAGGGGTTATATATATATATATATATATATATATATATATATATATATATATATATATATATATATATATATATATATATATATATATATATATATATATATATATATATATATATATATATATATATATATATATATATATATATATATATAGTTAGGATATAATATAAACTACAATTATTGTGTGGTCGTAAGGACCAATCATATCGAAGAATCATCTAAGGGTACTTTAGTAATTTAATTTATAAATGAATTAATTAAATATAAAATTAAACCTACAATTATGGAAGTTTTGACCAATAATTAAGGTATTAATTCCTACAATTATGACAACTAACTCCTTCCTCTTTATTAGAACCGTAATTGACTCATTCATTCCAACCCTAATCATGATTTCGTTCTCCACCAGGCAGCCACCGCCGGGCACCACCAATCACCGACCCTAAAGATCACCGCATCCGTGAATTGGGTTAGTCAGTTTCGTTTTTTCTTATCGTTTTTATCTTTTTGTAATTATTTTTTCCTTCACCTGTTTGATTATTGTAAATCTAAAGTTCGATATATTTTTAACCTCGATTCGTGTAAGGTATATGAATTATCAAATATTGCTTTTTTGTTGATTCTTTATCGGGTTTGATCAGGGCGTTTTTTCAAGAAGACTGTTGCTGATTCCAATGCGCCTGTACAAGATAAGGCGCTTGATGCCTTAATTGCTTACTTATAAGCCGCAAATTCTGTTGCTGAAGAAGTTTGCGATGCAATTGTGGCAAAATGCCTTACTGGGCGGCCAAAAACAGTGGAGAAGGCACAAATGGTGCTTATGCTTTGGTTGGAATTAGAGGCTGTGGATGCATTCCTGGTATGTTCGATGATAATTACTTATTTTGAATATCATGTTTAGCTTATGAGCAAGGTAGCAATTTGGATATATAGTGCTTGTTATATGGATAATTGTCGTTTTTTTTTTTTCTGGTTTATATGAATTCTTCCCCTATATTGCATTGTTAATTAATACCGTAAAAGTGATTATTGTAGTACATGATTGCTGTTTTATTGGTTTCTAGAGGGTTACCTCATTTGTTTGCATTGCATTTCTAGTGTCACTTTATATATATATATATATATATATAAAATATGCAGTGTTTGTAATGTTGTTAGTTTTGTTATTTAAATGCTTGTTGATAGGATGCTATGGAGAAAGCGATAAAAAAACAAAGTTGCTAAAGTTGTTGTTCCTGCCATAGACGTCATGTTTCAAGCATTAAGGTTTACAATCAATCTCAGATCTGGTGTGTGTTACTATGTGTTTTATCTCTTACCTCCACCCCTCAAAATGATTTGCAGGTCTATATCAGAATGAAAAAAATTTATGAATATGGCTTTGTATTTGTTCAGCAACCTCATGACTCCAAGAATGATTCGAGAAGCGTAGATTGATTCCAGAATAGCAATTTCTTCAATAGTCAAGATGCTAAGAATGATTCCAGAAATATCAATTAGTTAGACATGTTACCACATGAGTTTTTGGTGGATACGTTTCACATACAGTAGAAGAATTGAAGAGTAACCGTGTATATTCTGTCAGAATGATCGTATATTCTGTCAGAATGAATGTATATTCTGTTAGATTCTAATATATTATTCTAGTCATTTTGATGTTAATACAATGTAAATATCATTTTGTAATTCATTCTAATAGAATGTTTAATTTACTTTCATATAAATCTGATTTTTGTAGAATTTTGTAATTTATATAAGTATGATTTTATAATTTATTCTACCAGAATGGTTAATTTACTTTCAAATTTGCAGTATCATTCTATATGAATACTGGTCATTCTGATGTATGTTTTGTAATTAATTCTAATAGTATGTAAATGGTTAAAAACTCAGATGAAGAATCGAAATTGAAGTTTGAATTTAAATTTGAAATTTAATACCATGAATATCTCACATTCCATATTGGAAAAAACATAAAATGTCCATATTACCCTTTAGAATGATATAATTGGAATGTTGATAATCTTTTAATTAAAAAAATCAATATTCTGAAATTAATCACAACCATTGATCATTTGAATTCTACGCACCAGATTTGTCCTTACGACCACACAATAATTGTGGTTCTTAATGTAACCTAGCCCTATATATATATATATATATATATATATATATATATATATATATATATATATATATATATATATATATATATAGATATATATATATATATATATATATATATATATATATATATATATATATATATATATATATATATATATATGTGTGTGTGTGTGTATGTATGTATATATATGTATATTAGTTGTAAGACCCGTGTATTACACGTGATGATAAAAATATATTAAATATGAAGATATAAACATTAACAGTTATAAAAAACAATATTTCTATAAAATATGACGAAAATACCCTTATATTCCAAAATATCATCATCTCCTAAGTAGTTATTTTAACAACCAATGTCACACATATAACTGGTTGTAACTTTACAAAATGTTGCTATTTCCTGCATAAGAGGAAAATATATCACCATCAGTTTGTGAATGACAAAATAATGTTAATGTAGTTTATTCATGTATAATTTCAATATGTTAATGAAGTGAAAGAACATAAAAGTACGTGATGATGCTTTTAGAAAAAATAATACGAAATGTTTACACAGATCGAAATGTTAGATCTTGATGCGGTGACGGAAAAGAGTTTGTTAGACATAATAGTTTCTTTACGCGAGTTGTTTTTTTAGTATATCATATTCCAAATAACACACAATGCATCATCAAACATCGTTTACCATTACAATTTTTCTAAATAAAATCACATTTTTGTTTCTGCTGACCAAAGCTTGATCGTCCTTCTTAAGTCTTTATTATCTAATTATTTGTTATTATTTGTCAAAAAGAAAATTAGGTATAGTTTTTGTTATTTTCTTCTTTTGATAGTTTATTTATTTTATAAAAATAGGTATTTTTTAAAAACATATAATTATTTGTCAAAAAGAAAATTAGGTATAGTTTTTGTTATTTTCTTCTTTTGATAGTTTATTTATTTTATAAAAATAGGCATTTTTTAAAAACTTATAAAAAGGGAATATTGTCATATAGTATACGATAACTTTTTATATTTTTAATGTAAAAGTAAACCTTGTTTGCAATACTTTCAAGATGGTGGAACTTTTTTGTGATTTGTATAAGTCATATTTTAAAATTTGTATATCCATCACTAAAACGCCTGCCTAACCGGTTCAATGGACCAATTGTTTCACTCTCATCCTTCCTATTGATTACTACCAGTGATCGGAACCCTCGTCGCCTCTTAAATGCCGGCAAAACCAACAAAACCCAACAACACCTTTATCATATAGTTGATGTCAACGGGGCGGTTTTGGTATTAAACCACTCAATTTTGACCAAAAAATGGTTCGATTTTGAACAGGTTTTCTTTAAAGTCAGGTTTTGACCGGTTCACATGCAGGAGGTCTCTTGCACCTAACCAAACCCGACATCTTAACCCCTAAAGATAATTAAAAATCACTAACCCCTAAAATGGATTTATGGGCTAAAACCAGAAAGAGAGTTTTCACCAATCATTTAATTGGATGACCAAAAGCAATTTTCACCCGTTACCATTCATATATTCCTATTTCCTCGCCAACCTGAAATCAAATGGTCCTTACAGTTCCAGTTTCATAAATTGATTCTGGTCACGACTAATTAACTTAAAACAGATGTAAACCAATTCGAATTAGAAGAACATAACCTCTCAAACAATACATTTTTATTAGGAAATCAAATTTTGAAAATTAAAAGAAAAGTTGAAATAAGTAAGCAATCAAACATCAAAATGCATCTAAAGAATTTCTTTTGTTACCGTTGCTTCAAAGAAAGCTCCAATCGATGTCAATTAGCGTGAAGAACAATGATTCATTAGCATAAACCATTGCTATTTGAAGAATGTGCTTATATATGCTGTGATATTATATTGTAGCAATTTCCCCCAAAAGGAATGACACATCCAGATATCATCGTTGAAGTCATACATATCTAACATTAGCCCTCAAACCCCATTCTACAGAAACACAATTTGTGCACAGTTTCCATCGTTATTTCTTGACCATGCGTGTCACTATCTTAGTTGGCGGGAAGAAGACGAGGCAACATCTTTTGTAATGCACATAAAATTTTGAATGAAATTTGCTTTAGAATCTTACTTACGTGTAACTGAGAGTGTTAAATAGTGAATTGAGAATTAAAACCCGTATGAATTGTAAACACGCGCGCCGCGGCCCATTAAGTGCCCGCGTCGCGTGGGTCGTGAACAGCTAGGGTACGGCTAGGGTTTCTTGTAATGCCTATAAATATAAAGGCTGGTCATTAGGGTTTAGTGCTGTGAGCCGTCAGGTCGTAAAGTCTGAAGTCAGTAGTCAGAAGAGGCCGATTTACTAGCGATCTAGGTACGCTCTGTAACACCTGTATTTAGCTCTGGAATAAAGAATACTCTCTCCTGCCCGTGGACGTAGGTCATCTTGGACCGAACCACGTAAATCTCTGTGTCGATACTTTGTGTTTATATTTCCGCATTTATATTCTCGTTATTATTCCTGGGCAATAGGCTATAGATTTAGGTCTATTTCCTAACAAGTGGTATCAGAGCCGCGGTTTCAGATCTGTAGTGTTATAGATCTGTGGTTATTTGCGGTTTTAGGTCTGCGTGTTTTAGATCTGGTTGTAGTTCTGGTTGATTGAAATCGGTAGTAGATCTAGGGTTTACGGCTTCGCCGCGTCGCGCCTGTTGAAAAAAGCGCGTCGCGCCTGTTGAAGGATCGCGTCGTCTGTTCAAGCCCGCGTCGCGCCTTGTTGAAGTCCGCGCCGCGGCAACGACGAGCAGTAAGCAGTTTCGGATTTACTAATTCATCAAAGACTACAAGGATCGGTTGATTGAAGATGTCATCTCACAAGTTCGATTTGGAGAAGTTCAATGGCTCGAATGATTTCACTTTGTGGAAGGTTAAGATGAAGGCTCTTCTGGTTCAACAAGGATGCGCAGCTGCAGTGGAAGGAGAATATGCAAAGGACACAACAGATGCTGTGAAGAAGGAGATCGAGGGGAAAGCACATAGTGCTATTCTTTTGAGCTTGACGGATGAGGTGTTGAGGGAAGTTGTTGATCAACCCACTGCTGCCGGTATTTGGAAGAAGCTCTGTGATACGTATCAGAACAGTTCTTTGACAAATAGGCTGTATCAAAAGCAACGGTTGTACACTTTCCGAATGGCAGAAGGTACCCAAGTAAAAGACCATCTTGATTCTTTCAACCGGATTATTCTAGATCTTCAAGGAGTAGGAGTAAAGGTTGATGATGAGGATCAAGCCCTTATTTTGTTATGTTCACTGCCGAACTCACATGAGAATTTTGTTGATACTATGTTGTATGGAAGAACAACAATTACTGTGAATGATGTGAAGGATTCTCTGCTGTCCAAGGAACTCAAACGTAGAGTTTCTGGGAATGAGGAGACATCCGGTTCAGGTCTGTTCGTTGGCAGAGGAAGGACATCGGATAAGAAAGATGGTGGAAATCGGAGTAAGTCACGTTCGAAATCGAAAGTTTATGCAAAAGTCAAGTGTTATAACTACAAGGAGAAGGGTCACTTCAAGAGAAATTATCCATTGCTGAAAGGGGGGAAGGGAGAAAATAGCAACAATGGCAGTGCAGCTATTGTTCAGGATGGTTCTGAAGAAGAAGACATAGGCGATGTGTTGACTGTTTGTACATCTAGTTCTGTTGATGCTTGGGTCTTGGATACTGGGGCATCTTATCATATGACTTTCCATCGTGACTGGTTCGAATCTTTTAGAGACTTGAAAGGAACGGTGAAGTTGGGAGATGATTGGGTTGCTCAGGTCAAAGGAAGCGGTACGGTACAGATTATGATGCACGATGGTATGGTCAGAAAGCTTGATTGCTGGTATGTTCCGGATCTTCGTAAGAACTTAATTTCTCTTACTACTTTAGCAAAGAATGGTTTGAAATGCTCTGGTGAGGATGACTAGGTGAAGGTCACCAAGGGCTCTCTAGTAGTTATGAAAGGAAAGGTGCAGAAAAGTGGGGTTCCTGTCTTAGAAGGAAATTCGGTTAGGGGAACAGTGGCGGTTACTCAATCCTTAGAGAGTAGTAATGATAAGACAGAGTTGTGGCATAGAAGGTTGGGACATATGAGTGAGAAGGGTATGTCAATTCTGAGTAAACAGGGGTTGTTTGGTGGTGAGCTAACGGGAAAACTCAAGTTTTGTGAAGCTTGTATCAAAGGCAAGCAACGCAGGGTGAAGTTTAGTTCGGGTAAACACACAAGCAAGGAAATCCTGGAGTACATTCATTCAGATTTGTGGGGTCCCTCTCCGGTCGAGTCTCATAACGGTCATCGATACTTTGTGACTTTCATTGATGACTACTCAAGAAAGGTTTGGATTTATTTTCTGAAGACTAAAGACGAAGTGTTTGGGAAGTTCAAGGAGTGGAAGACGATGATTGAAAAACGGACCGGGAAATCTGTCAAGAAACTCAGAACTGACAATGGGTTGGAGTTCTGCAATGCCCCGTTTGACAACTTCTACAAGGCGGAAGGTATAGTGAGGCATCACACTATACGGCACACACCACAGCAGAACGGAGTGGGGGAACGGATGAACCAAACACTGTTAGCGCGTGCTAGAAGCATGCGGTTATATGCTGATTTATCGAAGAAATTCTGGGCGGAAGCGGTTAATACTGCTTGCTATCTGGTGAACAGATCACCGTCAACTGCAATCGACTTTAAGACTCCTCAAGAGGTATGGTCTGGAAAACCCTCTGATTATTCTGGTTTACGTATATTTGGTTGTCCGGCTTATGCTCATGTTAATGATGGTAAACTTGAGGCGAGGGCAATGAAGTGCATATTTCTAGGGTATGCACATGGAGTGAAAGGTTATCGTCTGTGGTGTACAGAAGAAGGGAGAACTCCAAAATTTATTAATAGCAGAGATGTGACCTTTAATGAATCTGCTATGGTGAACCAAAGAGGAGGTGACACAAGTCATGTAGGGAAAGATCAGGGTGCCAACCAGAAGGTGGAGTTTGTCACACAAATTCCAGACAGAATGGTGATAAATGAAGAACAGCATGTCGGTGATGATCAGCATAGACGTGATGAAACTCATGAACAGCCCAATGAGGATCAGTCTGGTGATGCTGAGGCCGATGGTGAGAATAATGAGGATGAATCTATAGCAAGGAGAAGAGAGAAAAGGAACACGAAGACTCCAGCTAGATATGCTACATGTGTCACTAATGGTGATATTGGTTCTGTTGCATATGCACTAGCTGTTGGTGAAAACATTGGTACTGATGAGCCTCGGTCTTACAAAGAGGCGGTGGCAAGTAAAGAAGGATCAAGCTGGTTGATGGCGATGAATGAAGAGATGCAATCTCTTGAGAAGAATGAAACGTGGGATCTTGTTCCATTACCAAAAGGAGTCAAACCGGTTGGATGCAAATGGGTCTTTAAGAAGAAGGAAGGAATTCCAGGGGTTGAACCTGCAAGGTTCAAGGCACGGTTAGTGGCGAAGGGTTTTTCTCAAAAGGAAGGAATCGACTATCACGAGGTTTTCTCACCGGTCATGAAGCACAAGTCAATTCGGGTTCTTTTAGCTATGGTGAGTGCGTTTAATCTGGAGCTTGAGCAGCTCGATGTCAAAACTGCATTTCTTCATGGAAGCTTGGAGGAGAAGATATATATGTCACAGCCTGAGGGTTTTCCGGGTTCTAATAAGGATCATGTGTGTCTGTTGAAGAAGTCTCTTTATGGTTTGAAGCAGTCTCCTAGGCAGTGGTATAAGAGATTTGATTCGTTTATGACTTCGCATGGCTACATTCGGAATCAGTTTGATAATTGTGTCTACTTGAAGCAGTTGTCCAATGGGTCCTTTGTTTATCTGTTGCTATATGTTGATGATATGCTCATTGCAGCCAAGGAGATGGCTGAAATTAATAACTTGAAGAAGCTTTTGGCAAGTGAGTTTGAAATGAAGGATCTGGGTGCAGCAAAGAAGATATTGGGGATGGAGATTCAGAGAGACAGGAAAGCGGGGTTGTTGTATGTTTCTCAGCAGAAATATATTGAGAAAGTCTTGCAGTCTTTCGGTATGGATCAGTCAAAACCAGTTGGAACTCCTTTGGCAGCGCATTTTAAATTAAACAGAAGTACTATACCAACTACGGATGAGGAAAAAGACTATATGAGTAGAGTTCCGTACTCAAGTGCAGTTGGAAGCCTTATGTATGCTATGGTCTGTACTAGACCTGATTTAGCACATGCAGTTAGTGTGGTTAGTAGGTTTATGAGTAATCCTGGGAAAGCTCACTGGGAAGCGGTCAAGTGGATCTTGCGATACTTGAAGGGGACTAAGGATATTTGTCTGGTCTATGGTGGTAATACTCATAGTAACTTGGTGGGATATGCAGACTCAGACTATGGTGGCGACTTGGTGAAAAGGAGATCGCTCACGTGTTATATTTTCACTTTGTTTGGATGTGCAGTCAGTTGGAAGTCAACTTTACAATCTACAGTTGCCTTGTCTACAACTGAAGCGGAATACATGTCAATGACTGAAGGTATAAAGGAGTGTATCTGGCTACATGGTTTGGTGGAGAGTCTGGGGTTGAAGGTGGAGAAGCCTGTCTTGAACTGTGATAGTGAAAGCGCTTTGTGTCTAGCAAGGAATCCGGTTTATCATGAAAAGACAAAGCATATTGATATCCGGTTAAATTTCATTTGTGACATAGTTGAAGAAGACAAGTTCTCAATCTTGAAGATCGATACCAAGGTGAATCCGGCAGATATGTTGACGAAGTCGTTACCCAAGGAGAAGTTCGAGCTATGCTTGAACTTGGTTGATGTTCGCAGGAGGTAAGTCCCTACGGGGCAAGCTGGCAGGAGACGAGAGGAAGTTTTTTGGTTTCTAGAGCGAGGTGGAGCTATGTTGAATTCGCAATTCAAGGTGGAGATTGTTAAATAGTGAATTGAGAATTAAAACCCGTATGAATTGTAAACACGCGCGCCGCGGCCCATTAAGTGCCCGTGTCGCGTGGGCCGTGAACAGCTAGGGTACGGCTAGGGTTTCTTGTAATGCCTATAAATATAAAGGCTGGTCATTAGGGTTTAGTGCTGTGAGCCGTCAGGTCGTAAAGTCTGAAGTCAGTAGTCAGAAGAGGCCGATTTACTAGCGATCTAGGTACGCTCTGTAACACCTGTATTTAGCTCTGGAATAAAGAATACTCTCTCCTGCCCGTGGACGTAGGTCATCTTGGACCGAACCACGTAAATCTCTGTGTCGATACTTTGTGTTTATATTTCCGCATTTATATTCTCGTTATTATTCCTGGGCAATAGGCTATAGATTTAGGTCTATTTCCTAACAGAGAGGTAACATCGTCTTCATGATTGGCGGGACCAAGAACAGGGGAACCGTTAAGTGATTTTGAACCAGAGAGCGCATATGAATTATGAGTCGTCAGCCATGCATACCGATTAAATGGAAGCCCATTCATCTATTTCAAAAACACAAAGTCACGCAAAAACACAAAAGCAATCCACAAAAGTTCAACTGATCCCATGAAGAGTTTATTGTATTCGTATTTATACATACACATATAATATCTCTTTTCAAACTGTTATTTTAACAATTATACAAAATTGGACTTAAAAAATATCGCATCTTCAATCAACTTTCAGAAAAGATGGAATCTGTTAGTACCTTGTTAGAAGATTGGAATACATTCAATAGAGTAAATCTCACTGAAGAGGCTATATTATGTCTCAATTTCTTGATGTACAGTGTGTGTGGCTGTGTGTCTGTGTAAGTGTGCCAACTAACGCAACCTCATCTTTTTGTTCAAATAACCCTAGTCCCATGAAATGATGATCTCTCTTACGCATTTCATCAAACACCTGTTAGGCAGGGGTGAAACAATATTAAAAGTGTAGACATTTTATAAGCTTTAGCAAACATTTGAACAAAATCTAAAAAAAAACTGAAAAAAAATTTACTATTAATGATTCTGTCAAGATTTGTAAATATGAATAACTTAATAATTATCAATGCTATCCAGAACACGTTTATAAAAACTAACACAACTGAAATAACAAAATTGTTTCTATTTCTCATTGTTGTTACCTGCTGAGAACGTGCATATATCAAGAAGTGGATCCCATCCTTGGCATATAAAATGAATGATTTTATGCAAATGTAACCAAAGTATATTTAACCCACTGGAAAAACCTAAATCCGAGAAAAGAAACCTAAATCGGGTAATCAAAATCGAGGAACCAAGATCCACACAGCAGAGAGACTATTGATTTCATCGTTTTTTGTTGCTTTAGCTAGGTTTTTCCAACACCTTGTTGACATCACTTTTTCTTATTTTAAATAATAGAAATGCCACATAAAATTTTGTTCTCCATCCTCTACATCATGCTCGATTTGGATTCCTGTTAAAAATTGCTTCCACAACAAAACAATTTCTAAACAAAATACAAATAATAGCGTCAAATACACTTGAAACCTAATTGAATCACAAACACATACATAAAGTATATACATCACATTTACACATAAACACACAAATACACTTGAAACCTAATTAGATGTTTTTATGGTTTCCAGTCAACTAAAGTCAGTTAAACTGAAATTGAATCATACGCTAAAGCTAAGAAAATTCAAAATCAAACCTTTACTAACACTTTTGCTTGTTCAACTTCACGCTTTCTTATAATGACACCCTCTTGAAAAGTTGCAATCTTTTTCTTTAATCTATCTCTTGCTACTTTTCCAGCTTCCCAACAGGTGTTTTTGCACTTGATTTTACCATTATATTCATCACTTCCATCACAACAATCTGCTCAATAGAATTATAGAACCAAGTCGTGACAATAACATATCTGGAAATAAGCAATATGAAGTGTTTTGATCCATCAATCTCTTGTAGGACTGTTGATGATCAGGTAGAAGTTAAACAAATCAAGTTCGAGCGATTGGAATCAACAAATAGTAATTGCAAATTTGTGGAAACACGGAGCAATAAGTAAAATCAAGAAACTCTAGTAACGTACGAGTTAACGATATTCACGTACTTGACAAACATGAGGATCACGGGAGAGCATTCTCAAAATCGAGATTTCTCGAAGTGTTGTAGGGGGAAATCCTTCTTCGTTTTCGCAGAAGATATGGATTTTGAATTTCAAAACTTCACTCCTTGATTTTTGGTATCATTCAATTGAAATAAAGGAGTGGGTACTGGTAACGTTATGATGAGGGTTCCGATGATGACGAATCCGACGAGGAACGGTCAGTTGCGATTCAATTCCCTATTCAAGATATATATGGGATTTGATTTTTGAAACTGAAACGTGAAATTAGGGATTAACAACTGACAGTTCGTATTGATAAAGGCGTGATTTGGAGACAGAGGTGTAACCGAATTTCTTTGATCGCCTGATAACAGCGAAACCGATCATTAAGGAGATGAGAAACTCATAAACGAATTAGTTTTTTTTTAAGAAAATCAAAATTATCAGAAAATGACATGTGGCAAATTCATTGTGGTGATGACAAGTGTACAAAAGATACTTATTTATTAGGATAGGATATATATATATATATATATATATATATATATATATATATATATATATATATATATATATATATATATATATATATATATATATATATATATATATATATATATATATATATATATATATATTACATTTTATTTTGGTAAAATGTAATTTCATTTTGATAAGATGTCATTCTCGTAAGATACAATTTCATTATGATAAGATGTAACATCCCAAATTTCGTAATAAATTTTTTGTTTTTAAAAACAACTAAAATACAATAAAAAGGTTTGCCAACTAAAACCATTCAAATTAAAACTTAGTATTTAAACATATAAAACGTATTTATTAAAACATTTGCAAACATCACCCAGCGAAAGACTTTAATCGTTGAAATCCTCAGATGCGGTACAGTCGTGCCGTGCTTCAAGCTCAAGCCAGCAAAAACCTGAAAAATAGTAAGGGTGAAAGAGTAAGCACAAAGCTTAGTGAGTTCCCCAAAAATACCACGCGATCTATTACATAAAAACATCGTTGGCTCTCGGGCTTGCCCCAATCCACCGGTAAACATCGTCATCGGCTTGCGTCGGCAAACACGTAAAGCACAAATAATCATATTATTACACAAATTAATAAAGACAATCTACGCATGTAATATTACCCATAATATAGTGAGAAGACTCACCTGATTCGCGACCTTAAGCTAGACAGCACTCCTCACGCGCGTCTACGGATCCGACAACGCAAACGTCCTAACTAGATAAACTGTACTCAGAACTTTCTAAATCCCAAACAGTATAATCCTATAAGACCGGTGTCCAAAATTCTCAAGTTTGACCAAACGTCAAACTGGTCAAAAGGTCAACATCAACGGTCAACAGTCAGCGCTGCTATTTTCAACCAGATAGCGTCGCTAACTGTGAACAGTCTCAAGACTCTTAAATGGCTATGCTTAAATGTTATTTCTTTTACTAAACATGGTTTTTACACGAAAGGGCATTGTGTATTTTAAAATACATCTTTTATAAATTTAGTTCATCTTACACTCATTTGGCCTAATTAAGAAATTATTGATATTCGTTTATCATACAATTAAATTAATTTAATCTAGAACTTCATAAACTCTAATCTCCAAAGTTAAATCCGTGTACCCTAGATTTAATCGTATTAACGGTTTCAAAATCACACCCACGATCAAAGTCCATCTAATAATCCATTTAACAAGTGAGTAATTTAAACCCAGCAGTCCATAAGAGTGAGTCCAGCCCACCAGAGACCAGGAGCCTAAAAGAGTGATACGTGACCTAATAGTCAAACAAAGTCATGGATTGTACCTCTTCCAAGTTTATGGAGAATTGCACCAAGGCCCACCACCGGCGGTTCACTCTCTTAGACGCCACACTCCTCCGATAGCTTTTACTCCATCCATAAACCGGCGACCCTACCATTCCGGCCGTATGCTCATCAGCCGGAGATGACGACTGCACTCCAAGCTCTCCCCGCCTAACGATCGGGACCTCACCCAACCTACGAGCTTCAACCTCTGCCTCCCTCCACGACAACGCCGGCGACTCCCACTGGATCCTTGAAGCTTGGAAAGCCACTACCACCGTCGCCGGAGTGCTTCTGCCACGAGCCCTAATACCGACCCAGCCAGGGGCTTCGTCGGAACGCCACTTTAATCATGAATTTTCCTCTGATAAGTCGATCTCCACATTACTCATCTCATGTCTCGCCGGATACCAGGAGCTCTACCGGAGCTCAATGTTTCTGCCACCAAATGGGTTCAAACCACCCACATTTGCACCTCGACTGCACCTTGCTAGCATCCCGTTTCTGTCACTTAGCTTCGTTGGAGGTTCACCGGAGAAGATGAAGTCGAACCCAACCAGTCTTCCATCTCTCCATCTCGCTTTCTCTCTCTCTCTATCTCTCCGCCATTTCTCCCTCTCTCCCAGCTTTTCTCTCACTCACAACGGATTTACAAGAATACGTGTTCTCAGACACGTGACCGGCCCTTTTCCATTCATCTATTCCTTTTTGACATTTATACCCCTCCAACATTAATAGTTGACATTTAAGTCCCTCGAAACAAAGTAATTGTCTCAAAGAAACCCTTATTTATAAATTGACTAATGATAGCGTATGACTTATATAGTTATATCATGTCCAATGCGATTGTCAGCAAACCAATCACATCGGACTGGGGGACTTGATGATATTAGGTCCATCGGCTGACCCGAATAGCATGACAACACGGCTTGACATCCGCTGGACGACACTACTTGACAGCACGGCGTGGCTGCCAGCACGGCTCGGCAGCACGACGTGACAACCCGCCAGCTAGCCAACAACATTGCTTGGCTGGATCTCCTGGCAGCTAGCTTGACAGCACTGCTAGCTGGGCCTGAATTGTGCTGGCCCAAGTCCTAACCTAATTGCCCACTATAAATAGAACAATAAGGGAACCCTAGTTCCCTAAGTCATGAGCCTCCACTCTCTACTACCCTCTTCACATACACTACATTGGTTGTCTCCGGCGAGGAGAAACCATCTCATCTCACGTATCGAACTGACTTGATCGTCGGAGCCTGCTCCTGGAGCACACGCCCTGGGGCGGTTCTAACGGTTATCTTCGTTGACTGTGGCTAGGATCCAGGTCAGGAACTCGCTAACGACACCTACATCAAACCTCCGATCCAGATCAACTCCAAGACCTGATGCTAGATCTGATGTCGCATCATTGGCGCCATCCATGGGACCTCGAACAAACAACAGCCACTTCTGTTCACCAGGTTCAATTTCTTTTCGTCAATGATCTCTACATATCCATCCCTCCTACTTCATCTTCTCAACAGCTTCACATATCTGTCGTTGTTCAAAGGGAAAGCCCTGTTGTTCTTATACCCCACACATGTCGGATTCAGCTTAGAAAAACTCTATCTGATTACAGTAAAGATCTTGCTCCTCCTAGTTTAAAAAGAAAAAAGGGAACACAAATCCAATCTTAGATCGTGAAGTTACGGACCTCGGGTACTAATTCGATGAAAGGGGAAGAGAGTTTAACATACAGATCTCAAACAAAGTTAATACCCCAAAATTGAAACTGCATACTCCAGATAGTATCAGAGTCGCCACACACACACTCGGTACCCGAGCCTCGCCCATAGAGGATGATTTTCTCCTTGAACCTGTCGATGGCGACCTACAATCACCGGCTAAGGTCTTCTGACTCACCTTCGACAACATTAAACTCGCTGATTAATACTCCTATACTCTATCGATCAGCATTCTTAGTGCATTGACCGACCGACATGAAAACCTCATGATTCGCAATCCACTTCAGGCTTTATGTGGCTCAATCATTGTTCTAAACGATAGGCATTCACCATGCCGATTCATGCTACTGTCTACTCATTGCTAGTTGGCTAAAAGGAGGGGGATATGAGTTACGCCCTGAAGGTGTTTGTTGAAATGCCTGAACGAAATCAATGACAATAACTTGTTCAGGTGGTCACGAATTTGCATCCATCATCAAACAACAGGCACAAAGACTTCAATTGCATTTTAGATGTATCACGCTAACAAAAGGGCAAGTAAAGACGAGCCGTGCACCGAAGGTGTTCGACAAAATGCTTGAATGAAGTTAAAGTGGGTCTAGAACTACAATTACCTGTTTGATGCCTTGTTGATAATCATGTTTGGATACACCACCCCCTGCGAGCAATTTTCTCCAACCAACTCACACCTAACCTACCCCTTTTTCTTAATATAAATATAACCCCTGGGAATGAAAAACCTTATGGTTCCATTACCATAAAGATTTTGTGTACCCACAACCGATAAATTACCTAACTCATTTGATGATATCCGCTTTTATATAAAGGGTATATGTGTCAACCTCTGGTTTCATATACTCTCCTAACACTTTTTGATTGGTTACATGATCCGTATCGCCATGAAGAAAGCTACAACATGCAACTGCTGCAAGAAGCAATACTTGAAAAGCCACCCTCTTTTCTCGAAACTGAAACAATATTTCCCAATTGCTGTTTTGGAAATAGTCTCGAGTCTATCCAATTTCGAAGGGTGGCCATCATGGCACATTGTCACTTCAGATTCATCTTGGGCAAATTCAATTATAATACTTAAATAAAGGAGGCAAAGGAACGTGCACTTAAGATGCTCGACGAAATGCCCGAGACAAATGCCCTTAAGAGCTGTCGAGTGTGCTTCTAAGGTTCGTGATTTAGCCTTGGTTATTTCACGTGAAAACCCATCAGGGGCAGTTGTGGAATTTAAGAATGACAAAGACACGACAGCTCTTCAATCAAAACACGAAACCCATCACCAAATCGTGTTTTCTGCAACCAAAATTCAGTCCCCTGTAGTTAAAGTTAAACAAAAGTACCCACCTGTGCTTACAACTATCTGAACAGTTGGATTTAGCCTTTTATTCAGACAATTTTGGATCTCTCCGGTTATAAACGGGTTGAGAAAAAGGAGGAGAAGAGTCGTGCACTGTAAGCGTTCAATGAAATGCTTGAACAAAATCAAAGCCGGTTTACGCCATCTTCGATGCATTTCTATTGCTGGTAGTTGTTTTCATCAACTGATACCGTGTTTATCTATAAGCCTATTACTTTATTCCACTCGGTCTTCGCTTCTTCCCAGTAGTTAATCCCAGTTAAGTTAACTACGGTTGTCTACTCTATTCTAGCACATTATATTGAATAAATGAAAAGAGTTTGTGTATGGTGGTATCTGGGCATGAGAGGAAAGGTAAAAACCACTTGGAGACTGACTTTGATCCCCATTTTTCTACAAACCACCGCCAGCTACAGCTTCCGCATAATGATCGCTCGGCAAGATCCTCGACCCACCAGTTGGTTGGGACAATTATACTTCTAAAACTTCCGGTCAACACACGTTGACTTGATACAATGGATGAGTAGCACCAGGGGTTTTAATGAAAGTATCACTACGAGCACATCCCCCTGAAACAACCGCTGCTCGCGCTTATGATCCGAAAGAAAATATTATTTTCAAGATGTGCTTGCTAGCTTAGTACACTCGTGAAACGATACATTTTCATTCGTGTTGGCTCCGTCCTCGAGCTAGAAAATGAGCTACATATACGAGTGATCTCTTCATCATGACTGCATTTCAGTAGAACAGAAACCAACCACCATACAAACAACCTCTTGACAACACGTCTGCAAGGAGCTCCTTACCTTCTACATTGGGTTTTCCAGCAACGCTCACCACACTTATTGTAGACACCATGGCAGACCTATCTTTAGTACTTTAACCTTGGTGTTCCGGTATTTAGCTGGTCTGCGATCCACGTCTTCGTCTTTTGCCTGCTCTTTATCCCGACAATATCGAAGCCAAAAGACATTATTCACTCTCAGAACTAAAAAAAAAAAAAAACCCACCCTAACACAAGTCGAAGAGCGTTATGATGATGCATACAAATTGAACCGTTCAAGGGTTCAAGCTCACGTCATATAAAGACCATGCAATGTACGATTCTTAAAGGCACACTTACAATTCTTCGCCTAACCCGACGGGTACATAGTAAAAATGGTATATGGTAAAATACATGAAGCAGAAGGTACATACACCTTGCCATATTCTATTATGATCTATGTTTTGCTAAAAGACCGACACATTAAAGATCATTCTCTAAATTTCCTAAAATAGTCACATAATATGCTATCACTATGCATCACATCACTTCTACATGCGTAAAAGAAGAAACTGTCTTGCATTTTCATATAAATATCAAAAAAAAAATTCAGCTAAATAGCCAGTGTAATTTTTAATAACATCATAAATCATGTTTAACATAAAAAGAGCATACCATCATTTAAGACTCTATAATATAGCAAGTATGAGTTATTTTATTTTTTAAAGCAGAGGGAGATAGATACCATACGCAGTTATTTGTGAAAACCATGTATACATTTTAGCAATTTATCACGGAACAGGAACTTGGTTTGGCTATTCCATGACAACATACAAGGATGATAACTGCACATAAATCTATTTTGACATTTATAATTCATTATTTCTTTTTTGTATATAGTACAAGCCTCGAAAACTTACTCCTATGTTGCTTGTTTTGGCATGTACAAATGAACGAGGCATAAACACGTACGAGGCGACTCAGGCACAACCCTGCAATAAGATATCACTATCGGCAAGCAAGTTGATACATACGACAAGGAGGAGATCTCCTTATAATTCGATTCAAAATGACGTTACATTGTTCTATTCTCCTTACTTTGATGACTCATATATAAAAATATTGTCCGTCGTAGATGGCAACTTTCGGATGTGCACTCATCCCATCTACGGAAAAATTTGTTTGCAATATACACATTTCACAACACTTAATACTTACTTTTATCGTTTTGCAATGACATGTACAAACGAACGAGATACAAATGTACAAGTGCAAGCCGATACATAAACAACGGAAATTCGTTCGAATCGCAAAACCCAACTCCCTTTCCCGCATGTCATCATTTTTATTTTTTTCGAAAAATGGAGGGAGTAGAAGGACTGACATAGCACATTTATGTTGGAGAAGTACTTCTTGGTGGAAACCTAAAAGATGTGCAAAGAATATACACGATAATATATTTCTTAAATACAACTTATTAATAAGGAGGGAAGAATCAAATAGCAGCCCTGCTGCCCAGCTCATACCAGCAGCACCGTTGCTCAGCTCTTACTAGCAGCACTGTTGTGATGCTCCTGCCAGCTGCACTGCTGCCCAGCTCTTGCCAGCAGCATCACGGCCCAACTCTTACCAACAGCACCGCCGCCAAGCTACCTCCGGTCAAGGTAGCTAGGCACCTGCCAAGCATCGACTCCATTATATCTTTGCCCGTATTGGTCAGTCGGGGAAGACACATATATCACTGACTACTACCTAACATGGCCCGAGAGCCACGTAAAGGTCCGAGTACCTAACATGGCCCGAGAGCCACGTAAAGGTCCGAGTACCTAACATGGCCCGAGAGCCACGCAAAGGTCCGAGTACCTAACATGGCCCGAGAGCCATGCAAAGGTTCGAATACCTAACAAGGCCCGAGAGCCACGCAAAGGTCCGAGTACCTAACATGGCCCGAGAACCATGCAAAGGTTCGAATACCTAACAAGGCCTGTGAGCCACAAAAAGGTCCGAGTACCACGAGGCCCGAGAGCCACAAAAAGGTCCGAGTACCTAACAAAGCCCGATTTAATACAAGGTCAAGAAGGTTCATAACCTTTGCCTTGACTTGTTGGCTTTTAAGACCAATTCAGATAAGGTTTAGAAGGATCATTACCTTCGCCTTGAATTGCCGACTACTAAGCTCGATTCCACCACAAGTGATCACTGGATGGAATAAACCTAGCTACTGCACATCATGAATCACGCATCACAAGCCTAAGCCATTCTTAGCACCATACATTCGGTGTGTTCTTCTACAATTATCGATAAATGCAATTTACAGGGCCTCTCTCTTTACTTCGACGATCAACAAGCATTTTCTCACTTTACGTCTTACCATAACAAGGACAATCGTCCCGGCAGCTCTGCTACACCTTATCTGGTCAGCAGCCATATGACTCGTTATCTTGTCAACAGCCCTGCTGCATATTACCTGGACCGCAGCCCCACTGCTTGTTATATCGACAATCGCCTCGTGGCTCGTTATCTTGTCAGCAGCCCTGCTGCAAATTACCTGGACCGCAGCCCCGCTGCTTGTTATCTTGACAATCTCGTGGCTCATTATCTTGTCAGCAGTCCCGCTGCACAAAATCTTGACAGCAACCCCGACATACATATTTGTAATGACATCTTTTCCCTACTCGCTTTAGTCTGATATGGCTATCAGCTACCCATACCAGACTGGGGGGAAATCGATATGGTATAGCTTGTGTAAAGCACTATGAAGACGTTTATTGGTAGCGTTCCACCAAGGTACGACGGGGACGTTACGACAGCTTTTCTGTGTAATTACATCAACAACTTTGCTGCATTATCACACAACCGTCTTATTGCATTATCATGCAACGAATTCGCTTTGTGATCGCCACATCAACCTCGCTGCGTCATGGCAAGAACTATGTCGTACCAAATTGACTGGATCTTAATCTCATAGCGCAATAAGAGATTACCAAGCCAACCCCGCGTCGCGTAGATCCAACTATACCGCTGGATCTGCTAACATACTAAGATTCCCGTAGGCGAGGTTTGGTTGTTCCTCTTATATTTTCGGCACGTCTGTTATATCTAGTCCAATGCGATTGTCAGCAAACCAATCACATCGGACAGGGGGACTTGATAGCGTATGACTTATATAGCTATATCTTGTCCAATGCGATTGTCAGCAAACAAATCACATCAGACTGGGGGGGACTTGATGATATTAGGTCCATCGGCTGACCCGAATAGCATGACAACACGGCTTGACATCCGCTGGACGACACTACTTGACAGCACGGCGTGGCTGCCAGCACGGCTCGGCAGCACGGCGTGACAACCCGTCAGCTAGCCAACAACATTGCTTGGCTGGATCTCCTGGCAGCCTTGCTTGACAGCACTGCTAGCTGGGCCTGAATTGGGCTGGCCCAAGGCCTAACTTAATTGCCCACTATAAATAGAACAATAAGGGAACCCTAGTTCCCTAAGTCATGAGCCTCCACTCTCTACTACCCTCTTCACATACATTACGATGGTTGTCTTCGGCGAGGAGAAACCATCTCATCTCACGTATCGAACTGACTTGATCGTCGGAGCCTGCTCCTGGGGCACACGCCCTAGGGCAGTTCTAACGGTTATCTTCGTTGACTGTGGCTAGGATCCAAGTCAGGAACTCGCTAACGGCACCTACATCAAACCTCCGATCCAGATCAACTCCAAGACCTGATGCTAGATCTGATGTCGCATCAACTAATATTACTTCGTTTTAGAGCTTATATATATTTCTTTTATATATTTATGGTTTGGCGTATTATAAAATTACCAAAATGACCTTGATTTAATATTGGCGATTATATCTAATTTAAAAGGTCTTAGAGTGTGCGTTTATTCAAAATATGGCTTTAATAACATACATAAACATTTACATTTACATTTAATCAGAGTTTTGTATTTCTTTTAGTTTTTCAAAGGTTTTATTTACCAATTTAGTCTAATTTATTTTAGACTCAAAACACAGATATTACATAAGATTTCATTTTGGTAACATACTTGAGATTACATCATTGAGATTACAATTTTGACAGAATATTTATTCTTATCAGAATGAGTTCTTAAAAGAATATACTATTACAAAAAAACTCATTCTGTAACAGAGATGCAAATAATATAAAAATAGAGGTTACAACTGTCATCCTTGTAAGAATAAACATAAAAATACAAGTACAAAAATGAAATTCTCTTAAGATCACATTGTTGACAGAAAAAACATTCTTAACATAATGAATTCTTAAGAGAATGAGTTCTTAACAGAAAAAACATTCTTAACAGAATGAATTCTTCAGAAGATACAACAGAACACCCTTTGATGGTGAATCGCCAATGGTGAATCGTTGGTGATGTAGTATGTGTAAGATGATAATTGTTTCGTGTGATTAGAGGTGCACAAAAGAACCGGTTTTTTAAATAACCGAAAAAGAAAACCGAACCGGTTTTTTAACCGAACCGGTTTTAACCGGTTTTTTATCTCAAAGTGAACCGGTTTAAAAACCCCGGTTTTCTTCCGGTTAACCGAACCGAACCGGTTTAAAAACCGAAAAAAAACCGGTTTGAAAGTCAATCTCGAACGAAAAAAACCCGGCCAAAACCGGACCGGTTATAACCGAAACCGGTTGGACCCAAACCGGTTTTTAAAAAACCGAAACCGGTTTTTAACCGGCTTTTGTGCACCTCTACGTGTGATGATGAAGAAATAAGAGAAGAATAAAAGTTTGTGCGACAAGATGATTGTTGTGAGGATGATCATCGAAACCGAGTTCTTCTTATCTTGATGTTGCAAACGCGTAAATCTGGTGGTGGCTTAGGTTAGGAATAGATTGCAGGTGGCGAGAATATGGTTGTGATGACGATTCTTGAACGTATAATGTGGGTTTTCCTGTGTTTTTTTGCTGAATAAAAAGGATCATGTGGAGAGAAGTTTGAAGATGATAATAGTGAGAACTTTGAAGATGATGGTTTCCAACTGTGTTTTGGAATGACTGAGATGGTGATGGTCGGCCGTAGGGTTTTGTGGTGGCATAGGAGTCGGGATGGGCAGAAATCGTGATGCACAGGAATGATGAAAACGTGATAAATAAAATATATAGTAGTTACCTAAATTAGTGGGACCAGTTACCTAAAATTAAGGGATTAATTTACAACATAATTAATTGATAATTATTCAATTACAATAATGCCCTTATCCAAATTTTTAAAATGACTGGTTGAAATTAATTCTCAAGGTTACACAATAATTACTAATGTATAAATGATCCTAATCCTATATATATATATATATATATATATATATATATATATAGGATCAATTCTGGATTACAAGTATTGTGTGATTGTGTGATAAAATATGGAGCGTCCGATTGAAGAGATCTACGGTTTTAGATTCAGGGGCTTCAACGTAAATATATAAAACCTAATTATTCAGGTTTTACAATTAAACCCCTAAAAAGGTATTTTAGTCTATTAATCAAGAATTAAAAAGGGAAGTTCAGTTATTATCTCCTAAATTGGTGGGATTTTTATTTAATATGTATTTATCATATTATATCAAATTTAAAAATGCAGATCCGTACATATTGAACAAAAAACGTTGGTATTCATTCCCAAAGAATACAAACATTGTCAATTATATTTTTTTAAAATTAACATTCTTAAAGAATATGAATGCATATATTAAATTACAAACATAATGAAATGTACATTCTGAAAGAATATTATAGAGAAACAATAAAAGATACATTGTAAAAATTATGCTTCATTATTAAAAAAACACTTCATTCTTAAAAAGAATACAATATAATTTGTATTTCATATATTCTGAAAGAATACAAAATAGAATACATTTAATTCTTGCATAATTCACTACCATTCTTAAAGAATATATCATCATTCTTTAAGAATGTTGTAAATCTTGACTTCAATTCGTTCAATCTCGGTGGCACTATCATCATCGTACACATCTTCTACACCTCCACCGATGATCCAGTCATTTGTTTGGAATCAGACATTACAAATTAGCCGATTCCAGCCGATTCCAATTTAGAGTTCTACAAATTAGCCGATTCCAGACAATTTGTCAAATTGTGATGATTTATGAATATATGTGGCTTTGTAAAAGAGAGAATTTACCTCCACGAAAAACCAAGCAACAAATGTAATTAAAATCCGTTGGTGATTCTTGAACCTATGACAGCCAAAAAAAGAGAAGAAAATGAACACAAAAAGGCACTAAGATAATCAAATTTTATTTTATTAATGTGAATAAAGGAAGTCAATGTTGACCTCAAGTAGTCGGTGGACAATTGCAAGCAGAAAATGTGTCCTTCCTCCCCTTTCAGAGTAAACCTAAACGGCTAAACCTAGCAGAAAATTTGAATATTAAAGGGAAATCAACCTGTTGAGCCCCTGATGAAGAAGGAGGTTGCAGGTGAGATGTTGGAATCTTGAGCAGGATGCCTTAGGCCGGGTTTGGAATGGTTGGTCAGGTTTGAGTATTACGCCATGGTTGCTTCCTTGTAGCAGCAGATATGGGGTTAGGGTTCGAGAATGATGATGAAAGGGGTATGTGATGCTGGACAACAGAACTAGAGGCGGGCTTCCAGATCGAGTTCGCCACATCTTTAAATAGATTTTTCCAACCAATTGCTTCATTATCGGGGGCTTATCAACGAACCCTAAATCCTGGATTCGATGACATAATCGGAATTGCTTGCTTGATTCCTGTGATGTATCGAACAATTATAACAGTTGAGTGTAATGAGAGATAGAGAGACGGGGAAGACGGAGACGGAGAAAGAGGGAAAGTCGTGAGAGAGCCAATGAGTGAGTTGGTGAGTTGACCGAGTGTATATAGGGAAATAGGGAATGGTCATCAATTTGTTACCATTATTATAAGGTTTATTTTAGGCTAATTAGTTTGTTATTTTAAAATAATAAATTAATTTAATAGAAAATTACCAAATTATCCCTATCAATTGATTGGTCCAGAAACTCTCATACAATCACATAATAATTAGCATATATATATGAACACACACACACACACATACACATACATATATATATATATATATATATATATATATATATATATATATATATATATATATATATATATATATATATATATATATATATATATATATATATATATATATATATAGGGTCAGGATCTTGTGAAATCCAAAATATTCGTGAGATCTTAATATCTCTTAAACTAATTTTTATTTTTCAAAAAAAATGACTTAATACACTAAGTCGCTTTTATTTAAGACATTTAAAAAAAGATTTAAAAATATGCATATACGAAATGTGCATATGTGCATTTTCGTGCAAATGTGCATATGTGTATCTTCAAAAAAAAACTATTTTTTACGAAATGTCTTATATATAAACGACTTAATGCATTAAGTCACAATTTTGAACAAAAAAATTATAGTCCAGGGTTTCTCAAGATCTCATGAATATTTTGGATCTCACAAGAATCTAACTATATATATATATATATATATATATATATATATATATATATATATATATATATATATATATATATATATATATATATATATATATATATATATATATATATATATATATATATATATATATATGCTTCATAATCAGATTATTTAAAATTGATTCATAATCTCTAAAGTCAACTGATTTAAAATCAATACAAAAATAAAGAAATCTGATAGGAGCCCATATACTCAAAATCTGTCAAAGCATCGATAATTAGAAAGAATAAAGAAGAATAAAGACAGGTTTAATGATTGGTAATTAAAAAAAACCAACCTTGAATTGAAATCAGGTGTCTTCGTTGAAATATAACACCACCATAATATATTCATGATGTATTGCAACTGAATTTCTCTCCTTATTTTTTAAAATCTCTGCCCTTTCATATATGGTTTGAAGGTTGGCTTCTTGCTCTTGTGAAGATAACGATGATGTATTCAAGATGGTGGTCGTGATGAAGATTTTTGGCGGATCAAAAACATTGAACGCAGAAAGTAGGTGTGGGCGGTGATGATGGCGATGGGATGACAGCGGGGGCTTGGAGTGATGTTTTACTTTGTAGGGTTAAAACATGTAAAGTTGATATATCGATATAGAGAGAGGAGAGAGATAAATATTCACAAGAAAGAGATTCTAGGAATTGATAAAAATAATCTAATGATTTATGACCATATTACCCTTATGGTCTATTAAAAAGTTATAATTTTATCATATTATTTTTGAAAATTACATAAATGGCTCGTTTATACTAGCCGTAGATCTTAATATTTGGAAGGTTCAGATTTGTTCTCGCATTCTCAACTTTTTTACTGTTCTCAATTTAAAAGAGAGCAAGCGGGAGTGCTTTTTTGGCGTTTTGGGCACATGATACCCCTTTAAAAGAGAGCAACTGGGCGTGAAGGTTCTTTGGAAAGAATGAGATGAGTCATAGACTCCTTTACCTCCTTCCACAACCACTCAATTTATTCCATAAATTGGACATGCGTATATTAAGGGGCGGATCCAGGAATTATTACTAGGGGGTGCATCCAAAAAAAATTCCCGGATAGAAACCCTAGCTTGAACATCTTTTGGTAAACTTTTTTGATTTTGCTGTAATCTGTCCATATTTTGTAAAAATCATAACTAATTCTAGAAAAGTCGTATGAGGTTGAGGTTGGTGCCAAAAGTTCCGTATTGGAGTTTAGTATATTTGGTTAGTTGAGCCCGAAAGTTGAATATGAACATAAGTAGTGTGAAAAGATCCATTTCTCACTGATCATTTTGGGTGAGTCTGTTTTGTGGTCATAAATTGTAAAAATCATATCAAATCAAGGAAAAATCATTAGAAGAAAAATTATATATCCACACGAAGCTAAGAGTATGAACTATATGATAGAGTCGCCCAAAAGTTGAGCCGGTGCAAGGGCACACCCTGGAACCCCCTTGAATCCGCCCCTGCATATATATACCACCTTCCACTTCTAGCTTTCCTAATACATCATCACTACTACAGTACTACTGCTACATCGATTCCAAAACCTATTTTGCATTATGTCGCTTCCCATTGCATATGCTTCTTATTATCTTTCTCTCCGGGTATAGGTTTCTTAACAAGAAGCTAAAGAGAAATGAATAAATTGAAGGAGACGAGTCACCGACTCCTTCACCATAAGGATGATACGCTCACTACTTCAGTCCTTCGTCCACCACTCAACTTATTCCACAATTTAGACATGCGTATAACACTTCTTTTGGCTTTCCCAATACACTCATTGTTACTACTAAATCAATTACAAAACAATATTTTTGCATTAATCGCTTCCCTTTTCATATGCTTCTCGTTCTCCCCTTTTCATATGCTTATCGTTCTCTTTTCTCAAGGTCTGGTTTTCTTGGTATATTTTTTTTGGTTTTTTATGTGAAGGACTTATGATAAGACCACATTGATGCCCTTTCTTCCACCACCTGCTTGACCAATTCCTTAAAACTTATGTATTGTTTGTTTTTGAAGATGTAAAACATCTGCAGTTAAATGGATCAAACTTCTACGGTCTACAAGAAAAAAATTTGTTTGTTTTTTTAGAGTTTTCAAGCTGTTAAAATAAACTAAAATTTAAATAATTTTATTTTTTTTTTTAATTTGAAATACTTTTTTGATAATTTTAGTTTTACAACACTTAAATTAAACTGAAAGTTAAAAGGAAGCATATCTTAATAATTATATAAACTTATTTAAATCTATTTGATTAATCTTATGAATACTTATATTGATGTAAATATATAATAATTCATTCTAAGTATTTTGAGTTTGGTATGACATATGTGTGTGGAAGTCAACCCACACAATACACACACCCACACACATCATAGGATTTATTTAAGATGATCATTATTATATTGATGCTTTATGTTCTAGAGGAACCATTTGACACTCATATTTTTTGCTTTGGAAATATAAATGAAGTTCAAAGGGTAAATGCAAGGATGCATGACGAAACATTGTTTCTACATAAGAATAAATACATTCAACTTGAAATCGAAGAGTTTGAAAGAAAATTGATGGTCTTGTTAAAAAAATTGAGAACACGTGGGTATTTTTATAGACCTTCCTTAATTTTATTGCAAATGTAGTAATGTAAATGTTGGAAAAATCATCATATTTCCTATTTCTCATCCAAAATTACTTGTTCTTGCAAAGCACAAGCACTATCTCTTCAGCTCTAATGGTTTTAAGGGGGAATCTAGCATTCTCAATTCTTTACTTAGTAGTTAATTATCTTTTTTGTGATATTCAATCGATAAACATCTACAAGTTGCTGGCTCTAGGTTTGAGTATGGACCAACCACTAATATGGTCAAACATGATGATGAGGAGTAGGGTGCAGGATTTGTTACTCTAAATGAATGTGATTTTAATAGAGTTTCTCAGTTGTACAAACAATTTACTCTCTTTCCTATACGACTTACTTTAAATTGCTGAATTTGATCATATTAAAAAGAACTTTTGGATACTTTTCATCATATTCCGTCTGTAAAAAAATGCAAACATTTAATTTTGGTTGTTAATTTCCATGCTCCTTGGTGCTATTTGAGTAACCGTATGGTATTCTCATGTATTCGCAAGTGTTTCATTCAAGGAAATTGGAGTTTGAAGAATTTATAACTGTTGGATTTTGGTAATTCACTTACAGCTCCCTATTTTGCATAAGAGTTTTTTTCATCCAGGCTACCTAAGAGTTATGGTATTCTTCTTTATTTACAGTTTTTTCTCCTTAAGTTTTTCAAGGATTTGGTTCACGTAATACCGGTTGACTTGCAATAAGCTCTAGTTATGTTACATTATTTGGAAACGGCAAATATCATATATAGTCACATAATTCCCCCATATTATGACCAAGAGTCTTCTCCTCTTTTTGTTATAGTGACCCCAATTGAACACATAGTCACATAATTCCCCCATATTAGATACTTCCACTGGATGGATCCCGCACCACCTAAGGACCCATTCCCTTGTATTTTTGGCGAATTTACAACCAATGAGTATGTGTGCAACAGTCTCAACAGATGAGTTACGATAACTACAAGTAGTGGAGGAGACATTGACACCCCTAACTGCTAGAGCTTCGGCAGAAGGAATTCTGCCCCAATTCTCCCTCTAAACGAAACACGTAACTTTAAGCGGAACCTCTTTCAACTAAACGATTTTGGTACCGGTCAGAGCACGGGTATGTTTGTCCAGTTTGCTTCTAAGTGCAGCAACAGAATAAATACCATCTGATGTGAGCAAGCATCTCCAAGAGTCGTTGTCATCATTGGGATTAAAATAACTAACAGTCAATGAAAGTTGTTCCAATTGATGGGACAGATCGAGATCACCAGGGTCCACCCTCCAGTCCAATGTAAGTCCATTGGGTGTGACCCTATCGGCTACCAAACAGCTCTTTTTTGCATCCAAGGCATATAAATCAGGAAATAAGCTTTTTAGCGTACTACTACCGTGCCACTCGTCCAACCAAAACATCGTGTCGTTTCCCGATCTGACGACCTTTTTAAGGATATCGTGCATTCCAATCCTAACTTTTTGAAGGTCAATAGTAGCCCTAGCCATACTTGTCAACTCGTGACTCAAAATGTAATTTTTTTTACTCGTGACTCAACTCGCAACTCGACTCGTAAGAATCATGATATTAAAAAAATATAGAAATATATAATAGACATATAAAGATATAATATTTGTTGAATGATGGTACATGTATACATCTCTTTCTTTAAATTATCCTAAATTTATAATATAAATGAAATACTTCACTTGTTTACCATCTAGTTCACTGTCTTGGAGAAGTGAATAAGTGAAGAAGTCTGCCATGAGAGAACTTCTTTTGAAAATCTTTTGATTTTTTTTTAATTTAATGTGTTTCCTATGACTCAAAATCTACTTTATTAGTTATTACCCGCTGGAAAACAACATTATCCATTGGTCAACAAGATTACCCACAGTTTATTTGACTCGTCCGAGTCACGAGTTGGTTTGACTCGATAAGAGTCGACTCGTGACTAGTAAATCTTCGACCTAGTCACAACAATTTCGAGTCATACTACCGAGTCGGTTCATTTAGGGTTTAAAATAACTCACCTCATAAGAGTCGACTCGTGACTCGTACGAGTTTAACAACTATCGCCCCAGCGATGTTGTTCCATACCCCAAGAAATGCTTTCTTAGACATTTTACATGCATGTTTTCTTCCAATGTTATGAATTCCCAAAATGACTTGTCGCCACAAAGAAGAGGGTTCCTTCCTTAGTCTCCACCACCGTTTAACAATCAAGACTATATTAAAGGATCGAAGTGAACCTACACCTATTCCGCCCAATTTTTTGGGGGCAATGACATTGTTCCAGGAAACCCAATTAATTGGTTTCCTAGTTTCAGATCCACCCTACTGGAACCGACGCCTTATTCTTTCCAGTTGATCCACCACTCTAATTGGAGCTTTAAATAGAGAAAGGTAATATGTTGGGAGGTTTCCTAGAACCGCTTTGATGAGTGTTAACCTTCCCCCAAACAACAGAGATTTAGATTTCCATACCGAGAGCTTGGAGTTGAACTTGTCGATGACCGACTTCCAGTTCTTAATATTGTTCATATTGGCCCCAACCGGAACCCCAAGATATTTAAAGGGGAATGAACTGACCTCACAGCTGAGTATGTTTGCCAACATGCGCGTATCCGAGTGAGGAGAGCAAATACCAAAGACTTTGGATTTGCTGAAATTGACTTTAAGGCCAGAAGAAACATGGAAGCACTTAAGAACACGAGCGAGATTTTTGATGTTGGACCGAGAGCACTCCCCTGTGAAAATTACATCATCGGCATAGAAAAGATGTGAAATCATGGGGCCACCGATCGGAATCTTGATCCCGTCGAACAAGCCTTTATTACATGCCGATTTCAATGCTATATTTAATCCTTCCATTGCTATGATGAAAAGGAAAGGAGATAGTGGATCTCCTTGACGAACACCTCTTGTAATCTTGAATTCCTTAGTGGCCGATCCATTTACTAAAACTTAGGCACGCGAAGAAGTTAAGCATCCTTTAATCCAAGACCTCCACTTAGCCCCGAAGTTCATTTGCAATAGAACCGAGTCAATATATTCCCAATTGACCGAATCGAACGCTTTATCAAAGTCGACCTTAAATATTAACATCTTATTTTTCACTTTTTTCGCCCACGAGTAAATTTCGTTGATGATAAGTGGTACGTCCAAGATATTTCGTCCTTCGACATAAGCCGATTGTTCTTCACCAATAACGCTTCCGATGAACTTTTTTAATCGACTAGCAAGGATTTTTGCAATTATTTTATAGAGGCATCCGATTAGACTTATAGGCCGGTAATCATTAAGCACTATAGGATCTTTGATTTTTGGGGCTAAAGAGATAAATGAAGAGTTCCACCCTCTAGCTAGCATTTCGTACCTTTCGAAATGTTTAACATACTCCATGATATCCAAACAAATAAGCTCCCAGAATCTTTTCAAGAATTTGAACGTGAAGCCATCGGGCCCCGGGGCACGATCATCACCACAAGCCCACATTGCAGCCTTAACTTCATCGACAATAATAGGAGTCTCAAGGTTATCCATATCAAAAGAGGAGATACATCTAAACAAGGGGCTGATCGATTTAGGTCTCGACACCTATTTCTCACAGAACTTCTTGCTAAAAAACTGAAATATTTCCCCTTTTATTGCATCAACTTCTGTTGTCCATCTACCGTTTATTAGCAAGCTATTGACCCGATTCCGCCTGTTTTTGTTATTAATGTAACCGTGAAAAAATTGTGTTATCGTCCCCATCCGTGATCCATCTTACCCAGTTTTTTTGTTTCAAATCCAAGGCGACATTCCTTTTATGCTCAAGGATTTTGTGAAAACAGTTGTTCCGTTCTAGTAGTTTCGCCTTTGTTAAGACTCTGGATTCCGCCACCCTTTCAATGAGTTCAACACTAGTTTTAAGTTTTAATATCTCCATGATCTCTTTAATATGTGCTAAGTTCTGCCATTTTCGAATCGCCTCCTTAAGAAATCTCAGTTTCGCAGCAAGGTAAGAATCGGGGGAACCATATCCACGAAAATCTGTCCAGGCTTTCAGAAGGGTTTCAAAATGTCATCTTTTGAGAGCCAAGAATTGAAGAACTTGAAGGGAGGGGGACTGAAATCAAAAGATTGACAAGCAAGAATGATCGGGTTATGGTCCGACAGCTCACGAGGAAGGGAAGTAACCATTGCCGAGGGGAAAGCAGATAAGAAACTAGTGCATACCAAAAACCTTTCAAGTTTGCTGAGCTTTGCACCATCATGGCAAAAATACATGAAATGAGATCCTCCCATGTTAAGGTATTTCAAGTTAGCTTCTTGTATGAATCTATTAAATGCTATAGCCGTGCGACCACATAACTGAGAATTAAATCTCTATTCCGGCCGCCTGACAGCTTTGAAGTCACCAAAAACAACCTAATGACCGGTCTTAGATTTTTTGATGTTCAGAAGATCTTTCCACAGTGTGAGTTTTGAAGGGTTTCTATGAAATCAATGAACAAATAACTCCTATGGTTCACATGCAACCTTAAGATGATCTATGTTCTCTTCTATGAAGATAATAAACTAAAAACCCTAAAGGATACAATAATTTCTAAAGATTAACTAAGAAAAACCAACCTTGATCTTATGATCCTTCAAGCAAGCAGCAAAAGAATCCTGCCTCAAATGCAAGTCACACCCAAGCTATGGAGGAATTAGTCCAGCAGAGTAACACAGAGAGAGAGATGGCGTGAGAAAGAGGTGCCCAGGGGGTTCCTTTTATAGCCTCCTAGGGTTACACCTAAAACCCTAGAAAGCCTCCAAATGGACAAGGCTTTTGGCCACTTGGACCAGACTCCCCTAAACCCTAATTAGGGTTTCGCCAACTCCTGGAGGAGCCTCCAGGGTGGCGCCAACTTTGGTCCCTGGTTTACCTGGCCAGTTATTCAACTATTGAATAAATGCCAACCAGTCCCTGCACCTTTTATTAATTAATTTAATCACTGAGTTAAATCCAGTTAATTCTAGATTAAATCTTAATTAATTATTATAGTTTCTAATTAATATATTAACACTTAAATATATTAATAAACCATATATTTATTTTCTATTGATTTATTAAACAATTAATAAATCAACTATTCTCTCTACTGAACTATGCATCTATCCTCCATCTATGAGGGCAACCCAAATGGACTTTGCTTTTATTTATAAGATAAATACAATTATAAGTCATGGCTTAGACACCTAATCCAACAGTCTCCCACTTGGATAAGTCTATGACTTTAATTTTCTGAACTCTGACCCAGTCAGTTCTGTCCAAAGATAAGTGATTTGATAATCCTCCGTCCAACAAGATATTTTCAGACTCAAGACATGGATTAACATCAATCTTGGCTTGATACTCTGTTTCTCGATTTCTAATTTGCATATGACTTTTGAGACTACTAATTGAACACATCAATTTAGTCCCGGTTGGCCAAAACTTCAGTCAACTTCAAAATCATCGAGAGGCCTACAGATATTTGTTTCCCATCGGGTCAGGGGACGGATAAGTTTCGACTTATGTGTCCATACCTTTTGCAGGTCTAAATACTCACAACAATGCATTTTATAACACCGAGTTACCAGCGCGTTTTCGCATTATCAATAAGTACTTGTCTCGCAAATAACAGATCATATCTCTCCACTTAAAGATCAACGGATATTATCGTCTTAACATTGCTCGTGATTTAATCCATGAAGCAATCTGTTAAGCGCGGGTTTATCCAATACTCAAATCTATATTTTCTAAGTACTCATGAACGTTGCAGCAGTCTTACTGCAATGTCTAACTCATTAGACAGTCTGCAACCGATTCATGACAGTCTTCGTTCACACTTACTCCCTAACAGTGCGATCGACCGTGGAACTTTAAATAATCTAATTATTAAGGAAGTTAAACATGCAAATATAGAAACACAATAATAATCAATTGACAAAGGCAGTAACAATACTCATTTATAAATCTCAATTATAAAATCACCAAGTCAATTACATTTATGCTGTTTACAAGTTTCAAATATATCTAATTACTAAAACTAATATTATCCTTCAGTCCAATGCTCCGAGCATGCTGATTGTGCTTGATCCTGCTCACAGCCTTAGTCAAAGGATTTGCAGGATTGTCTTCTGATGATACCCGCTTAACCAGTAAGTGACCTTCTTCTACTTGATGTTGAATATAATGGTACTTTCTTTCGATATGCCTGGACTTTCCATGGTCTCGCGGTTCATTTGTAAAGGCGACCGCTCCTTCATTATCACAGAAAAGTTCCATCGGCTCCTGAATGCTTGGGACAACTCCAAGGTCCCCGATGAAATTCTTCAGCCAAGCCGCCTCCTTAGACGCTTCACTCGCTGCAATGTACTCTGATTCGCACGTTGAATCAGCCACCGTTTCCTGCTTGGAACTTTTCCAAGTGACCACTCCACCGTTCAAAAGAAATACCCAGCCCGACTGGGACCGTCCACTGTCCCTATCTGTCTGGAAGCTGGCATCAGTATACCCACTCACTTTCAAGTTATCACTGCCACCAAGGACTAACACCATATTCTTTGTCCTTCACAGATACTTGAGTATGTTCTTGACCGCAATCCAATGTGCTTTTCCAGGATTACCCTGGAACCGACTAACCATGCTCAATGCATAGGACACGTTGGGACGAGTACATGTCATAGCATACATGATCGACCCTACTGCCGAAGCATAAGGTACTCGACTCATTTCAGCTATTTCTTCATCGGTACTCGGACTTTGAGTCTTACTCAATTTAGTATTACTTTGGATTGGCAGCTCTCCCTTTTTGGAAATTTCCATGTTAAATATTTTTAACACCTTTTCCAAATATGTACACTGGCTTAGACCTATCAATTTTCTCTTTCTATCTCTAAGTATTATTATACCGATAATATAAGCATCTTCTCCTAGGTCTTTCATGGCGAAACACTTCCCGAGCCAAGCCTTAACATCTTGCAAGGTCGGAATGTCGTTTCCCACGAGCAGTATGTCATCAACATACAATACCAGGAAAGTGACTATACTCCCACTAGCCTTGACATATACACAGGACTCATCTTCACTCCTAGAGAAACCAAACTCTTTGACTTTCTCATGGAAGCAGAGATTCCAGCTGCGAGACGCTTGCTTTAATCCGTAGATTGATCTTTCAAGCTTACATACCTTTTCAGGGTGCTTTGTGTCTACAAAACCTTCTGGCTGATTCATGTAAACATCCTCAGTCAGTTTCCCGTTAAGGAAGGCGGTTTTGACGTCCATCTGCTAGATTTCATAATCATGAAACGCAGCTATGGCAAGCATTATCCTGATTGACTTAATCTTGGCTACTGGTGAGAAGGTTTCATCATAGTCAACCCCCGGGGTTTGAGTGAATCCCTTCGCCACCAGCCGAGCTTTATAAGTATGCACTTTTCCATCCATGTCGGTCTTCTTTTTGAAGATCCACTTGCATCCGACTGTCTTTCGACCCGGTACATTGTCAACCAAGTTCCAAACTTGATTGTCATACATGGACTTTATCTCGCTATCCATTGCCTTTTTCCATTTTGCAGACTCGAGGCCTGCCACTGCCTCACGGTAGTTAGCCGGCTCATCTAAATTAGTCAATGTACGATCACTGACTAACGTGTCACCGTCCGAAGTAATATGGAAACCATAGAACTCGGGCGGCATGCTAACTCTACCTGAACACTTAAGGGGCAATGATATGTCGGTGGGTCCAACAGGAACCTCTTCCTCATGTTAGTGGCTAGTTTCTTCTAAGGTTGGTTCATCGGTCGTTTCCTAAATTTCTTCGAGATCGATAGTACCCCCACTGTCCTCTTTGGAAATGAGCTATTTCTCTCGAAAGAACCCCCGTCTTGCTACAAAGACCACGTCCTCGCTTGGTCTGTAGAACAAGTATCCAAAAGACTGTTTTGGGTATCCGATGAAATAACACCTTTCGCTTCTTTCTGCGAGCTTGTCGTGAGTCTCACGTCTTTCGTAAGCCTCGCAGCCCCAGACTTTGATGTGTGCCAACAAGGGAACTTTCCCCGTCCACATCTCGTGCGGTGTTTTCGCAACCTTCTTGGTTGGGACAAGATTTAGGATATGGGCGGCAGTCTCTAAGGCATACCCCTAGAAATGGATCGAAAGTGAAGCTTGACTCATCATAGAACGAACCATGTCCAACAAGGTTCGGTTTCGCCTTTCAGCAACACCATTCAACTGAGGTGTTCTTGGAGGCGATAATTTTGAAACAATTCCACATTCCTTGAGGTAATCGAGAAACTCGATACTAAGATACTCACCGCCTCTGTCGGATCTAAGCATCTTTATCTTTCTGCCCAATTGATTTTCTGCTTCATTTTTAAACTCTTTGAACCTTTCGAAGGTGTCCGACTTATTCTTGATTAAGTAGATATACCCATATCTACTAAAATCGTTGGTAAAGGTCACATAGAACCGCGTGCCATCTTTAGTGGTTGTTCTGAAGGGACCACACACATCTGTGTGTATGATATCTAACAGACCTTCACTTCTTTCAAAGGAACCTTTGAATGGTGATTTCATCATCTTGCCAAGTAAGCAAGATCCGCATACATCATCCGACCCGAGGTCGAATGATTCCAACACTCCATCCTTTTGGAGTTGGGCGATGCGTTTCTTGTTTTTATGGCCAATGCGACAATGCCACAGACATGCCTTTTCTACACCGCTTGAAGCATCAATAGTTAAAACATTTTTTCCATAATTATCAACACACATAATAGATTCATACACTCCATCACAAGGCATAGCATTAAATATAAAACATCATTTTTGAAAACAGAAATTGAACCATTCAATTTATTGAACTCATAATAAAAACCTTGTTTAAACAATGCATGAAAGGAAATTATGTTCTTTGCCATATCAGGCGCATAGCAACAATTATGTAAATCTAATCTAACTCCACTACTGAGCACTAGTCCATAAACACCGATCTTGGTAACAGGTGACGTTCGCCTATTGCCCATGACCAGGTTCAATCTGCCATGCTCTAGCTCCCTACTTTCCTCTAGGCCCTGCAAATCAGAACAGATATGAAAACCACATCCTATATCAAGGACCCAAGAATGGGAAAAGGATGAGTTATTAGATATACAATATGTACCTTCTTGTGACGGTTTCACTTTACCGTCCTTGATATCCTGCAGATACATTGGGCAGCTCCTCTTCCAATGACCCTTTTGCTTGCAGTAAAAGCAGTCGGCCTCTTTGGGGTTCTGAACATGTGGAATGCCGGAAGACTTGCCTTTCGGGGCACCGCTAGATGACCCGACATGAGACTTTTCCTTCCAGTTCTGCTTAGGAGGGCCTTTCCGTTTCTTTCCTTTTCCAGAGCCAATAGCCAGGACAGGCGAGTTGACAAGGAGCAAACCTTTTCCCTTCATCCCGTCTTCAGCTGTACGAAGCATGCGGTGTAACTCAGCTAGGGTTGCCTGGTTATTGTTCAAATGATACGCCAGTGTGAACTGGTCATAAGAACTTGGCAAGGAGTTTAGCACTATGTCAACTGCTAAATCCTCATGGACAAGCATTTCCAACTTCCTAAGCCTCTCTACATAACCATGCATCCTTTGCACATGTGCACAGATGGACTCTCCATCTTTAGGCTTGTCGTTAGTAAATGCTTTTACAACCTCACGCCTTTCGATGTGCTCTTGCTTGCGGAACCTTTCCGCGAGCTCTTTGTGCATCTCGTAGGGTCAATAGTCCTCATAGATACGCTGCAGTTCAGGGTTCATAGTAGCGATCATGATGCAAGCCACTTTGGTTGCATCATAAGTGTGTTTAGTCTACGCGGCGATTTCCTCGAGAGTAGCGGTTTCAGTGTCCACATCAACAAGCTCGGTTTCCAGAACATACTCATGTTGAAATGAGGAAGATAAGTGATTATGGTACCCGGGACAACCGGATGAGTGATATGCGAGTGGTGATGTAACCACGAGATATGAAGATTGGTATGGTTAAAGAGCTGTAGCAAAAACCATGAAGGTTTCCATATGATATGAGAAACCGGAATTGTAACGAGAAAGAATTACCCTCGTTTGTTTGTATGATTTCGGGGACGAAATCTTTTGAAGGAGGGGAGAATTTGTAACGCCAAGATACTTTATTATATAATTATAATAAAAGGGTAAATTGGTCATTTTACCTTGTAAGGGTAAAATGGTCTTTTGGACAGAAAAGTATTTGGTTTGAAATAATATTTTAAGTTTTAGACTTAAAATGTTATAAAAACGGATTTTTGGTCGTTTTACCGAAAAAGGGTATTTTGGTCATTTGACCAAGTCAACGACCAATTATGTAAAAATATTGTTGGTTGTGGCCAAAATGTAAGAAATGGAAGTTTTATTGTAATAAAACTTGATTATTGTGGTCAAAGTTCAAGAAAATGAACTTTAGGACCAAAATTGTAAAATTTTTGGGTATAAAAATAAGAGAGTTGACTCTCTCTTTGACTAGCTCATTGTGCAGCAACGGGAGGAGCTTGGAGGGTGCGATTTCTGCAGGAGATCATGAAGAGAAACAAGAACTTGAATCAATGGTTGGAGGATGATGATTCCAAGCAATTAAGGTTAGTAATTGACTCTTTAAGTCAAACTATTGATTGTGTTCTTGGTTTGATATTTTAGAAACTGAAATTTGTACATTTCAGTTGTGATTATGTGGTTTAATTGGGTTATTACTTCCATTGAGTCATGCTAGAAAGGACTTAACTCAAGAAAATGGAAGTAGGTTGTTATTTTTGATGAAATTGAAGTTTTGGGGTTTTGGAACTAAGAACCCTAATTCTTCATTTTGATTGATTTGGTTGTTTTGGATGGTTGAAAACCTTGTTAAAGTATAAGGTTTTGGTCCTAGAACAAACCCCAATCGATTAAGTCATGTATTAAGGGCTTAATATGAGAAAATGGGATTTTATAGCTTGAAAATCGGAGTTTCTGCACCTCTGCCCAGCGCTCGCGACTTGACCACGTGGTCGCTCGCGACTCGAAGGTCTGGGCGCGACGCGCCTTACCCTTGGGCGCGATGCGCCTCCAAGGCAGGGAGTCCAAAATGCTAACTTTTGTTTGGCTTGTCCGTTTTAGCTCAAATTTGGATCATAGGCTCGTTATGGTCTGAAAAGTTTGGGAAAATTTTTATAACGAGTTTTCGACCCCTCGGGGGCACTGTAGATCAATTCGAATGCCTCGGTGAATAGTAAAATTCATAAAAAGTTAGTAAACGGAAAGTTTATTAACTAGGCATTGTTTGTAATGATATTGTAATGAACTCTAGTGTATTAGAGTCAATTTAGATGATTATTAACCTATTATCATTTGGTATATAAATGGATAAATAGGTATGGGACAAAATGGTTGTGGTGCACGTAAAGGCAAGAAACAACCGGGAATTAAATGCAGCTAGCATCCAGGTGAGTAATCTCACTGATATCATATGTGATATATGATGATTGTATTGTTACAGGTTGAAACGGCTTCGAGGGACGAAAATGACAAGTGTAAAAATATATGTAAAAGACAAGACCAGATAAGTCGTGAGTCATTGCGATGACAAGAACGGAACTGTGAGTCAATACATATATATATACACTATGATGTGACAATACCAGATAAGCCGTGAGTCTATAATAGACAAGAACGGAGCTGTGAGTCAACCTTTTATTGACAAGACCGGGACCAGCCGTGAGTCAGTAAAATGAAATGACAAGACCGGATTCAGCCGTGAGTCAATAAACATATATAGACAAGACCGGAACCAGCCGTGAGTCTAGGCAACAGCGGGATTTTCCCGTGAGCCACATATTTTAGGCAACAGCGGGCTAACCCGTGAGCCAAGGCAACAGCGGGCTAACCCGTGAGCCATTATTGATCGTGAAAGAAACTGTTAATAGATGGTACGGCCTTATGGCTATGATTCCGGGTCGTTGAACCCAAGCTGGTGAGGCCTACGGGCTATGAATTGTATATTGATAATGTGTTGATGCAGCTTATATAGCTATGATACAGTGTGCGGCTTAAATAGCCATGATATACGGTGCAGTCCGATGTGACTGAGAAAGATGGGACAGAAATAGTTGTATATGATTATGTGCGCAAATAACTGACGTGGCTTGATAATTGCAGGTTATCATATTATAGTCTGTAAGACTATAATTTAGGATGTGAAATCCTAAGAGATATTTGGTCAGCCAGTAAGGCTAGGAGTTTGGATTCGATGTCCAGACAAATACATGATTGTATTTTATACGTGTTATTTGCAGGAATGATTACTCGCTGAGCTTTGTAGCTCATACCGTTTATTACTGTCCCTGCAGGTTAGCATGATACTGGTAGGGGACAAGATAGAGTCCGTGACTTTGAAGTGGGACTTATAGATGCAGTCAGTAGCAGCCCGGCTTTAAAGGAGACATGGTATTTTATACTCTCCTTGATACACTTGTACCCATTTTTATTAAAATATACCCCTTTGTTATGGTTTTATGTATTGAAACCGTGTTTTAAATGAAAAATTTTTCAGGGGTGTTTTTGTTTTAAAAGCCGGGTGTTACAAGTTGGTATCAGAGCCGAGGTTTAAGTGAACTAGGTGTCTATAGAGTAGATTCCTGGACTTAAACCCTGAAACAGTAGACATGATGAACTGTTAGGTGTATATAGTTGTTAGTATACATATATAACCTAACTATTGCTGACTTCTAACGTATAAGAAGTATGAGCAGCGGGTATTACTGGGAGGAATTTAGTGCGTGTCACTTTAAGAGGCGGATCAGCCTTTTCTCAAGACTCCATCGAACGAGGGGCAACGAGACAAGTAGCGGAAAAATCCACATGACGAGCAATGTTAGCTGATGTGGTCAAGTAAATGAAACGGTTGCTCACCTTGATTGATATTCAAGGTGAAAGAACAGTAGTTGAGACTACGTGAAAAGCAGTGGACTTCTCAGAAGAAGTTGTCACAAATTGGGTCCAACCTTGTAGGGAAAGGACCAAAACAGAGCCACTATATATAGTGATCAGTGCAGGAAGGGCACTAAGGAAAATTGTAGAGTTGAGACTCTACCGTGACGTGCTGAAATTGCAGATGATAGGAGCAGATTGCTCGAGCTTGTTGTATGGGACGGAAGTGGTTCCAGTGTGGAACTATAGATCACTTCTTTATGAAATACTCACATGCTAAATGTGGAGTGACGGGTGATGAACCCAGGAAAGAAAGAAAGAACGAATGGTCGAAAAGGACCCGTGGTACCATGAGTATTCCAGTAGATTGTGGAAGAAGCTCGTGAGGAGACTGATATGGTCGCAGATATCATTGTTTTGAATATAACTCGTGTATGTTATATTTGATCCATGAAGCTATGCTTTGGATCGATGATTCGATGTTTTGTTTGAATTTTTCATCAATGATTTTGGATGAAATATTTGAAATAGCTATTGTAGATAGCAAGTATGTTCAAGATATTGAACACCTGGAAAGTAGTCTGCCTAGGATTTACGGGACCCTTTTCCCTATGAATCTGAAGCCGATGACTACCAGTAAATCTGAAGCAATTGTGCTTATGAATTGGTTAGCAATTAATTATGCTAACATGAATTGTAGAAATATGAACATGATGGTTCAGAAAGCAGAAATGAGCGGATGAAAATCCATGGTAAATGACCGTTGTTGAGAATACCGGTTAGCTTCTTTACTTAAACTCGGAAAAGAGTTAGTAAAGGAATGATGTTGTAGTTGGCATACGTGGTATGGTCCAAGATTAATAAAGTGGTGATAGTAGTGTACTACTTTAAATAAATTTTCGGATGATTCTTTTGAAAAGAACTTCCAAGATTTCTGCCAGATTGGCAAGAAGAGCTTATGATTAAGCTGGTATTGGGAGCCGTTCCTGTTATCTAGGCTCTGTGTTGATTGGCCTCTGCAGAGATGGCAGAGTGGTAAAACAATTGGAAGAAATTGTTTTTAAATTGGGATCTCATATGACTGTATGTGTCATCGTGTGGAGCCCTATCTGTTTGAAAAGAAGAAAGATAAGTTAATGTGTATGTACATTGACTACGGAGAATCTGATATTCTCGAAACCAGACTGAATATGAGGTACATTGTACCAGATACTGGGGTTACTTCACTGAGTTAAGTGATATGTTAAATTCTCCAAGTATGAAAAATTTGGCTAAAAGAAGTTTCAACCCTTTGGGCATGATAATAGTGCCAAAGATGATAAAATAAATCCAGTGGGATAGATGATGTGATAAAACTGGAACCGCCTGAGGAATCAGACTGACATTGTAATGCCTTGGATTTGGCGGGTTACTATAGGAGAGTTGTAGAGAACTGCTCCTTGATTGCTGGTTAGCTGACTAAAGTTGACCAAGAAAAGTGTAAAGTCTGAGTGGTAGAAAGACCACAGATAGGTTGTAAAGGTTTGGAATAAACCTTGTGTGAACCTCTAACATTAGCAATGATGCTAAGTGGAGAACATGGATTGGATCATTGAAATGTATCCAACGTTGACTGTGGATGCATGATATTGCGGTAGCAATTATGAACGTGGCACTTAAGCTTTGGAAACACTACTTGTATGGTGTAAAGCTTATTGCGATAAGATCATAAAAGTTGAAATACTTAATTGATCAAAAGAAAATGGAAGATGAGATAGCAAAGATAGATGGGTTACTTAGAGATTTCGGGTATGAAATCTTGTACCATCTCAGAAAGGCGTATGTGATTACAGATGCCTTAAATTAGAAAGAGTAACCTTTGAGGGTTACATCCACATGTATGAATGTGGCAAATTGATTTCCTGAGTGATTCGGGTAGCACAGAAAGACGTATGCAAGTCTGAAATTGTGAAAAGTGAATAAATGATTGAAAAGTAACGGAAGTTAGTTGGAATATCACAGTGATTTAACACCCTTGGCGGTTGTAAATGTGAATTCCAAAGTCAAACGAAACATGAAAATCATCTTGAAAAGATGCATTTTGTATCAGATATGCAGCATACCCGGGACAATACCAAACTGTATAGGTCGATAAAACCTATGTGTTGGTGGCCGGGGCTGAAGAAAGACATTGAAAGACATGTGAAAAATGTTTGACTTGTGTGTAACTACAGTCAAATCATTAGAAGAATGTGGACTGTCGGTCCCAAAAATGAAATGGGACGAAAAATATCATAGACTTTGTAGTAAAGTCTTTACAAGTACCGTATGGGTATGACACCATATGGGTGAATTGCAGGTTGATTGATGAAATCAGTGTAGAATTATACCGACTAAGAAGAATTTAAGAGTGGAAAGGTAGTGAAAAACTACAAAGATAAAGAAAATTGTTGACGTGCACTACAGGTGGCGACTGTATCGGATCGAGATACTAGAATTATTTGCTGAATTTAGCATTAATTCTTAGAATTATTAGCTCAAAAGTACTAGTAAGTACTGTGTGCGAATCGCAGATGGATTGACGAGGTGAGATAATGATGCAGACCTTAGGAGATATGCCTGAAATCTTCATAACAGACCCTAGCGGAAAACTAGACGACCGTCTATCCTTGGTAGAAGTTGTAGATTAGTATAGGTATTATACTAGTGTTTTATTGACTCGTAGGAAGTATTGTATAGACTACCGTGTTGCACGCTGATTTGCTAGACAGAAGTTGAGGTGAAGCCGTTGACTAACCTGAGATTGTATCTCAAGCAGAAGAAAAGATTTGGCAAGGTCGAGAAAGCTTGGAAATAGACCAAGATCAACAAGAGTAGTATGCGGATTGTCGAGTAAAACCATTGAAACCCCAAGTAAGGGAAGATAGTGGAACTCAAAGTGACCTTCCGGAAGGACTAGAAATTGATGTGGGACAAAAAGGAAAGATGAGTCCTTGTTGATTGGACCTTTCCGTATGTCCCAAAAGCAAGAATTGCAGTGTATTGATTGAATATTCTTGATGAATTTCAAGATGATTGTAAATGTTTTCTATGGGTCTCAGGGTTCTGAGAACATAGATTGATAATTGCTAACGAATCCCTCATGTTGAAATGAGGAAGATAAGTGATTATGGTACCCGGGACAACCGGATGAGTGATATGCGAGTGGTGATGTAACCACGAGATATGAAGATTGGTATGGTTAAAGAGCTGTAGCAAAAACCATGAAGGTTTCCATATGATATGAGAAACCGGAATTGTAACGAGAAAGAATTACCCTCGTTTGTTTGTATGATTTCGGGGACGAAATCTTTTGAAGGAGGGGAGAATTTGTAACGCCAAGATACTTTATTATATAATTATAATAAAAGGGTAAATTGGTCATTTTACCTTGTAAGGGTAAAATGGTCTTTTGGACAGAAAAGTATTTGGTTTGAAATAATATTTTAAGTTTTAGACTTAAAATGTTATAAAAACGGATTTTTGGTCGTTTTACCGAAAAAGGGTATTTTGGTCATTTGACCAAGTCAACGACCAATTATGTAAAAATATTGTTGGTTGTGGCCAAAATGTAAGAAATGGAAGTTTTATTGTAATAAAACTTGATTATTGTGGTCAAAGTTCAAGAAAATGAACTTTAGGACCAAAATTGTAAAATTTTTGGGTATAAAAATAAGAGAGTTGACTCTCTCTTTGACTAGCTCATTGTGCAGCAACGGGAGGAGCTTGGAGGGTGCGATTTCTGCAGGAGATCATGAAGAGAAACAAGAACTTGAATCAATGGTTGGAGGATGATGATTCCAAGCAATTAAGGTTAGTAATTGACTCTTTAAGTCAAACTATTGATTGTGTTCTTGGTTTGATATTTTAGAAACTGAAATTTGTACATTTCAGTTGTGATTATGTGGTTTAATTGGGTTATTACTTCCATTGAGTCATGCTAGAAAGGACTTAACTCAAGAAAATGGAAGTAGGTTGTTATTTTTGATGAAATTGAAGTTTTGGGGTTTTGGAACTAAGAACCCTAATTCTTCATTTTGATTGATTTGGTTGTTTTGGATGGTTGAAAACCTTGTTAAAGTATAAGGTTTTGGTCCTAGAACAAACCCCAATCGATTAAGTCATGTATTAAGGGCTTAATATGAGAAAATGGGATTTTATAGCTTGAAAATCGGAGTTTCTGCACCTCTGCCCAGCGCTCGCGACTTGACCACGTGGTCGCTCGCGACTCGAAGGTCTGGGCGCGACGCGCCTTACCCTTGGGCGCGATGCGCCTCCAAGGCAGGGAGTCCAAAATGCTAACTTTTGTTTGGCTTGTCCGTTTTAGCTCAAATTTGGATCATAGGCTCGTTATGGTCTGAAAAGTTTGGGAAAATTTTTATAACGAGTTTTCGACCCCTCGGGGGCACTGTAGATCAATTCGAATGCCTCGGTGAATAGTAAAATTCATAAAAAGTTAGTAAACGGAAAGTTTATTAACTAGGCATTGTTTGTAATGATATTGTAATGAACTCTAGTGTATTAGAGTCAATTTAGATGATTATTAACCTATTATCATTTGGTATATAAATGGATAAATAGGTATGGGACAAAATGGTTGTGGTGCACGTAAAGGCAAGAAACAACCGGGAATTAAATGCAGCTAGCATCCAGGTGAGTAATCTCACTGATATCATATGTGATATATGATGATTGTATTGTTACAGGTTGAAACGGCTTCGAGGGACGAAAATGACAAGTGTAAAAATATATGTAAAAGATAAGACCAGATAAGCCGTGAGTCATTGCGATGACAAGAACGGAACTGTGAGTCAATACATATATATATATACACTATGATGTGACAATACCAGATAAGCCGTGAGTCTATAATAGACAAGAACGGAGCTGTGAGTCAACCTTTTATTGACAAGACCGGGACCAGCCGTGAGTCAGTAAAATGAAATGACAAGACCGGATTCAGCCGTGAGTCAATAAACTTATATAGACAAGACCGGAACCAGCCGTGAGTCTAGGCAACAGCGGGATTTTCCCGTGAGCCACATATTTTAGGCAACAGCGGGCTAACCCGTGAGCCAAGGCAACAGCGGGCTAACCCGTGAGCCATTATTGATCGTGAAAGAAACTGTTAATAGATGGTACGGCCTTATGGCTATGATTTCGGGTCGTTGAACCCAAGCTGGTGAGGCCTACGGGCTATGAATTGTATATTGATAATGTGTTGATGCAGCTTATATAGCTATGATACAGTGTGCGGCTTAAATAGCCATGATATACGGTGCAGTCCGATGTGACTGAGAAAGATGGGACAGAAATAGTTGTATATGATTATGTGCGCAAATAACTGATGTGGCTTGATAATTGCAGGTTATCATATTATAGTCTGTAAGACTATAATTTAGGATGTGAAATCCTAAGAGATATTTGGTCAGCCAGTAAGGCTAGGAGTTTGGATTCGATGTCCAGACAAATACATGATTGTATTTTATACGTGTTATTTGCAGGAATGATTACTCGCTGAGCTTTGTAGCTCATACCGTTTATTACTGTCCCTGCAGGTTAGCATGATACTGGTAGGGGACAAGATAGAGTCCGTGACTTTGAAGTGGGACTTATAGATGCAGTCAGTAGCAGCCCGGCTTTAAAGGAGACATGGTATTTTATACTCTCCTTGATACACTTGTACCCATTTTTATTAAAATATACCCCTTTGTTATGGTTTTATGTATTGAAACCGTGTTTTAAATGAAAAATTTTTCAGGGGTGTTTTTGTTTTAAAAGCCGGGTGTTACAAATAACAATCTACAATATCGAAGAGGGATGCCGTAATCTTTGTTGTAAATTTTATAAGGTAGGCGAATGACGATTCAGCCAATTCCACCGCGGAAAAATAATCTTATTATAATGGAATTCCTAGTTTCATTGAGATTTACCGAACTGTTCGATAGCATGTTTTAATCTCGGGAATGCCCCGCTGTTTGTGACTGGGATACCGAGGATCACAAACCGGGTGTGAATAACCATGCAAATTGCTTGGTACTCTTGAAGTCAATTGTCATCTCTAATTAACGTGTCGGTTATCCACACACGCTCCATCAATAATGACAAAATCAAGAAACCCATTGCGACTCTTTGCGGACCCCAGTTAGCGTGCCGGTAAACCACACACGCTCCACCAACGTTCTACAAAGTGCAATGTGCAATTTCATGGATTAGCACCAATTCACATTTTGAACCTAAAGTAACTAGATTGGGGTTTGTTTTAAGGTTCTAGTACTTTTCAATTATAGCATTATACTTTTAAGAGGCTTAGCGGTTCTATCAAACCCGTTCGGCTAACGACACTCGACTTACCAGGAGAGCGGTGGGTAAGAGTAGATACCCATTAGACTAACATTTTATAGTCAGTCGCCTTATACCCTCTTTAGAGGACAGTTTTATGAATGAGGCCTACTAACGGTAAGACTAACCAATTTTCTTATATATATAAAATTAACTTTTAATCATAAATACATATAAGATATATTTTAATCTTATTAAAATATTTTAGAATTAATTTTATTCTAATTTTCGCAAATTTTTACTATTTTTTTGAAAATTTTAAATTAATTCTTTAAACTGATTTAATTGGTCTTTTAATTAACAATTAATTAAACTAATTAAATCTAAGATAGATATTACCAAATTAATCAAATTAATTTTTCTATCATGGTCCCTATGGTTCTCGAAAATTACAAGCTAAGCAAGAAAGGTTCAAGTTATTTTAATTAATCCAATTACCAAAAATAACAACATACTATTATGGCAAGCAAATCAAGCAATCAAAGGGGACCATTAGGGCATGGCGGCTAGGGTTAGGAAACCCTAGCCAAGCCGTCGACTTTCATGCCTCCCAAGGAGGAGTTTTTGCAAAACACCTCAAGGCAAGAATCAAGCATGCAGTTTATATCAATTCATAAGAAAACAAGCCTAAACGCTCTGATACCACTGAAGGGTTTCTATGCAATCAATGAAAAAATAACTCCTATGGTTCACATGCAACCCTAAGATGATCTATGGTCTCTTCTATGAATATAATAAACTAAAAACCCTAAAGGATACAATAATTTCTAAAGATTAATTAAGAAAAACCAACCTTGATCTTATGATCCTTCAAGCAAGCAACAAAAGAATCCTGCCTCAAATACAAGTCACACCCAAGCTGTAACACCCGTGTCCCGGATAATGTTTCAGATCAAAACATTAGTTACAATCTCATATAAAAATCAGCATTGTATGCTGATCTTAGAAAAATCATAATTAATTCTATAAAAATCGGATTGACCTCAAACCAGTGCACAAAGTTTGCAAATTGAGTCTAGTTTAAGTGATAAAAATTTTGTAGATCGCGACGCGACGGGCTATGGGATCGCGACGCGATCTCTGTCGGAAGTGTCGGTTGAGTGCGCGATGAGATAAGTGCTTACGTCAGAGATCGGGACGCGATCTAGGGTTGGATCGCGACGCGACGGAGGTCCAGAGGCCTATAAATACGAGGCACAAGCCTCATTTTGAGGCAGAACACACACCAAACGCATATATGATATAGGAGAGTGTTCTAGCAAGGAGTATACGTTGAGAGATGATAGTGAGAAGTAAGGAGCCAGCGGTAGCTAGCGCCGAGGTGCTCGGGAGCTATCAGAAGTCCGGAACGAGAACCGTGCCAGGACTCCGGGAAAGCACCAAACTCAGGTGAGTAATCGCTACCGTATCTCCCTAGTAGTTTTTACGTGTTGAGCTATAGTAGAAAGAAATTTTTAAAAGTAATACAGAGTAGTATATTTATGATATATGCGAGTAAAGTAGATATGCTACGGACCCGTTTGACGAGTCTGGCCCAGGAGAAGCAGTGTATCATGGGGTGATGCTAAGTAGAGTGATTAACCAATAGAGTAGTGTCCATGCAGAGGTATGATATATGACATAGAAAGCAGATTAAGATGCTGTGTGCCAACACTATATGTTGCACCAGTATTGGTCTAGTAAATTAGAGGGGATATGGATATCCCATAAAGCAAGTATAGGAAATCATGTAGACAGTTACCAAATGATGAATTTGGTAAAGAGCGATAGAGCCGAGAGAGACCCGGTGCGGAACCGGTAAATATTTTAGCATAGTAAGAACGAACGAGTTGTCACGGTATATGATACCGTAAGTACGTAAATGAGTAATGACATGGAGTAGTGAATGAGTTACCAACATAGTAGTAAAATACATCACGATATGTGATACTGAAAATGAGTAACGTCAAAATAGTATGGTAACAACGTAAGTTACCAAGTAATAGAAGAAAGTGCAGACAGTACGGTAACGCCATAAGTTACCAGATAGTAGAAGAAAATAGTAAGAGAGTAACATTATATGTTACCAGATAGTCGTAGAAAGTGTGGTAAGAGTGTACAAGTAATGAGTTCCGTCGGGTAATACGGTAGTTTCACAGTATGATGTACGAGTAAGGAAAGGGATCGTATGACAGTCAAGTGTAGTAAAATGAATCTGTGAAACGTGTGTGGCTATTTAGGCCATACTGTGATTCGATTACTCACTAAGCTTTATAGCTTACCCTTTTATTTTATGTGGTTTTCCAGGTTTAGGTAACGCTCGGCTTGGATCATGGGACGATCCCTGGTGATATTATCTTGTAAAACCTTAGGCTTTGGAGGGCCGGGGCGTTACAAATGGTATCAGAGCCGAGATTTGAGTGAACTAGGTGTCAGTAGAAAAGATTCCTAGACTCAAATCAGTAGGTATATGTAAATTACCTAATGATAGGTAAATATCACAAACATATTGTGATAAGGAGAGAGATTGGTAAACGTCACAAACATAATGTGACAAAAAGATAGATAAAGATAAAGTAAACTATACATAGTAACATACTATGAGTGTTAAAGAACTCCTTAGAAATTTAAGGAGAAAAAGGTAGTAAGAACAGAGATATGAAAGAAAAGAATAAATAAAGATAACTTGATAAAAGTATAAACAAGACAGTAAAAAAAGTATTAAAGCATGTGAATGGTACATAAAAGTACCAAAGAAGATAACAAGTATACTCATAAGAGTAATGTAAGTTGAAAAATAAAGAACATGAAATAAGAAAGCAAACAGTTTGATAAAAGTATATTTTGGCCAGAAGGCCATAAAGAAAAGAGTTGACTTTTAGTCATAAGATATTTTTGAAAGTATGATTTAGTAGTCAAGTATGGTTGAAAGTAAGAAAAGAATAAAGACAAAAGTCATAATAAAAGTAGCTCTACGTAAGAGCAAAAGATTTAAAGAAGTTTATGAAAAGCTAAAATAGTAGCTCAACATATGAGTTAAAATGTTTTATGAGTTTGAACTATGTTTCAGAAAAGAGTTTTGAGATATGAGATTTGAAAAGATTTTTGAAAGCTATAAAGATTTGAAAAGATATTCGCTCTATATAAAAGCGAAAGATGTTTTAGTTTAGCTAAGACCAATTTGAAACGAATGACAGTCGAGAAGAGAAAAGAAAGAGGTCCGGACAGGCTTTCGCCATTTAAGGAAGCCTAGAAGACACTACTGGGATGGTACCTCCCTTCGCGAAGTAGTTGTCTAGCTTAGTATACCCTTGTGCTTGAATCTGTTCCAAGTCACAAAGGGGAGACAGAATGAGCATAACCTAGCGGGCGGATATGTTCTGTTCCGCGAGGGGAGCTAGTAGAACGAGTTTCATGAGTATCAGTTGGTCTTATGCTAAGAGAAAAGAAAGAGTTAAAGAAAGAATTATTTCCAAAATGAGGGTTATTTTATAACCAAGAAAGATTAAGGGTCCTGTAGTGACCAAAAGTTATGATAAAATTTTTTTAATGAGATAACAAAAGAGTCGTTTTATGACCAAGAAGTGAAAAAGATTTTTCCTAAAAGAGTCATTTCTCATGACTAGAGTATATAAAAATTTTAAAGTATAATAGAGTCACTTTATGACTAGAAAGAGTAAAAAGGCAATTTTTAAAAGAACGAAAGACCCAACTGTAACAAAATATAATGATATTTTCAGTTGGAAAGTATGAAAATAGTTATGTGATAGTAAAAGTCATAATAGTAAGTATATGAGAAAGAATACAAGTATGATATTCCACGCGCAAATAGTAAGTATATGAGTTAAGAGAACCAGCGAGCCAAAAAACCTAGTGTAACGTTAGAATCAGTATGTATAAGTAATTATGATAGTAAGGGCCCGTATTATCATAGTCACAGAATATGTATTGATGCTAACGGAATCACGAAGGAATCATGGTAATCTGGTAAGAAATAAGTAGAAAATATAACAAACATAAAACTATGTTGTGAAATGAGTAAAAGATATGGGAAACTTTACACCCGAAAGTATAAAGTCAAGCAAGTATGAGTAACGATAAGAGAAAACAAGTAATGATAAATGTAGTATGGTAATAATACCTAAGTGTGTAGAAGAATATGTACACAGGTACATAAGACTTAGTTTGAGAGATTACTAAGATTTCGGGGACGAAATCCTGTAAGAGGGAAGGATTGTAACACCCGTGTCCCGGATAATGTTTCAGATCAAAACATTAGTTACAATCTCATATAAAAATCAGCATTGTATGCTGATCTTAGAAAAATCATAATTAATTCTATAAAAATCGGATTGATCTCAAACCAGTGCACAAAGTTTGCAAATTGAGTCTAGTTTAAGTGATAAAAATTTTGTAGATCGCGACGCGACGGGCTATGGGATCGCGACGCGATCTCTGTCGGAAGTGTCGGTTGAGTGCGCGATGAGATAAGTGCTTACGTCAGAGATCGGGACGCGATCTAGGGTTGGATCGCGACGCGACGGAGGTCCAGAGGCCTATAAATACGAGGCACAAGCCTCATTTTGAGGCAGAACACACACCAAACGCATATATGATATAGGAGAGTGTTCTAGCAAGGAGTATACGTTGAGAGATGATAGTGAGAAGTAAGGAGCCAGCGGTAGCTAGCGCCGAGGTGCTCGGGAGCTATCAGAAGTCCGGAACGAGAACCGTGCCAGGACTCCGGGAAAGCACCAAACTCAGGTGAGTAATCGCTACCGTATCTCCCTAGTAGTTTTTACGTGTTGAGCTATAGTAGAAAGAAATTTTTAAAAGTAATACAGAGTAGTATAGTTATGATATATGCGAGTAAAGTAGATATGCTATGGACCCGTTTGACGAGTCTGGCCCAGGAGAAGCAGTGTATCACGGGGTGATGCTAAGTAGAGTGATTAACCAATAGAGTAGTGTCCATGCAGAGGTATGATATATGACATAGAAAGCAGATTAAGATGCTGTGTGCCAACACTATATGTTGCACCAGTATTGGTCTAGTAAATTAGAGGGGATATGGATATCCCATAAAGAAAGTATAGGAAATCATGTAGACAGTTACCAAATGATGAATTTGGTAAAGAGCGATAGAGCCGAGAGAGACCCGGTGCGGAACCGGTAAATATTTTAGCATAGTAAGAACGAACGAGTTGTCACGGTATATGATACCGTAAGTACGTAAATGAGTAATGACAGGGAGTAGTGAATGAGTTACCAACATAGTAGTAAAATACATCACGATATGTGATACTGAAAATGAGTAACGTCAAAATAGTATGGTAACAACGTAAGTTACCAAGTAATAGAAGAAAGTGCAGACAGTACGGTAACGCCATAAGTTACCAGACAGTAGAAGAAAATAGTAAGAGAGTAACATTATATGTTACCAGATAGTCGTAGAAAGTGTGGTAAGAGTGTACAAGTAATGAGTTCCGTCGGGTAATACGATAGTTTCACAGTATGATGTACGAGTAAGGAAAGGGATCGTATGACAGTCAAGTGTAGTAAAATGAATCTGTGAAACGTGTGTGGCTATTTAGGCCATACTGTGATTCGATTACTCACTAAGCTTTATAGCTTACCCTTTTATTTTATGTGGTTTTGCAGGTTTAGGTAACGCTCGGCTTGGATCATGGGACGATCCCTGGTGATATTATCTTGTAAAACCTTAGGCTTTGGAGGGCCGAGGCGTTACACAAGCTATGGAGGAATTAGTCTAGTAGAGTAACACAGAGAGAGAGAGATGGCGTGAGAAAGAGGTGCCCAGGGGGTTCCTTTTATAGCCTCCTAGGGTTACACCTGAAACCCTAGAAAGCCTCCAAATGGACAAGACTTTTGGCCACTTGGACCAGACTCCCCTAAACCCTAATTAGGGTTTCGCCAACTCCTGGAGGAGCCTCCAGGGTGGCGCCAACTTTGGTCCCTGGTTTACCTGGCCAGTTATTCAACTATTGAATAAATGCCAACCAGTCCCTGCACCTTTTATTAATTAATTTAATCACTGAGTTAAATCCAATTAATTCTAGATTAAATCTTAATTAATTATTATAGTTTCTAATTAATATATTAACACTTAAATATATTAATAAACCATATATTTATTTTCTATTGATTTATTAAACAATTAATAAATCAACAATTCTCTCTACTGAACTAGCATCTATCCTCCATCTATGAGGGCAACCCAAATGAACTTTGATTTTATTTATAAGACAAATACAATTATAAGTCATGGCTTAGACACCTAATCCAACAACTTTATCATAAAGGCTTGAGGAGCATAGATATTAGCAAAGATCATAGGACCATTTATTCCACTCCAGTCACCGATTATTATTAAAAAAATGTCTCGATTTTATTATCTCCTTTTTCTGGAACAGATGAGAGTTCCAAATACAGAGCAATCCCCCAGACCCATCCGTGGAATTAACACCATTAAAATCAAATTCGGTTGTATCCCAGCATCCATCAACATTTATCTTAGTGAAATCACCCATCCACGTTTCCTGTATACCAAAAAAATTGATCTTGTTTGCGTTCTTCAGCCTTCTCATCCAACTGACGTTTATCTTGTTATATTACATGTTGTTATGAGTTTAAAGGTGGTTTTAGGAAAGTAAATGATGAGTTTTTGTTCTATTCCTTTTGCGATTTGAAAGATAAAATAAAATAATGAAGTTGGATTTACTTGAAAAGTTGCTATTTGAAGGAATTTGGTAGCTTTTGTAAGGTCATATTCTAACTAACATCTAAAGGTAAACCAAGTGAAAGCTTTATATTCTTAAAAAAATTACATTTTGATTCTAAAAGAATGCATTTTCATATACTAAAAAGTGTTATCTGTTTAAAAAATATTAGCTTCATTAAACATTAACCCTGGACTAATGAATGATTTTCTTTTTTTAGCAAAGACTCTGAGATCTTCTGGTTTGGTGGATCTTTTAGGGATAATGATTTAGAACTTACCAAAAAACGTTGATCGTTTGAAATATCTAGAGCCTTGGAAGATTATTTGACTAAATTAACCCTCCCCAATGAAGTCACTTTGAGGCCTATTAACAAAAAAAAATTGAAATGGTTTTCACACTCCCATTTCTTATATTTGTAATCGTAGGGAATTTCCAAATTTACCCCTTATGTTATTGTTAGTGGACATTTCTATTAACAGAAGTTTCCAGAGTTGGCAAGGTTGGTCCGAGGACGATGAACATATTTTGGTTGTTAAATACATGCTCAATTACACTCTCTCAAAACATTTATGTTATTGTATATTCTAAGTCATACATTACATTTTATGCTAACAAACTATTTTAGACTCATTTAGATGTAAAATTGCTCCTGCAAAGTAGAAGAAGATACCCATATATCTTTCCAAAACAGACAAGAGTGGCCACTTTCTATTTTTAACGCAAACAGATCCGCTAGATGGATGCTGACTGAACTGAGACCGGTGGTATGTGCTTTCATTTGATTTATATTATTAGGAACATACTCTCAACAGCTTTTTGGGGTTTGTATTATCATGATAATTTTGTTTGGGGAAGGCGCATGATTGGTGGGTGTTCAAGTTTATTAAAAAATAAAAGTCGGTTGTTTGTTTTGTTGGACTTAATAGCCTCGATATCAATTCTTATATTTTTTATATCCCTATTAGTTTTATTTAGTAGGCGTTTTTGCATAAATGGAGACTAGAGAGACCTCTTATCTATTATATCTTTTAATGCAATCACTAATATCCCTTGGCCCTTGCACAACCCAAATGCTTATAGTCGAGCGGTATTAGGAGTTAGAAAAGGTGTTACCCTTCTAGGTTGTTGAGGATAATTGTTATTTGATACATTGGTGTAGTTTAGAATTAGATTAGGAATCATTCTAAAAAAATTCCTAATAAATGCTTTGAAACTTATTTTTGGGGTTTGTTTTTGAGTTTAAAAACATGAATTTCTTTTGTTGTCATGCGAAACGTAGTTTTTTGGATAGTACACGCCCTATTTCAGATTCATGGATTGGTGTAGTTTAGAATTAGATTAGGAGTCGTTCTAAAAAAATCCAAATAAATGCTTTGAAACTGATTTTTGGGGTTTCTTTTTGAGTTTAAAAACATGAGTTTCTTTTGTTGTTATGCAAAACATAGTTTTTTTATAGTACACGCCCCATTTCGAATTCATGGATTGGTGTAGTTTAGAATTAGATTAGGAGTCGTTCTAAAAAATTCCTAATAAATGCTTTGAAACAGATTTTTGGGGTTTCTTTTTGAGTTTAAAAACATGAGATTCTTTTGTTGTCATGCAAAACGTAGTTTTTTTGATAGTACACGCCCTATTTCGGATTCATGGATATGTTATTTTTGTGTTTCCCTCTAATATCATAAGATCCAGAAAAGAAGAACATGCAGTTTTCTGACTGAAGCGAGGTCCTCGGTACCGAAGATAGTCAGGCTTTGGTCATCTCACCAGCACTTTACTAACTTACCTTGGGTTTATGTTTTGCACAAGTTCCCACGTGTGCCAAGGCAGTATGGGTGTAAGACATGCCTTTCGCAGGCTTGTCAAAATCTACATGTCACACAGGGCTAGGCCCATACGATTTAGGCCAACCTTTTGCTATTAATACATCTCATTAATTTAAACCCTAGTCACGATGCCATTTGAGTAATTGTGAGTCGTCATCCTTGAGTGCAGTTAATAACATGTATAGTTGACACGTCGCAGTCGATGATGCGGTCAAAGATACAAGATAAAACCTTACTATCCAATAGCTAGGGTAAGTAAACCCTAGTTACGATGCCATTTCAGTAATTGTGAGTCGTCATCCTTGAGTGCAGTTAATAACATGTATAGTTGACATGTCGCAGTCGATGATGCGGTCAAAGATACAAGATAAAACCTTACTATCCAATAGCTAGGGTAAGTAAGGGTCGAACTGTGGAGTTCGTGGTTGGCACTATTGTGTCTATAACAAAACGGTACTATAGTGTCACTCTATAGCAGACATATTACTACACTTCAACTTCAAATCAAACTCAAAAATCATAAACAAATCAGATCTACGCATGAACTATAGACCGAACACCAAATAACCAAAAATACTTCTTTTTATAAAATAAACCAAAATCGACAATTGTTCTCAAGCATAAACCAAAACAGGAGCCAAATGATTATTGCTAAATCTAAAATGCAACCTCTGTGGTTAGAGAAATTCATTTATGTGGAATACTCGTAGCACAAGAGTTATACAAAAACCAAATTGTTGCAAAATAAACTAAACTAACCAACTATGAAGTGTAAATCTGGAATAATACGACAATGAGTCAAAGATGTCAAAGTTCTACTCAATGTATCAGTCTTCACTCCCTAAAATTCGACCTAGAAGCCTCTATTTATAGTTTTTGTGCCGCCGGCTATGGCTTTTCGCATCGCGAGTCTACCTTATCCCTGATTCTTTGCGTTTTGAAATTCAAGTCAAACTTCTGATCACGTTCTTATCCAACTCCTGGCGCTATGAACTCTAATGCTCCACGTCGCGAGCTTCTCCTAATCTTTATCCTCGTTTTCCATCTTTATCTTTGCCAATTTTACAACCCTGAAATCATAATGTTTTTCCTATACAAGCACTTACATTAAAAGTGAGCATTATTAGTCCTTTTACCAAGATAAAATAACTAAAACACAGTCCAATAATGCGTAAAATATGCAGTATAAAAATGCGTTATCAATAGTGTATAGCATTTTAGCAATAAAATCTCTCTACTTTGCCTGTTGTGGACGTAGCTTGATTCTAATCAAGTGAACTATGTTAAATCTCTTATGTTGATCTTTTGTGTTTGTTCTTCTCGTATTTCTTGTTGCACAATTTCGTGGACAGCTCATTGTCGAAATGTGTGTTTGTGTGTTGTTGATCTTGTGAGATTTGAAGTTTGTCGATCTCATGTGTTGCTACCCAACATAAAGAAATCTAGTTTTGGATGAACAAGTTTAAGGATGTTGTCTTCTATATTGCATTAGAGGTATTATTACAAGGTGGCTCCACTGCTAGCGATCGATTGCACAAAGTAACTGTCACAATTCAAGGTAAAATTTTATAAAGTTTGGTTTTTATTTCATGCACTTCTCATTTGATTTTAGAGTTCTTTTTTATTGTTGTCCTCTTTAATTTCTATGACCTTCCTGATTACTAACCATAACTCTATAGTCTATACACTATACTATGTTTTTTAGGTCCAAGTTGTCGTTCTTAGATCTTTCTTCCCTCTTTCGAGCATCTTCAAGCTATGGGAATTTTGAACCAACAAGCTCAAACAAGATCAAAGGTAACAACGATACACCTCCTAAAATTGTTCGTCTGAATTTTGATCATCGTTTTCGCTCTTCCTGATTTCTGTTAGATTTAGTTACGTTCATTTTAATTTTTTTTACTATTTTCATGTTAGTTTGCATTTTTCTCCGTCTCCTTCCCTTTTCTGTTATCTCATTATGTTGTTGAGGAACGCAGGTACAAGAAACAGTACATGGGTGAATTTTTCAAAATCAGTGAATTCTTTTTGTTTGATTGTTATACGATGTTTAAACTTTAAGGCCTATTCATATGACCTAATTATTATCTATACATATATATCTTTGATTTTAACCATTTCTTCTATGTGTGACTATATGAATGAAACATAACTATTCGATGTAATTCTTTCATTTGCTCTTCACTAACCGTATTTGTCCCATGAGGGGTTAAAAATTTTCTTTTAATGAGCATCTTAAACAACTTAATAAGGCTCATATTCTTTTCAACCATTTTGTACAAGTATGCTTCTAGCCCTCTGCTGTTTTTTCAAAGGCGTAACGTAGGGGGTGACATAGGCTAGCTGACAACGCCTAGTAATGTCACATATTTTAGTCGTTGTTAAGCCCTATTCTTAGTGAAATTATATCATATACATCGTGGTATTCTCACTTTTCGTGCCAGTTCTTGTTTGGAAAGAAATAATGAAAAAAGGGACCAAAAACGTGCAATTTGGAAGAAGTTTGAAGATCAAGGCAAAATCAGGAAAAGACGTACGCGCGCCGCGGAATTCATCAACGCGCGACACAGATATGAGGCGGTGGAAAAAATTCAAATTCCGATAAAATGGGGATGAACCCTACGCGCGACGCGGGATCCATCAATGCGCGACGCGGTTTCGAGATTTTTGCAACTATCAATAGAGGCTTTTAGGTCGAAAAAACGAGCGAATACCTGGTGTGAAATTGACCCCCAAGGTTCTTTGACTCCGAGATTCAGCTTCAAGAACCATCTTTTGGTATTTTCATGTTTTTATCTTTAATTTTCAATTAGTTAAATAGTTAGTAATCATTGGCTAGTATCTTTGGGAGTGACAACCATTGATATTTAGTTTTAGTTTCTGTTTTTGGATCTTTTGGTTACTGTTTTGTATCATTGGATCTGAGTTTTGAGTTAATGAATCATTTGGTTACAAGTAATTGCTTCTTTTCGGTGTTTTATGCTTGTGAATGAATTGTTGGGTGCTTGGATTGTGTTTGATGATTGATTTGACTTTGTTTGCTTCTGATTTGGAGATGTACTTCTGAATTCAGTAAGTGACAAGGTTTGGTTGGTAGTTTTAGTTAGTTTATGCTTTTTGGGATTAGTTGTCAAAAGTTAGGAACTAGGTCCTCTGACTGTAGCGTGAGACTGCAGTTGGTAATATGTCACCTGTCTCGACCACGTAACTCCTGTGGATCAACCCTGACTTCCACTGTGCTAACTGAGAGTGAGGTTTATTTTCTTATTTTTGACCGCATGACGACCGCAGCGATGTCAAATTTTGGCACCGTTGCCGGGGAGTTGTGAGCTTGAGAATAGGTGATTTGTAGGACTTTTTAGTTTTTGATTTTTTGGTTAGTTAGTAATTTTGGTTTTTGATTTTTCGGGCATGTTGCATTAGTGCATGCATACCCGTAGGGGTGAGCAATTATCCCCTTTGCGTTTTGACTCAGAGATTGAGCGAATTGCGCGCAAGATCCGTGCACGTAGGCGTTTAAATACAATGAGTTTTAGTAATGTCAGTAGTAGTATAGTGAGTGTTGCCCAGGAACCCTCGGGTGAGGCAACGGGGATGTCATTCATTCCCCTGGTTTCAGAATTCCACATTGGGAGCACAAGTGCTACTGGTGGTGCAGCTTCAGCCCCTGCACCTATACCTTCATGCACTCCGCCGTCGATTCCACCATTTCAACCTTTATCCCAACCACAATCCACAAACCCATTTACATCTGCCATGTCTTGGGGGAGCGCCGACCCGCGATGGCACCCTATTATCTAGACAGCAGACACCTATTTCCCAACCCATTTCTCAACCAGCACCAGTACTTTTTAAGCCTCAAACCACATTCCAACCTATACCACCGCAGCAACAATATCAACAGCAACCACCTCAGCAACAGTACCAGTATCAAGAGACTGAGGAGAGGTATGATGAAGAAGACGAAGGATGGGTTCCACCAGCACCACAGCAACCATGGAACCGAGGTCGGGGACCTCCAAGAAGAGCAAAGCAGCATCAACCACTACAAGGTCAACAGAGATATAATGATCATCACTTTTACGGTAATCCTGCTCAACCCTTGTATTTTGCACAACCGAGAGGGCAATCGGTTGCATCGCACTTCCAGCCACGGGAGTACGATGACTCGTCGCCCATTTACATTCCTGATGATATAGAATCTCAAGTAGAAATTAGGCCTCATTTATTAGGGATAATACCGGAATTTAGGGGGTACAAACAGGATGACCCATACAATCACTTGTATGAGTTTATAGCAATAGCCAACGCTAACACCCCTAGGAATACTAATAAGAACATTTTTAGACTAAGATTGTTCCCATTCACTCTTAAGGACAAAGCCAAATATTGGTTTACATATTTACCAATGAATAGCATCACTACATGGGACCAACTCAAAGCTAGGTTCTTACAAGAGTTTTATCCAACAAGCAAGACGACGGAAATCAGGAGGGCTATTCAGGATTTACAGCAGAAGCCTGGAGAATCTTTTCATGAAGCATGGGATTGTCTAAAGGAGCTGATGAGGTCATATCCTCATCACAATATTCCAAAGTGGCAACTAGTCAAGGTATTCTTTGAAGGAGCAAGTGAGACGAACCAAGCTATGATTAACGCATCATCTAGTGGCATTATTATGATGCAAGACCCGAAGGAGGCTTGGCGGTTTTTGGAACAATTAAGTAATGGCTCCAAGGCGAATTTTTCTACAAGGAAGACGGTAGGCACAGCTGCAGCAATAGGAGCCGATGCCGACTGGAAAAAGGATGTAAAGAAGGAGATAAGCGAGCTCAATAAGAAATTCGATAGGCTCGTGTCTACTCTGCAGAATGGACCTTAGAGTCAGCCACAAGGAGGTCAAGGAGGACCAAAGACTCAAGAAGCAAATCAAGTCTATGGTCAGGGTCAAGGTCAATATGGCAATGGACGACCCTATAGACCATATAACCAAGGTCAGCAGAATTTCAATAACCAGAGGCAGAACAACTACCAAGGGCAGTCATCCAACCCGCCCAGGAAACATCAACCGACAAACAATAATGGTAATGCCAATGGAAATGGTAGCAGCAACAATAGGGGGCCCAATAACTCCATCAACAATGTCCCAGGGACGCAGGAGGATCTGGTCGCGAAAATGTATGAAATGTTCAACACAACACAGCAGCAATCGTAGGCCAATGCAAAAGCCATCGTCAATATGGAGAGGCAAATCGCCCAAATGGCTAAAGACCAACGAAAAAGAGATAACGGAAAGCTGCCAAGCACCACAGAAGTCAATCCGACCCATGGTCAGCGGGCCGGAAAGGAACATGTCAACACTGTTGAGGCTGAATGGAGGAAAGTCACCCTGGAAGATCTGCTAGAATCGGGAAATGAGGCTGAGAGTGAAAAAGAAGAAGAAGTTAAGGAAGAGGTGGAAATTAAAAAGGAAAATAGGGAAGACACGGAATTAAAAGAAATTCCTGTTGAGAAGGAAACTCAACCAAAAGAGAACAAGGATGGCCAAGAGGAAAAGCAGCCAATAATAGCTGGGATCAAACAAAGCAAGAAGGACAAGAAGGGAAAGACAAAGCAAGAAGCGTCTAAATCGACGGGGCCATCGATGAACCAACCCTTGTGGGATAAACTTAAGAACGCTCCTGAGGATACAAGAATTCTTAGGAGATATGCGAGAAAAATGGAAAAAGCAAGACTCCCACACCTGACACTGTGAGGTTGAAAATTAAAGCTAGTGAGGCACTGTTGGGGACACTACCCAAGAAAGAAAAGGATCCTGGGTCACCACTGATCACTGCTACTGTAGGAGATGTGGTCATTAGGAACACCTTGCTGGATTTGGGAGCAAGTGTGAATGTGCTACCGGGATATTTGTATGATAAATACAAGAATGAGGAATTAGAGCCAGCAAAGACTGTGTTACAGCTGGCTGATCAGTCAACCAGAGTATCCCGCGGTAAGCTTACCAATGTCATAGTGAAAGTTGGGGATTTCTTTTACCCAGTGGACTTTTTAGTCATGGAATATGAGAGTCAGGAGGATGCGCCTGCATTAATATTAGGACGCCCGTTCTTGGCTACAACCGGCGCTATCATTGACTGCAAAATAGAAGATTTGGATATCTTCTTTGGGTCGAGAAAAAGAAGGTTAAATATGTTTGGAAATCCCATATCTCTACCTCAAGGGTATGATGATAAGAATTTGGATAGCCACTTGCTGATGGAGCCTGGGGTTAGGGACAAAAGAACAATATGGACGCGACCGGGAGAAGGAGGAAACGAGGAAGTTTTAAAGGAAACAAAGGAGCATCCGTTGTCCACCATTGACAAGGAGCAGCTGCTGGACATGATGGAAATGTTGGAGGCAAGGCACCAGCAGTATGAGAAAGATGCAAGGGAAAGAGAAGCAAAGGTCTTTCAACTTCTAGAAGCTCAGCAACAATGGATTAGCGGGGTTAGTGACAGGATGACTCAGCTCACTTCATTGATGTCAATGATGGCCCACAATTTCGTGCCAGATCACAAGGAGATGCCATCAGAAATTCAAGAAGAATAGGAGCAGGAATAGCACGTCTGGCTGAAGACGTTAAACTTAGCGCTTGTTGGGAGGCAACCCATCTTTTCATAGGTTAGGTACTGTATTCTTAGGGGTAATTAGGAAATTATATCATCGTCATTTGCAGGTATTATTGGTCCAAGGCAAGTGTGGGGTTGTTTTGAAGAAATTGGAATTTTTGATGACTGCGCCGCGGTCAGGCAAATTGCGCGCCGAGGGATCGTAAACCAACCCAATATGCAGGGGTTGATTTGGGGGTACGCGCGCCGTGGTTCGCTCATATCCGTGCCGCGGGAATCGATCGATCGGTTTCCGTCGATAATAAGGTAAGCCGTGACACTATTCACACACACCACGCCTCGGAGCTCTGATCATCGAAAATTTCTCGTGTTTTTTCTTGCTCATTTCATTCCTACTACCAAGGTACGTCATTCTAACTAGCTTCTACTTGCTAAAACTAGTGATTAGGTAGTTGATTTGGTTGATTTCTCCAAAAACTCAAAAACTTAGAAATCACCAATGCTGACTCGTAGGGTGTTTATTTTGCCAAATAATGACCCTAGATGAGTTAGTCGGTACTTAGGCTACCTTGTAGTGTATTTGGATTGAGTTTAAACAGGTTAAATCGTGAGTTTGGATTTGGAATTGGAAACAGCCGCTCGCCGCGCCGCGCCCTGGTTCTTGGGCCGCGCCGCGGTGCGGTGGAGAAAAAAAGGACCTAAATTGCAAAAAAATTTCCTTTTGTGCAGATGTCGTTCAAATTAGACCACCGGTTTCTCCAGTTCCCTGAGGGATTGGATAGCTCTGTGGAGTTTGCTAGCAGGAGGGATGCCCTAGTAGGTCGCCGGGTTCTCGAGGCGACGATCATCGACAGGGATATCCTCAGAGACGCAGGGCTTTGGGGAGAGATCGAGCCATTCCTCCACCGCACATGGACCCACGGGGATGCTTCATTCACGTGCCGAGACTGGGATAGGCTTATGGCCAACCAGGAGGACACACTATATACCGAGCTTCTTTTGGAGTTCCTATCTACTGTCCATTTTGCACCTGGATCGACAGAGGCCCGTTCCAGGCTGGTACGATTTAGATTGGGGGAGTGCACAGGGAGTGCAATCTCCGGGAGTTTGGGAGGTGCACCGGCATTTACACAGAGGCGGACATCCAGCACCGCCATTTCACGTCGTTCATGGGTGCGTGCATTCAGGGGAAACCCGAGAGGGCTGCCAATGCAGAGGTTTAGGCACCGTTGGCCAACATATTCTATGAGGCGGGGACGTCCAGGGAGAGCCACCTTCGTGATCCACTTCATCGACTCATGCACCGCATCGTCTCCACCTCCATCATACACAAGGAGGGGGCGAGAAGGTGTCTGGCGAGGACATGACTTATCTCTGGGTCCTCCTTGACCCCTCCAGGTTCCTTCACCTCCCGTTCGCCCTAGCTGTCTCCCTGTCTACCCGTGCGACGGGTGCGTCTGCCAGCAGTCCTCTGTCCCGCGGGCATTACATCACCCGCTTGGCCCGTTTATACCGGATCCTTACTGCTCCGGTTGTGGCATCCTTGATCGCTTTACCTCCAGCTCGCACTACGGCGCGAGCCCTGGAGAACATGGGGCTTATAGAGTAGCAGCGCCCCGGCCAGTTTGTGAGGGTGGCGACTGAGGCACCCCAAGACCCCCAGCCAGCTTACGCCCAACCGGGTAGGAAACGACGGAGACCGGCAGCACCAGCAGATCCAGCACCACAGCCACAGCAGGAGGCGACAGAGATGAGGCGATTGCAGGATCGGGTCGCCAGGATTGAGGACCAGCTGGAGTAGATCGGGGAGGTACTTTTACAGATTGTTTCAGCACAGGGACAGTGCCCCCGACCATTCCCAGCCCGAGCCCACAATCATGAGGCAGGATCTTCCAGGCCACCAGGTGGCGATTGATGTATTTTTCTTATTTTTTCTTCTTTTGGGTATCTGTACTGTACTTATGACACTACTATCTTTTGTTTGTTTATATTTTATTTGTTTGTTCTGTTTGCGTTTAATCGTTTTTCTGAGTCATGCATGTGATACCAAAAATGGGAGGATTTGTTTCAAGCAAGTGTGGGGTCACCGTGCCCCCTCCACTTGTCTTGACTACCGGTGTGTTCACTGTTGCGCTACAACTCCAGAACGCGAAATCAAGGACCTTTTTGTTCGTATTTGTACCTGTGATACCGAGCACTAACCAAGAGATCTACCATCCAAAGGGGTAACTCTTTCTCCCTTGTTCTAAATAATTTTTGTACAACGGGGACATTGTATGGATTTAAGTGTGGGGTGTGGACGGTCGAAAGAGTAGTAGTTTTTTTTGAAATTTTTGCGGAAAATGACCGAATTTCAAAATTTTAGCAACTTTTTCAAAATTTTTACTATATTTTAATTTTGAAACGGATAGTTTGTGATTGTTTATAGCATTGGTATTTTTCGAGAAATACTATGTAGTTGTGATCATGCTATTAGTTAAGTCAAATAAGTCGAGTATTATGAGTTTAGAAGATTGGACTGTTTTAGGATTGGAATTTAGGAAGGGGCTGTCAATCAGTGACCTTTGTTGTTCGAGCCGGTAGGTCTAAAATGGGTGGGGCTTATGCACCTTGCCACCTAACATCGTCTGGTCTGGGATGGTATTTCTGAAAGCTCGCTACACGGACAGCATCGAAAGTCATGGATAGTTCTTTTATGGCCTTTAGAATCTGAATGAGTACGTACACTTCATTGTGGACAGAAAATTTGTAATCAAGGGTTCTCTAGAAAGTCATGAATTCCAAAGAATATTCCGATTATGTTTTCACGAACTATTCCACTCTAACTCCTAAGGCAGTAAGCTTTGAAACTGAACACAGTCAAAAATTGTTTGAGTCTTAGTTAAAATCTATTAAAAACTCTCTTGCTTGGGGACAAGCAACGCACAAGTATGGGGTGTTTGACAACGCCTAGTAATATCACATATTTTAGTCGTTGTTGAGCCCTATTCTTAGTGAAATTATATCATATACATCGTGGTATTCTCACTTTTCGTGCCAGTTCTTGTTTGGAAAGAAATAATGAAAACATGGACCAAAAGTGTGCAATTTGGAAGAAGTTTGAAGATCAAGGCAAAATCAGGAAAAGACGTACGCGTGCCGCGGAATTCATCAACGCGCGACGCGGATATGAGGCGGTGGAAAGAATTCAAATTCCGATAAAACGAGGATGAACCCCTACGCGCGACGCGGGATCCATCAATACGCGGCGCGGTCTCGAGATTTTTGCAACTATAAATAGAGGCTTTTAGGTTGAAAAAACGAGCGAAGACCTGGTGTGAAATCGACCCCCAAGGCTCTTTGACTCCGAGATTCAGCTTCAAGAACCATCTTTTGGTATTTTCATGTTTTTATCTTTAATTTTCAATTAGTTAAATAGTTAGTAATCATTGGCTAGTATCTTTAGGAGTGACAACCATTGATATTTAGTTTTAGTTTCTGTTTTTGGATCTTTTGGTTACTGTTTTGTATCATTGGATCTGAGTTTTGAGTTAATGAATCATTTGGTTACAAGTAATTGCTTCTTTTCGGTGTTTTATGCTTGTGAATGAATTGTTGGGTGCTTGGATTGTGTTTGATGATTGATTTGCCTTTGTTTGCTTCTGATTTGGAGATGTACTTCTGAATTCAGTAAGTGACAAGGTTTGGTTGGTAGTTTTAGTTAGTTTATGCTTTTTGGGATTAGTTGTCAAAAGTTAGGAACTAGGTCCTCTGACTGTAGCGTGACACTGCAGTTGGTAATCTGTCACCTGTCTCGACCACGTAACTCCTGTGGTTCGACCCTGACTTCCACTGTGCTAAGTGAGAGTGATGTTTATTTTCTTATTTTTGACCGCATGACGACCACTGCGATGTCACTAGCCCCTCCCTCATTCCGTTAAAGGGTAAATGTCTTGTAATAAGGGTAATAAATTTTTTCCCATGTGTATATTTAGTCATTTAAGTTTTTTGTACAATAAGATTATTACATTTATTTTTTCTGTACATATTTAATTATTTATGTTTAATGGTCATATATGTACAAAATTAAAAGTTTACTGATTATACGTGTAGATAAAAAATAGTTTTATGACCATATGTATAAAAATACATAAATGACTATATATATATATATATATATATATATATATATATATATATATATATATATATATATATAGGGTCGAGATCATGAGAGAACCTAAAAAACCCTAGGAACCTAGGAACTTTTTTTATACACAATATTTTTCAAAAAAAATTGCATCCAATTTTTTTATTTAAAGCGTCTAAGAGATTTCTAAACCCTAAACCCTAAACCCTAAACTTAAACCCTAAACCCTAAACCGTAAACCCTAAACCTAAACCCTAAACCCTAAACCCTAAACCCTAAACTTAAACCCTAAACCCTAACCCTAAACCCTAAACCCTAAACCCATATGAAAAAAAAATAATAATAAATGATTTTTTTTTTGCATCCAATTTTTTTATTTAAAGCGTCTAAGAGATTTCTAAACCCTAAACCCTAAACCCTAAACCCTAAACCTAAACCCTAAACCTAAACCCTAAACCCTAAACTCTAAACCCTAAACTCATATGAAAAAAAAATTAAAAAAATGATTTTTTTTGAATTTTTTTTTGAAATCTTCTAGACGCATCATAACAAAAATTTTGGTATATTTTTTTTTGAAAAATATTGTGTAGAAAAAAAGTTCATAAAATGGGTTCTTAGGTTCCTAGGCTTTTTTAGGTTCTCAATTGAACTTTACCATATATATATATATATATATATATATATATATATATATATATATATATATATATATATATATATATATATATATATATATATATATATATATATATATATATATATATATATATATATATATATATATATATATATATGACGGAACAAGGTTTTTACCCTTATAAGAAATTAACCCTAATAAAAGTATACATTTCTGGTTATTTCTAAATTGGCTACACGTGTTATGCTTGAATTTTCCCAAGGTCTTGAGGATAACCACAAGCCTTTCTGTCACCAATGGTTTTTTGGGTTATTTGAAATCATTCGTTCTGGGTCATTTTTTCTACATTTTCGATACTTAATTTCGGTCTTGAAATGTATTTTACATATCAATACAAAAAAAATGTAGCACAACTAAACCATAAATCTGTTTTTGACATGTCAATTCTCGTGTCACTGTGACCTTGCAAGCAAATTTGAAGAATTTGTTGTTGTAAAGGTTTTAATGAGGTAACCATGTAACTGTAATTTGCTAATGATATAATAACATTTGCAACTCATAACAAGTAAGATTTTTATAAAAATAATTGTAGGTTTTGAGCTTTATCTTTAAAAATATCAGGTTCCAAGTGAAGTAGGCCCGTCGAACCGAAACAAAAACTTGTTATTTATTAGGTAAGTGATGGAAAAATCATTATATATTTCATTTTTTCTAATCAAACCATTTAAGCCTCAAAAAGATTTCCAATTTAACTAGATGAATCTTGTGATAATAAGTAGATTCGAATTGTCTTTTTCGTGAGAAAGATAGTCATTGGCGAATGTTATGAGAAGAAAAGATAGTTTAAAGTTTAATAAAGAGATATTTTGCGCGGCCAAATGATTAGTTACCAACTTACCACCATTGTTTACAGTATCATGTTAATCTGAATCATACGCATAATCCTCATAACCATCATTCTTTCATATCCATAAAATTAACATCTCCTTCTTAAACTTTTATTTTGGTTAATGAGTTTTAAAATAAATCATCAAAAAGGTTGAAATTTAGAATTATTCTCAATTTACATTATCAAGACCCAAAAATTTAAATTGTTCATGGGAAATTTTTTATCAATTAGTTTACGAATGTTGCAATAATTGGTATCTACATGATGCATTTTCTATTAAACAAAGTAATTATTGTGGCATATAGAAGAAATACAATTTAATGTAGGGTGTAAACGAGCCGATCTATTCAAAATCGACTCGTATAAAACTCGACTCAAGTTTGAGTCAAGCTCGAACTTAGTTTTAAGCTCGTTTATTAAATAAGCTCGAGTCTCAGTTTCATCTTTCGAGCTCGATTAGGCTCGTGAGTCTAAATGAGCATAAACTTTATATAATATAATTAGTTATTAATTATTAAATATAAAACAATGATAAACGAGCATTTTAGTGAGCTTAAAAAATACAAACAAGCTCGATATCTTTTATTAACTGAACCGAGATTAGGCTTGCCTGACAAACAAGTCGAGCTCGAGTACGTTAAATCATTCACAAACCAAGCTCGAGCTTAAAAAATATGATCGAAACTAGCTTGAGTCTTGTGAATTTTAAAGGAGCCGAACTCGAATTAACTTTGTTCGTTTATACCCCTAATTTAGTGGTATCTAAATAGTCTTCAAAGAAAAATTTATGTGAACAAAAAAAATGCTCTAAGGATTGGGAGTTTTTTTTTCCAATAATGAAAATTCATAGATAAAAATAGTAGAAAATATGAAAATCAAGTTACGCCCTAGTTTAATTATAAAACACATCTTAATCTAAATTTTGGTTATTTTTCATTGGTGTATTTAACTTTCTAAAAGTTATTGAAGACTAATAAACATCATGACATTTTGTTCCCACTAGGATGCACTAGAATATGATGTATTTAAGGTCGTGCAGTGTTAAACATTTCCTGTCGTCAGCATCCGACGTGAGTGTTTGCCGGTGTTTGACACCGGCCCTCTTTGGCGGCAAACTTGAGCGGCGATGATACGACGGGTACAAACTCATCGGCAACACTCTCTTCTCCTTCTATGGTATCTCTCTCTCCTCCCATCTCTATTTCCTCTCTTTCTCTCTCTTGAAGGTAACAGCCATCATTCTCTTTCTTTTACTATAGGCAAATTAATTTTGGGGGCCTTTTTGCTGATGTGAAGGTGAGTATCGAAGGCACCACACCCCGCAGCCTAACAACACACAAAATCAATGGTAACATCACAATTTACAAGTAATTGTTATATCAATGAATTTTAAGTTTCTTGTCCATCATAGCATTTTACACTCTTCTTTTATGAGAATTGATATTTTTATTTTAAAAACTGATTCATTCATCTTTTATATATATATATATATATATATATATATATATATATATATATATATATATATATATATATATATATATATATATATATATATATATATATATATATATATATATATATATAAAATTAACTTGTATGATAGTGCAAAGATGTTTTATACAATGACAGAAATGATATAGTGCGTATAGGGGCATGGGCACTAGTTAGCCCATTAAAGCCCAAATTGCAATATAGTTAGCCCATTAATTCTAGCCCAAATATTATCCAATAATACTCCATGTGTATTAAAGCCCAAATTGTAATATAGTTAGCCCATTAAATCTAGTCCAAATATTATCCAATTAAGAATGTTGATTCACAATTTCACCCTCGTAAATATCGGTCTATCGATGTCTCTTGTTGGCATGTTCGAATATTTGATCAACAAAATAAATGCAAGTCGCAAGGTGCTACACTAGTTTGTTATATGTAATACAATTATACGGTTTAATTTTTAAAATCTTATTATATTACATAAAAACAATTTGGTGTCACTAATGCTCCAAATTCGTGGTTCCGCCATTGGTTGTATATTATATTGATAAATCAATTTTTTAAATAAAAATATTATTTCCTTTTTTTATACCTAAAACAAAGTTGGTAAATTTTCTCTTTTAATCCCATAACACTCACCAACGTCCTTTTCATTACTTGCATCAAACTTAGGGTTCTCAAATAGGAGCTCGTGAGCTCGTGATGAAGGTGCATTTGCAATCAAAATGAATCTGATTCAGTTTTATCATACTTCATTAATATCCTTTCAACCGTCGTTCTTTAATTTGACGTGGTCATTATTATTTTCCATTTTTATCTACAAATAAAGAGTTTGAGCTAATAATTTAATATTAATATGTAACATGTGAAATATCTGTAATTTAATATCATAGAATCATATACTATTTAAAGAAAACGATATGATGTGGATTAATTAGTGGTCATGTACGAAAGCGTGTAGGCGTACTACTTGCGGAAAATCCCAACTGCATTAGCCACCCTACTGATTTACGTTTCCGACACTCGCCTTACAGCGAGTGTTAACTACGCAATTAATACATAATTATTATATAATTTAAAAAAAAGGAAAAAGGACGGGGCAGTGCGGCTACAAGGCAAAGCGAGTGATGACCCCAACGAAGACGATTTTTTGTTTAGTACGTTTACTAGTTTAATATTGAAGTTTTAATAATAATTTGATTCCTTAAATGTTTGGCAAATTACGAAAAAAAAATTATATTTTTATAGTTTTTCTGGTTTAAGTTTTATTTTTTATTTGTTATAATAAAATCATTAATTTTTGAAAAAAATTTTAACCTGACCACTATGATCTAAAAAAACAGGTAATAGTGGTTTCGATTAAACTTTTTACCAAAAATGATGTTTTTTCCGAATCTTAAAAATTGGTGGTTAAACCGATTGTTTTTTTTTTTGTAAAATATAGTGCTTTTTCATAATTAGACAGATAATGTTTACACTTTAATTTATATAATTACGGAAAAAACACTATATGTTATTATCTTTTCTGCTTAAACCATCAATTTTTCATTTGTTTTAATAAACCACCAATTTTTAGAAAAAAAATTTAGTCTAACAATTATGACCGGAAGAACCGGTAATAATGGTTTCAATAAAATTTTAACAAAGAATTGATGGTTTTTCCAAATCTTTTAAAATTTGGTAATTAAACCGAACTTTTGACAAAATATAGTGATTTTTTCGTAATTAACCCTAAATCTTACTTATCAATATACCAATTTTCTTAGAAGTATTATTTTTATTATATCAGATTTTCCCTTAGAGCATCGATGATTATTTAGCTCTTGTAAAAGAAAGTGTGTTGTCATATTAGACATACATTCACCAATTTGATGCTAAATATTTTGAGCATCTATCCCTACATTTGAAAAGTTCTAAAGGCATCACTTAACACGGGCCCGACTAACATTCACCAATTTGATGCTAAATATTTTCAGCATTATTGATATTATTATTATTTTATTTAATTACGAATTTAGTAATTAAACATGTATCCCTATATTTGAACCGTTCTAAAGGCATCACTTAGCACGGGCCGACTAAGGCCTTGTTTTTTATTTTTTTTTTAATTCTAAATTGATAAATAATACTGAATGACTAATATATATATATATATATATATATATATATATATATATATATATATATATATATATATATATATATATATATATATATATATATATATATATATATATATATGTCCCGTTCCGGTGAATACTCTTTTTTCGGTGAGTACTCGTAAAGACACCTTAAAAAAATTAAAAAAAATATATAAAAAAAATACAAATCATAAAATCGAGAATAGTACTATATCATTATCAATAAAAAATTGGAAAAAAATTTGGATCATTGAAAAACAGTAATGATTTAATTTTTTTTATTTTTTTTGGATTATTAGTTCATTATAAAAAAAAATATTGATCCAAAAGTTTTTTTTTCAAATTTTTTTTCTCCAATATAATACTATGATCCATTTTATTATTTATATATTTTTTTATTTTTTTTCAATTTTTTTAAGGTGTCCTCACGAGTCCTCACTTTAAAAAGAGTCATCACCCGATCGCTTATATATATATATATATATATATATATATATATATATATATATATATATATATATATATATATATATATATATATATATATATATATATATATATATATATATATATATATATATATATATATATATATATATATATATATATATATATATATACATTGTTGCAAGTAGGGATAAATCCTATTACACGGGTACATAATATACTACAGCCTAGCTAGGTACATATGGGACTGCTCGGTCAATACCGTTGAACCTTCCCTTTCTCCAAGTAGATGCTGCATAGAGACTAGACCCGCACACGCAATCGGCAAATCCTGGCGCAAACCACGTCCCAACCCGTAAGTGACGTCCTGCAGACAACTGACTGGGTAAACCAGCCCCGGGTACACGCTTCACGGCCTAGCACAGAGGCCACAACGTTGGCATTATTATCTTTAGCCTTGCTTGTGTGTAATGAGGTTCGAACCCACAACCTCTCCTAAGAGAGGCATGAGTCTTACCCCTTCCAACCAACCGAGAAGTGTGTGTGTGTGTGTATATATATATATATATATATATATATATATATATATATATATATATATATATATATATATATATATATATATATATATATATATATCTATATATATATATATATATATATATATATATATATATATATATATATATATCTTTTTTTTGTGTGTGTGTATATATATATATATATATATATATATATATATATATATATATATATATATATATATATATATATATATCTATATATATATAGTCTTTTTTTGTATTGAATAAACTGTCTGGATCTGGATAAATTACTATTTTTCCTCAATGTTTAAACTTGATAAATAACAAATAACAATATATTTAGTAACTGTTATAAATTAAAATTGTATCACATTAAAAAATTAAATTTTAAAAACTTCAAAAATAACATTATTAATATTTTAAATTGAACATAATTTTAAAGTAAGTTCAAATAATAAAACTAAACTCAAACAATTAATATTTACATATAAAACTGATTAAACAAAAATAAAGAACACATGGAATTTGTACAATAATTACACATATAATATTGAATAACTCAATATATAAGCATGCAATATAATTGATAATGCGCTTTTAATTCAGATAAATTACGTGTTATGTGGTGTTTTTTAGATCAATAACTATCACAAACTAGTTTGAATACACTTACTTTTCTTGGAAGTTGCTTATGACAGGAATTGTACTAATTCGTGGGAAAAAGAAACAAAAATGGAACGGGATCATAAATTACTGAAGAATGAGGATCATGATGCTATCAGAAGATATATAGTGACGTTATTAGAGGAAGATAGCGGTGCTATGACAACTTAGCAACGATAATTGAGACACATAGCTACGCTAAGAGGGACTTAGCGACGCTATCATGAGAAGATAGCGACGAAATATGTTGAGCGGTCAATGCGAATTATCAGGGAGCCAGGCACGTAGTAGCACTATCTGATGAGGATAGTGACGCTAATTACCCTAATTTTGAATCTATAAATACTGAAACTCCGGACTGCCAGAGGGGAACAAACAAGGGTGAGCACAACCTCTCACGACCATTTACACTTTCCAAAGGGTTTTCATACCCTAATTTCGTCCATATACAACCCCAGTAACGTTGTTTAGCTTTTTTTCGGTGTTTAGGGAGTTCTTAACCTTTGGAATTGCTCTAAGCACTGTATATCTTTTATTTACTTCTGGCCAGGAATCATTCGACTCCTGAACCATATTTTTCGTGGATCTAGGCAGAACTGAGTTACGATTATGTTTTTTTGTTTGAATATTTTGCCAAACATTTATTGTTTATGAATATAAGTTATCATTTGGTCTTGTTTATGAATTCTGATTGTTTAATGATTCGTTTCTGTGTTTTCCATACAATGGAAGGGTAGATCCGTTAGGGTTACTTCCGGGGATGTTCAGGATACGATGATGAGCGTGTTTTGATTATTACTTTTGTGTCATTCAACTTTAGTTATCGGTTGGTTTATAAATATCATTTCTATCATGGTAACTGAAGTTAGTTTTTCAAATGTGTTTGATTCTATAACTAAATAGTGTATTGACATTCACTCATGGTGTTGAGTTCATCAATTATATATATTAAGACAATTGGTTGAGTGGACATACATTATGTCGAGCTTATGAATTTAAACATATACATCAGTATTTGGTAAGTGTAAGACACGGTATTGGTAAATCATTTATTGTACCAAATTTGAAAAGTGTAAAATAGTTAGTTTACTAACATATCGTGTGCCTAAGGTTATTGATTACAAATTAAGGTTTTCATATTTGACACTTAAGGGAAGAAAAGCACGTGAGCCTATTTTAAATAGTTTTAGTATAGAGTTTACAGCGTCTAGCTTTAACCGTGACATTATTGTTAGCTTGTATTTCTTTCACAAATCACTTGACACGATAGTTTGACACCGAACTCCCTAAATTCAACCCTTACTTGCCCTATCTATTTAGTGGTATTTGACAATTAATTATTTTTGTCTGCATCAACGACTGCGAGTCAATAATCTATTACTTACAATTTTTAGATATAAATATGAATTTCATTAGGGAAAACAAGGGTAATGTAGTAAAACTAAATATAAAATCATGACTTAATGTTAACAACACCTAATTTTTAACTTAATCCACTAGGACATTTTGTTAGCATTAAGTAAAAAAGAAACAACAGTATATATCTGAAACACTAAATTTTCTATGCATTAAGTCCATTAAGGAAAAAAGAAACACCACCTAACATTCCCTAATTTGATGCTTAATATTTTGAGCATTATTGATATTATTATTATTTATTTAATTACTAATTGAGGATTATTTTTGTGACAATTGTAAAATTGTAGCCAAACAAAAGTCAACTGTAGCCTAGCAATGAGGGCATTGACTCATATAATGAAAAGTAAATTTCATAACTCCTTGTATGAATTAATGGATATTATAATAATGCACCCACTATTCCAAGACACTTACCAATGTGCACGTTATGCATGCAACTAATAAAGCTACAGAGAAAAAGAAATTTCCTCACCAACTCACGGAAAAACCACCCCGCTCGATTCATAAACCCCTATGTAACTTCGGAGAGTCACACACACGTTCGGAAACGCACTCGGAGAATACCCTAGTGCTGAACCAAGCTCGGAAGTCGATTTTCGGAGTTTGACTCCTGAATCGGAACCTCGAACTACCTTCCGAACCATCCTCGGAAACTCTCATCCAAACTCCGAACCAATTACGGAAACCTATGACTTCAGAAATCTCTACTATCGGATCTCCTCAGGAATTCGGATCCTTAGCATCTAATTCCGGAAGTCCCAGTTCAGAGCCTCGTGACTTCGAAACAAGCCATACTCCGAAATCATCAATCGACTCGGAACTTGCACTCGAAAGGTGCTCAGGTTCCGAGTGAAACTCGGAAGCTGATTTCGAAACCAGCCTCCGAACTTGGATAGACTATTGTTGAATCCCACCCAACTGCCAGACACGTTTCAGAACCTCATTTCTGAATGTTTCATTTTTAGAAAAACAACAGTTCGCATGCAACGTCTGTTACATGAAAGAAGGCCATCATTCAAATTCTTACACCCATCAACTGCTAAGTACCAAATTCGAATGCAACTGTCAATCAAATCACAATGTCAACTACTACGAAGTACACCTATGACTAAGTGATATGACGTAAAGTTTAACTAACCATCCTTTTAGTCAGTTCCCACGCTCAATTGAACTCATAAACCACGAACTCCCTCCCAGAATTTCTCTAATTTTGTCTCAACACTCGATCTCCACCACCTTCTTCTAAACCTCCTGCCTCATCAACACCCACCATAAACCGTCGTCCTCCACCATTCTTCCTGGTGTAAAACCTCATATTCTTGGTAAGATGAACTCCTCTTGCGATTCTAAGTATAATTATCTGAACTTTAGCTCGATTACACTCACTAACATTCGTAAAACCTTTGGATATTAACTTTATCAGAAGGTCCTTAGGTTCCGAGAAAACCCAAGTCCCGATCCCCTGCTGTCGAACTTCCGAACTCAAACTCCTTTCTCGACAGTATCACGCTTCAAGGGTGAGCTTCATACCCCTCCCTTTTTACTTTTCAGAAACTTTTAAGGGGAGAATACAAGATATCATACTATGAATACCATTCCCATGCATGTTTGAATGTACTTATATGCTTGACAAAGGATTTACACAAAATAAAATGATTATTTTACGCGAGAATATTACTGATTTAGGACCTTCGTCCGAGCAGACCTCGCACATATTTTTATACAATTCCGATAAGCGAAGGGTGCTAACTGTAGCTCTACTTCGCAAAGTTAATAGTTCTAAAATAAACTATGATATCATCATCACAAGAACTCACACATTACAACAGACAGTGCTTTAGATAAACTATTATAGGAATAGTTTATGGATATACAGTTCTCCACTACATTGAAACAACACGAGTTTGCTATTATAGAAATATTATATATTCAAACTACTTCCAACGTTATTTTGAAAATAAGATAACGACAGAAAAACAAAATGGTTTTCTTAACTACTAAACGTAAACGGATCGATGATACATACATTTTTGTGAGACGGGTCTTCGTTGTGTATAGATCTATATGGGATTGACAACCCCGCACCTGAGCTGTTAGCTACAGCTAGACCGGTAGGTCTGAGGTGACAATCGACATAACATTCCGACGCCTGAAGAACGTCGTAGCAGGCCAACAAGTCTACAATATGGTTATAGGACGTCTCACATGGGAAAACGATTCACCCTTAAATGATTGTTTACGTTGAAATATACATCTTCCAAAATGTTACGTTTCAGCTTACACTACATTATAGTCTTTGAGTAACAAGACTTGATACACTTGAAATGTAGAAAATATTGGATTTTCTTGGGCTTCTTAAATCTATGATTTACAACAAATGGATTTTTCATACAAAATACTTATGAATTCACCAACTTTATTGTTGACGCTTTTTCAAACTACTTGTATTCTCAGGAAATCAGTAAGTAGGTTCACAAGCGATGCCGACGGGACGCTATGCCGTCATACCTATGTATTTTTGAATCATATGTAATTGTAATGGAAACAACAACATTGAACTTATGTAACTTTTACAATTATGTTATGATGGTTGTGATTGCTTGGATTCATTATTACTTCGACACTGTTATGATATCGTACATGAAGTCACCCACCCTCGAACGTTTCCGCCAATACGGTTTGGGGATGTGACAATTTTTTATTTTTTTGAACGGCGCAAATCTATAAGCAAAAACTAATAAGGCATTAGAAACAATTACATAGTACAATATGGGATAATGGAAGAACAACATCAATCAACTCATATTAACAAATAACACCTCGATTTATGTTTAATACAATTAAATTACAAAAGTTGCATTTCACGCCTTAAAAAATAACATTGTTTCTTGCCTTCCAAATTGTACGTATGACTGTGTAGACTAAAGCCCAAAATAACTTTCATTTTTTCTTGTCTGAACCCATTGAACTGACAAAGGGAATAAGTTTGGAAGAACTAATCGGAAGGAAGCTAAGCAGGCTAAACCACTTACCGAAGCATCCCCAAACCTTTGTGGCATAAGAACACTCAAACAACACGTGGTACATTGTTTCCTCAATAATGCCACAAAGAGAAAGGACAGATAGCTGAATGTAAAGAAATTCCCCTGGCAACATTATTTATATGTATTGGAATACTATTAGGAAGCAACCTCCACACAAAGAAAATGACTTTTAAGGGGCACCCAACTAACCCATTTAAAGACCAAACTATTAGCATCCATCCATGCAGCAGCCATGATCGGTCTACAAGATTGCACCGAGAAAATACCCGAAGAACAGCCCCTCTACGCCCACGAAATCAGGCTCCACATATAGCGTGAAAATAGCAATTTTCCAACTCAAACATTCTAGTGAATTTGTTTCCTTGCCTCTCCTCGATTGTCTAGACCACGACCATCAACTACCATCATCCCCACTAGGGGAACTTTATCACACACTATACAATTCTTATTAAGCTCAATATGATACAACTCTGAGAAGGCATCTTTGAGCACTAAATCGTCACACTATTTGTCCTTCCAAAAGTAAGTATTATTAGCTGTCCCAAATGTCTTTCAAACAAATTATCTATGTCATTTCCTCATTAATCCATGTCAACATTCACATTTGAAATGGTCAACAAAACTCCTGAAAGGCTAGCTTTAGCTAAACGTTTACCATTTGTACAAGAAAGCTTATGCCAAGATTTAATACAGTGAGAGCAAAGGCTATTACCTTTTATATTAATCCTCTACCACCATTTCACGAGAAGCGCCAAGTTTAAAGATCTAAGACATCTAATACTTAAACCCATGTGTTGCTTTGGTTTCACCAACTTGTACCACGCCACCCAATTTACTTTCTTGTTATTCTCTTTCTTCCCCATAAAAATCTACTCCTAATTCCTTCCAAGTTATTGATAATCTTCTCTGGGGCCTTGAAGAACGATGAATAGTAAAATGAAAGGCTACCAAGAAGGAATTTCACAAATGTAAGCCTCCCTCCAAAGGAAAGATTATTAGCTTTCTAATTAGATAATTTCGATTTAAATTTATACATAATAGGCTTCCAATGTTAGCAAGCTTCATATTAGCCCCAACCGAGAGACTAAGATAATTACAAGGGAATTAGCGGACTCATAAGACAAAATGCTAGCTAGTTGATCAATCTCAAGATTATCCACCCAACTCCAAAACCTTTACTTTTTTGAAGGTTGACATTCAACCCCGAAGCAATAAAGAAACACATCAATAACCTATTAAGATTAATAAAGTTCATCTCGGACCACTCCCCAATAAATGTGACATCATCTGTATACGTAAGACGAGATAAGAAAGAAGCCCCATTAGGGAGAGAAATACCTTGGAAAAGATGTTGCTCACACGCTTCATGCAGCATTATACTTAGCCCCTCATTGGCAAGAATGAACAAGAAATGGGAAAGCGGGTACCCTTGCCTCACCCCTTCTAATGTCAAACTTTTTCGTGGCAGATCCATTAACAATAAATGAAGCTCTGTTGTTGGATCTGAGGAAATCTTTAATCTACTTTCTCTATTTGTTACTAAACTCCATTTGTTCCATAACTAAACCCAAAAATCCCTAATTAAGAGAATAAAAAGCTTTGTCAAAGTCCACTTTGAAAATTAAGGCCATCTTCTTATTCTTTTTAGCCCAAATGTATTGGCAATGGGACCATCAATAATACTTCTCCCTTCAACATACATTGATTGCTTCGACCCCATAATTTTCCTTATCACCTTCTTAAGATACAACTAAAGGACTTTAAAAAGAATTTTATATACTGCACCCAATCAAGTTTACCGATCTATAATCTTTCAAGCTTGACGGATCATTCATTTTAGGGATAAGGGAAATAAATGAGGCATTGCATCCCTTAATAATTTCATCAACACTTCAAACTCCTTATTAAAATAAAAAGAATTATCTTCTTTTTAACATGCCCTAAAATTCTTTTATAAACTTGGAAGTGAATTTGTCCAGCCCCAGGGCTTTGTCGTTCCTACAACCCTAAACCGCCTCTTTAACCTTTGAAAGAAAAAAAAGGTTGTCAAGAAAATCCTTGTCCATTAAAGACAGCTTTTTGAATTTATCATTATTTGATATCTGAGATTTTCTTGTGATGAGAGATCATCTCGGGATACACATCAAATCATTGGAATGTATACTATAACGATTTCAAGTGAAAATTATTATGATGTTGGATTTAGATTTTTCATCATTATAATCTCGGAAAACAATGCACACTGAACTTTAAATTTAAATATTTATGTAAGTGTATTTTATAAAAATAAAAGATCTTTATAAAATAAAAACAAAACTATGTTTGCTTTCAAGATGAAAATTTCAAGTGACCAGAATGTTCTTTACACTGTTAATCAAAATATTTTTATTTAGAGTAAATTACATTTTTAGTCTCTGTGGTTTGACCAAAAATCATCGTTTTTGTCCAACTATTGGAAATTTGATGTGACTGGTCCTTGTAGTTTCCAATATTGCACTGGAGGTCGCTGGTCCATGTGAAAAGACTCTACCATCATTTTCAATTTATTTTTTCCTTTTCTTTTTAGTATTCCAATAATAAAGAAATTAAAAAACACCTCATCCCCACCCTTATCCCCTGTACCTCTATCTCTCTCCTGCTCCATGACAATGATTTCTTTGGACAAAACCTTTTTTCTCAAATGTACTAAAATTGTGCATAGATTATTCTATTGACCTTCAAGCAACATAATGGAACTGGAATCCAATTGGAAAATTGAATTGTTAAGGAAAACATTAGTCATTTTTTCTGGTCTGTTTGTATAACAACCGATTAAACTTAAGAATCTAAAATTCGTAATGCGAAAGATTCAATTTTTTTTGCGACAAAAATGAAGTAATGATTCAACTCTAGTTTGACAATTTTAACCAATCAGATCCACCAAATTGTTTAACATTTAACAAGAGTTCAAGATCAAATTCATCAAATAAATAATACAATTTTTCTACGATCAAAATCATGAACAGGTTGAAAGTTTCCATCATGAAAATAAATGGAAATCTTCGAAAAGAAAAAACTAATAGAAGATAAAAAGCATTCGTGAACATATGCGAGTAGCCCAAAACTGCCAAAATCAATATGCAGACAAAAGAAGAAAGCCGATAGAGTTCGGTGTTGGAGACATGGTAATGTTGAAAGTGTCCCCATGGAAACGAGTAATCAGATTTGGTAAAAGAGGTAAGTTGAGTCCACGATTCATTAGACCCTTCCGAATCTTGGAGAGAATTGGAGCAGTTGCATATAAACTTGAGCTTCCAGATGATTTGCAGGGTATCCACAATGTGTTCCATGTCTCATACCTCAGAAAAACATTACATGATCAGTCTACTCGAATACCCTTGGCCGGAGTTCAATTAGATGAGAAATTGAGATACCAAGAAATGCCAGAACAAATTTTAGATAGAAAAGTCAAGAAATTACGAAACAAAGAGATTAGAATAGTAAAAGTACAGTGGCGACATCATAGAGGTACAGATGTCACTTGGGAAGCTGAAGAGGAGATGCGATCAAAATATCCCTTTTTATTTTAGGAGATTCCGAGGACGAAATCTTTTGAAGGGGGTAAGAACTTGTAATACCGTGCTATTAAATTTGAGAGATTTTGAATTAAATTTTTTGTGTAATTATGATTAATTAGATTGTTGTATGAGTTTGGGTAGTTAGAATTCCATTTGAAAGAAGTCTGAGGTTGAAAAATGCTAAAAAGAGGTTACACGGGTCGTGTTGGAGTTACATGGGTCGTGTAGGAGTCCCTTGTGATTGGTTTGAGCATACCGTGAGTTACACGGGTCGTGTCTTGTTGACACGGGTCGTGTAAGCCTGCAGACAAAAACTCAAATACATACCGATAGTTACACGGGTCGTGTAACAGTAACACAGGTCGTGTAAAGTGTGCAGCACGGGTCGTGTAATATGGACACAGGTCGTGTAGTTCTGCAGACCAAATTCCAATTCCATACCGATAGTTACACAGGCCGTGTAACATTAACACGGGCGGTGTAATTGCACATACCTGTTTTTAAAACACGATTTTGTTTCATTTGGGATAAAAACCCTTTTCGTCTAAAACCTCTCCAAACCCTAGAAGATCGATTTTTACCCCTCTAAGTCGAGATTAAAGCCTTTTGACCACAAATAGAAGCTAGAGATTAATCCATTGAGCTTGAAAGGTAATCCTCTTTGATTTTTATCTTGTTTTAACGGTTGAATCGTTGGAATTGAGATGGTTCTTTGTGGTTTTGATGAACCATCTACAATTAGATAGAGTTAGAGTGAAATTGTTTGGGTTAGTTAGTGTAAAAGAGTTCTAACTATGAACCCAATCTAAAGAAGTGTTGATTGTTGCATTTCTAGGGTTATATGTGTTAAAGTGATGAAATTGAAAGTTACAACTAGGATAGTATTACTATCTTTTGATTGTAACCCTCTCTTATGATTCAAATTCTTGATTGTTATCAATATTGAGTATGATTGAGATTGTTGAATATTGAGTTTTGACCCGAGATATTGTGATACAGCTAAGGCTAGACAGGAGCACAATACACGCGGTTCAGGAGTTCCACAGAGTAACCCAACAACAGGTGAGTAGTTATTTATTAGATGATTATGCCTTATTATGATATTGTTTACAGATAAGAAGTACGCTATGTTTTGATTTGGTTGAGTATAACCAAATTTTGAGTATATGGAATAAAGAGTTATAGTGTGTACATCACACACGGGACTGAGATAGTCCGTTGAGCTTGATTAAAACGAGATGATGGATGATACAAACCAATTAACCTTAAATTACTCACTAAGCTTTCATAGCTCATAAATTGTTTGTTATTGTTGTTTGTGTTAGGTTCTGGTAGTGGCGATCTGGGGAAGCGTGTTTCAGAAGGATAGCTGGAATGGACTTGGACTTAGTTTGTTGTTTTGAAATGTGTAATTTGACCCGGTTTTTGAATGATAGTTATAAATACTAATGTTAATAGTTTAGGACTTAAACTATGTTTTTGGTATCAACTTTGTATTACTTGTTCTTAATTTGAGTTACACCCTTTAATGTTGTTCTAATGTGAGAAAATTAAGGTGTAATTCATTTATGAGAAACCGGGTGTTACAAGCACCCTCTTCCCCTCCAAGGTTCATTTACAATTTATATTAGAGTCATGTTGTAATGCCCGTTTTAAGACGTATTTTGTGAAATAAAATAATAATGATAATAAAAATAATATTATTAATATAAAATGTAAATAAATCCATGTAATTAAAAGCTGGTGTTAAAATTCTTAAAATGATGAAGTTTTTGTTTTTAAAGAAAATCTGAAAACAAAATCCAAAGGGAAGGGCCAAACAGGTTAAATGGAAAATTTTGGAGGGAGTAAAAACAATAGAGATAGAGAGAGCTAAAGCCCCCTCTCTCTCTCTCTCTCTCTCTCTTGGAGTCGGTAATATGTTCTCATGTGACCAATGTGCCAAAAACATATGCATAAGATCAAAACATTTATAAAGCATAGTCATCAAACTAAGAACCGTCACACACTAGGCAATGTAGCTAATCGTGTAACTGGATATAGTAATGGTAAAAAAGGTGTAGAACTATCGGGAAACGGTTATGAAACAGTTATCTTAGTTAATTATTGGTTTAAGTTCTAAACAATAGAATAAAAAGGGGAATTTATTATAAACTAAATAAAACAAAAGAAAGAAAACATGGAAACCCAATTTGGAAGGAGATCTGAAGGTGTTCTTACTTAGATTTAACTACACCCTTCAAGTATGATTGATTTTTATTAAGTGGGTACTAATATGATGTTCAGTGATTCCTAAGCAGACTAGTTGATCCATTCACTAATCCTAATAATCCTAAAGATATCTAATCACAATGGTCATGATAATTAGTTCTCTGTATTATAGGTCATTAAGTTCATATTATGTAAGATTTAATTTAGTAATTAACCCCAATGGTCATGGTGATTAATTGGTGCATAGAATGGTCATCTAATGTAACACATTAAAGCATATTGCTTTGCTAACCTAACCCTAGGATTTGATCCATCTCTAGTCACACTTGCCTAATGGTCATGGTATAAACATATTTCAAGTCAAACAACCAGATTGGTCCTCTAGATTGTGAAAACCACCAGTAGGAAATAAAGATACGAGCTAAAACACATAAGGATCATCGATTAAACAAACACGATAAAATAAACAACTATTAATACCCGAATATTAATTAATCATAAAAGTAGGATTTCATCAAATTCAAATCGAAACATTAAGTTTAACCCAAATCCAGAACAAAAGAAAAAGGAAATCATGACGTTTACTAATCATAGATAGAAAACTAAAACGAAACATTAACATAAAGATTATTGCTTTGGATCCTTCATTATTTTCTCAAACCATTGACTCTGGGGTTTTTCCTCGGTCCTCAGATCAAAAGGTTTCTAATGAATGCTTCTCGACTGGAAAAATTTGCTATTTAAAGAGTTTGCAACCGACGTACGATCGTGTCACTACACCCACATGGTCGTGGCACGCGATAGGCTAAAAAATCGTGATCTGCTTTGTGTCGTTATACACTCTTGTAGTGTTGCGAATGGCTATTGGACGCGTCGTGAGATACCCCCCGAAAGTCTATTTTCAGCTCCTCTTGCTCCAGTATGCCATAAGACCTAAGGTAAACAAATATACACGATTAAGTAAATTTTATCTCACTTTTAGACCACAAATACAACTATTAATATCCCAATGCTGCGTATAAAACATATACAAATAACACGATATTAGTCGGTTACAAGAACATAGAAAAGGGGAGAGAGCTTAATTTGAGGGTTCTCAAATTTTCGTCAAGCTTTGTGTGGTAGTGGAGAATCGTTGATAGCGATCGTTAACCATCGTCATGAAATTTAGACCGTAGCTTCACAACACATAGCACTTTAATCTGAATGGTGGAGATCATCGTTGCTGTTGTCTACAAAAGTTTGTAGAGGTTTTTGTTCACTGCATAGTAGGTATTGTTTACCAAGAAAGTATGTTTCTCCATCTTTGATTCGAGGGCTGTTTTGTACTTGTTTACTGGTTGGTGTTTTGTCTCTAGTTTGTACTAGAAAAGAACTCTCTTGTATTCTCTGGTTTTGGCTCCTAGAAAATACTAGGACAAATTGGAGGATTATTTGGAAGAAAAGTTGTTGGAAATTGGACATAAAATTTTGTAATATAGCTATTTAAAGTTTGAAAGTCCAAGTTCCAACACTGCTTTGTAAAATTCATATAAAATCAAAGAAAATCATATATGGATGATTCCAATGAAAATTGAAAGGTAGAGATGTCTTGTGTATTTCATACTTAGACATCATAATCTAATTCCAGTTATAAGTCGGGGTAAAAAGTGTATTTTATACAGCACTGCCAAGTTGGAATTTGATAGCTTGCAACTACTGTGTTATAAAAATTGTATTAGAAAAATATAAAAATCATGTAAACATGATATTGATGCCATTTGAAAGTTATAAGAGTTTATTTTATTTCTTATTTAGAAGTCATAAAGTGATTTTTAGTAAAAAGAGGGTAAAAAAGGTGCTAGAACAAGAGGCTAAACAGATAAATTAAAGGGGTAGACATTTATTGTGTGAACATGTTTGGGGATAGTCTAGAATATAAAGGATACCAGCCACTTGAAGCTTATTTCACACAAAGAACCTCGATGTGAGTAACCACATTCCTCCTCTGAAATTGGTAGTTAATTGTGCCATGTTGGGTATATTTGTTTATGACATAAAATAGGACAAAAAGGGATGCACCATGTAAGCCTTAATGGCAAGAATATTATAATTGTTAAGATTTGCTAATGCCATGGTAAGCCTTAGTAGTTAAGAACCATGTTATTGATGGTCCCGGTAAGCCTTGGTTTCCAAGAACCTTGACCGAAAACTTTGGATGATGTTGATAAGCCATGGTGGCTAGGAAATATAGTTGATTTTCATTATGTAAGCATGATAAGCGTTAGTGGCTAAGAAATATAGTCAGCATTTACTATGTAGCCGTGATAAGCGTTAGTTGCTAAGAATTATTGGTGATATTTGTTGTATGATTGTGGTAAGCCTTGGTGGCTAAGAACAATAACCGAAATCTTTTAATAATATTGACAAGCCTTGGCAGCTAAGAACCATGACGGTAATCTTTTAATGATATTGGTAAACCTTGGTAGCTAAGAACCACATGAACTTTGTGAATTGAAAAAGTTGTGACATTTGGGAAGTGTTGGAAATTGTTGGTTCCCGAATCAAGTTCAAAAGGCATTATGTATTTATTTAAGTGTGTCTGTGACTATATTATGTTCGTTCTTTTCTTTTTGTTGTGGATGGCATAACCCTTTCATTTAAGATGAAATATTATGCATGTATGACCGTTTGGTTACTCACTAAGCTAGTGAAGGTTACCATTTATTTGTTGACATGCCTTTTGGGATCAAGAAACCCCGAGAACATAAAAGAGATAACTGAGAGATAGGAAAGCTACTAGATGATTGTATAGTTGTGCATTTTGCATACATTTAGATTGTAATGCACGACTCAGATTTGTGGATAGTTTCCTTTTGTTGTATTTTAGATATATGGATAACTACTTGTAAGCTACCCATTAATATGAAAGCACACCGATTTGTATTATATTAAAAAAAACTAGTTGTTAAACTTTGTTCAATTAGACGAGCGTTACAAGTTGCTATCAGGGTCGGGGTTTAAGTGAATTAGGTATCATAATATGAACCTAGGCTTAAATGGTAAGAAACAAGAAAGAACTGAGCTGAAGTTGGACCACTCTTAGTGATATACTTGGGTCCTATGCAGCGATTAGAAATGTTGAGTTGCATGCTTAAATAATACAAAATTTCTGTTATTTTGGTTCAACTTCAACGAGAAAACTATAGCAATCGGTAAGGCCAAACGTTTAGTTCCATACATGGTTGAAAATGCTTGGATGTCTAGTTTCCAACGCTAGAAATGGTGCGTCGTTCCGAGTTTTCTACATGTGGTTATGGCAGTTTTCTCATAGTCGGTCCCGTTGGACAAATAAATGAATGTATTGTCCTTCTTTAGTGACATATGGCTCAGGTAAGAAGAAAAGATTTTTATTTATGTAATGGCTTGTCTTTAAAGTGCTTGCAGGATGTGAGGCAAATCAATACATTACTTGATATTATGATGATGATGTTGACAGACGATCGGTGCACCGGTAGCAAAAGGGCAATCAGAAAAAAGTTGTGTAGGCTAGCCTAAGCGGAAATTGTACTCGTACGAGTAATCGTATAAGTTTCCTAGACACGGATTAGCTATTGTTAAAATTGGATGCCTTATCCCTGTTTGGAGATGTATTCTTTTTTCTTAATGAAATAAAATGACCCCATATACTCCAACCCTAACTCCCTCTTTAAGCTTACAATTTGGTGAAATCGGCTCCATCATAGCCTCGTCGGTCCACCATCACTACTACCAGAGTGGCAGAGGATATATATATATATATATATATATATATATATATATATATATATATATATATATATATATATATATATATATATATATATATATATATATATATATATATATATATATATATAGAGAGAGAGAGAGATAGGTTCAATACAGAACCAAAATATATTGCCTAACTACAGAACCACTCTTATAACCGTTAGATCATTATTTCAGTGGATTAGATTAAAAAGGATACACCGTAAAAAATTATACCCATTTACAGGAAATCACATCCAATAAAGGGCATACTGGGTTTTTTATTAGGTCATAAAATATCTCTCTCTCTCGTTTCCGTCCTCTCTGTCTCTATATAGAAACTTCAAACTTTTAAACCCTAATCTCTTCACGTATCCTCATCTCAATCGTAAAATAGCAACGATTCTCCTATCCTCATCTCGATTCAACCATATCTCGATCCAACCTCATCTCGATCGCAAAATAGCTTACATTCTCCTATCCTCATCTCGATCCAAGTATATATATCGAGCCGCATTCGTGCTTTGCAGGAACTACGGTCATCTGAGAATCTACGGTTTCTGCACTTTATCGTGATTAATAAAATCAGGTTTTTTCTGATCGTTGTTTATGTTCATAACTGTTGAAATTGGAACTGAAATCAATCCACACACATTTGATTGTTATTGTTCTTGTAAAACATTGTCAGTGTGGTGGATTCACGGGACAATTTCTGGATTCTCGTGGCTTTAATTTTCAATTCGAGTTTTTTTTTTCTGATTGTTTTTTATGCTTTTAATTGTTGAAATTGGAACAGAAATCAATCTACACACATTTGATTGCTATATTACTTATACAATGATATCAGTGGGTTGGATTCAGGGGACGATTTATGGATTCCGGTCATTGCATGGCTAAAATTTTCAATTCGTTTGATGGATTTTGTGTTGGTGGTTTGACAACACATCTCAAACTTCCTATTGTCCCGTTGGTCGTAATAATATGGAGGAAAAAGGGGTTAGGAAACACACCACATGGCTTTGCCGCTCCAGGGACAAAGTGGTATAATGCATTTTAATTTTTCCATTTAGAGTTTGATTTATCATTTTCGTCTGTTTAATATGCTTTCCTTATCATTCGTATCTCTTAATATATTTCCTTATTTTTTGAGGAAATTGAATCTCTTTCTCTCTACCATCTCTCAATCATATTATGATGTGTGTATTGATAACTTATATAACTCTGGTTTTAGCTTTAAGTATTATTGATGGTAGAAATTTGATTTATCATGTACGTATTATTTATGTCAAAAATCTGCTTTTAGTTTTCAGTATTGTTAATTCAGAAGTAAATGCACTTAAGGTATTCGATGAAATGCCTAAGGGAGAAGTCATATCATGGATCTCATTTTTAACAGGTTACATCCGGAATGGATATTTGGAACAAATGGCAAGAGAAAAAGAGGAGGCTTTACATGAACAGTTTGTGCATATGTGCATTGTTGCAACCTCGAACCAGCAAAGTGACTAAGAAAGAGAAAAGAGAGATGAGAAAAAAAATAAGACAGAAGGAGCATATGATTTTTTCCTGATCGGTGTTCTCTAGTAAGTTTTATATTCAGGGCCTCATTAATTGTTATGCTTGTTTGTATCTCTTAAATATAAAAGATGCCACTTGTCATGTATAACTTCATTAGATTCATCCACTTTTGATGAAATTTACCAACAGGGAAATAGTCAATTCTAAATAAGAGGTTTAAGGAAAGAACAATTGGATTATTGTTACAGTTATAATGTCGTAGCTTTTATCCTATCAAGTACGCAAAAAATGCCACAATGAATGTGTTAGCAGGACATATGTTCATAGATGAACATATGTTCATAGATGAACATATGTTCATAGAGGAACATATGTTGATTTTGAGCAATGTTTGTTTACATGTTAGCATTTTATGTTTTTGGTATTAGATGATCGATTCCTTAAATATACAACTCGAAGTACCTAATCGATTTTGATGCTTCGTTGCTCATAGGTCAATCAACAATTTGACGTGCACACAAGTATTCGTTCGATGTTGAAGAATAATAGAAGCAAGAACAGAGTGATTGAGAACCGCCATGTAATGTTCATATATGAACAATGTTCATATATGAACAATGTTCATATATGAACATGATTCCTATATGAACATTGTTTCTATATGAATATTGTTTCATTTATTTGATACCTTGATACTGAATCGTTATATTTTGTTGAAAATACGATGATCGATCTCCACGAGTAAGGGTTTTTAAGCCGGTTACTGTGTGACAGATATGTATTTTGTCTATAATATGCGGAAATAAATAAGAGTTGCGGAATAAAATAAAGCGGTAAATCTAAACTAGACAGTATTTAAATAGACAGAAAGCGGTAAATAAAGTAAATGTTAGAAGTTAGAAGTTATATGTAATAAACGCCATTATCAACGATAAAGGGTTTTTTACAATAAATAAAAAGTTAGATGTTAGATGTAATAAACGCCATTATCAACGATAAAGGGTTTTTACAATAAATAAAAAGTTAGAAATTAGAAATGTATTGTCTTGGTTTTGTCTTTGTCGTGAATCAACAGATATTTGACAGTTTTTAATTCACGTTTCAATTAACAAAAATATATGAATAAGTATTATAAATGCACTCCACATTTACTTTCGTCGTCGTGGTTCAATTCGAATGTCTTAAAATTTTGGCACAATGTTTTTGTGGTTGATTTAAAATCAGTCCAAATGAACAGATATCTGCATAAATAAATTTAGTAGAAACACCAACGAAAATGTGATCGTTAGACAGATACCACAATAAATCAAGCAATCATTTTATATTAAAACATTAAAATATTATAATATTATAATATTAATAATATTAATAATATTAAAATATGAAATGAAAGTTAAAAATAACTCCCGGTTGTTATTCTTGAAGTGGTATCGAGAGATTGGTTTTGGAGATGGTCCGGTTGTATGTGGTGTTCGAGAGGTGTAAGTGGTGGCGGGAAAAAGGATTGGCTCGACGAGGTTTGCTGTAGTCCGAGAGGTTTTTGGTGTCGGAAGATGGTGGTCGAGAGATGGGTGTTAGAAATGGTGGTATCCGAGAGGTTGTATTTCGAGAGGTGGATGTTAGAAATGGTGGTATCCGAGAGGTTGTATTTTCGAGAGGTGGGTTGGAAGTGGAGATTGTCCGGTGGTGTAGATGTAAGGTAGCTAATGGTGAGATGGAAGAGGGTGGTCCGGTGAGGTTAGAGTCGGGAGGTGTTGGTCACGAGGGTGTTGGGTGGAGGTTTGATCGAGAGGATCGAGAGTTGGTTGTGAGATTGGATCGATAGTTTGGTTTTTGAAGTGGGTGTTCTTGGTTTTCTTTCTTTTGGGTTTTCTTGCTGCTTCTCTTCTTCACGATGGTAACCAGCTTGCTTGTTTCTTTTTCTTTTTATAGACATGCACCCTCATGCTTTTATATATATATATATATATATATATATATATATATATATATATATATATATATATATATATATATATATATATATATATATATATATATATATATATATATATATATATATATATATATATATATATATATATATATATATATATATATATATATATATATATAGATAGTGGTTGAGAAGTGCACGTTTCTTTTCTTTCTTTTTATATGTAACACATGCACACACAATTATGAATTACACTTTACATCTCACACACACACACACACACACACATATATATATATATATATATATATATATATATATATATATATATATATATATATATATATATATATATATATATATATATATATATATATATATATATATATATATATATAATTTTTGTGTCTCGCTAAGATTTGATAACTTCTCGGCAATGACGTCTGACTTTCTGAAAGACACGGTCGAACCTAAAAAAAACTTATCTTTTATTTTAGAAACGCCATTGATTTTTTTGTTTGACGTCATTTGCAAAGAAAATTGTGTATGTGTTCCGGTATCTGCGTATTTTTGTATTTCTCGTTTAATATTGGATCCACGCAACCTGAAATAAACTGATAATATTTGTCAGATAAAATAAAAACAGTTCATCTTATTTCAGTGATGTTCACATACAAAAATATTTTCAACAATTTCCCCCTATGTGATCATTACTGAAATAAGGTCAGATTAAAAGATTAGATTGAAAATTCTTGAAAATTGGATAAGACATTTATTAAACCATATCACATGTTTTGAAAAAGTGTGACTAGATTTTACTTATGTTTTGAAAAATATTTGTCAATAATATTTGTTTCCGAATCAAGATTTCGTGTTCGATTATCAAAGGGTTTTTGTATATGCATTTTCATAATATTCCTTAAGATTTTATAGCATTTATAAAGACGACAAGTGATCTTAATAGGTCGATTCAGATGAACGCTCATAGGTATAACTCACACTTGACTAAGGTGTTTGTTTGTTCTGGGTGCAGAACTGGTGTATAATCACTAAAGATGAGTGATATCTCTCAGTTTGAAGGTGTTGACTTATGCTTAATGTGGATTTATACCTATATACATTAGTCACTTGGTCTTCATATTAGATAATCAATCACATAAGACTGGTTTCGGCATTACTCAGAGGGTTTCTTCATTCATGCCATTGATGTTCACTCTCTCTCCGTCGGGAAATACATGTAGAGGGGTTTAGAAATATTCATAGTGCAGTTTGCAACTAAGAATATTCAATTATGAAGGCTACAGTATCCCGGTAAATCTTCGGTTTTAACAGTTATATTTGATAAAGCATTTGAGAATCTGTTTGTTTGGAAAATTTTGAGAGATGTCTGTCTTGATGGATTATTGTTTTAAATCTTCCTTTTCTTTGGTGAAGTGTTCACCTTTGTCTTTATCTTTTCTCGATTTGTGTGAATACACATTGTATAAAAGATATCTGATGTGGTTACCAATTGTGATTTGTTGACAGCATTTGTTGGAGATGACTTTGCGTTTTGAGATTTTGAGTTATCTTCTGGTTTTCTTGGATATGACTTTGTCGTTTCTTCATTTGTCAGATTCGTTATGCAAGATGAAAAATCTTTTCTTGATGTGGCTTGATTGAGGATAGGGATAGGTGATATAAAAGACAGTTTGTCTAATATATAAGAAAATGATTGTATCAACCCTGGTCATTTTGATATCTAAGCAAAAATGAGACTAGCATCACGGTATAAGAGTATAAATCCTATAAGTCATAATGAAAACACCTTTGCTCACAGAAATGAATTTCACTTATCAGTTAAAGACGAGGCACAAATTCTCACATGGGTTTGTTTTTCATCTGAATCTCCTGATCTTATGTCCCTTAATAGATAAAATCTTTATAATTGAAATAAATTCAAAGGGAATAGGAGAATGTACATAACGAAAATTTTGAGATTTGAACCTTCACTTTAATTTAAGAATCAATATGATTGAGAACATTCATCGAGCATAAGTATCTGAAAATTTAGTCAAGAAGATGTTAATCACATGGTTTTATAAAGTCTTTTATAAAATAAAACTTTATCCTAAATTTTTTTGATTTTTGATTATATGGATGTTTTTGGAAAATTTTGGTTATTTGAATGTTTTTGGAAAATTTTGGTTATCTGAATGTTTTTGGTAAATTTTTGAATTTTCTATTTGGATGAAATTAAACACTCTTTTGTACAAACAAAAAGTAAGAGATTAGGGATGGATGTTATCTGGATTCAACATTCCTAGACGGCCTAGGAAGTATTGAAACTTGGTTTCGTCTAAAGCCTTAGTAAAGACATCGGCAATTTGATCTTCAGTGTTTATGAAGTGCAATTCGATATGACCCTTTTGTATGTTGTCTTTGAGGAAATGATATCGAATGTCGATATGCTTTGTCATGGAATGGTGCACGGGATTGTGAGAAATGGCAATTGCGCTGGTTGAGTCACAAAATATGGGAATTTGTGATACTTTGTAGCCATAGTCATGTAATTGGGTTTGCATCCACATGACTTGTGAACAGCAGCTTGCGGCAGCTACATATTCAGCTTCTGCGGTTGAAGTGGACACGCATGATTGTTTCTTTGAGGTCCAGCTTACGAGTCTGCCTCCTAGAAATTGGCAAGAACCAGATGTGCTTTTTCTGTCTAGTCTGCATCCTCCATAGTCGGAGTCGGTGAAGGCGTTAAGCTAAAAATCAGAGTTAGCTGGATACCAAAGGCCAAGAGATGGAGTTCCTTTAAGATATTTAAAAATTCTTTTGACAGCTATAGCATGAGATTCCATAGGATTGGCTTGGTATCTGGCACAGACACATGTAGAAAACATGATGTCGGGTCTGCTGGCTGTGAGGTATAGGAGTGATCCTATCATTCCTCGATATTTCTTTTGATCAACAGGCTTGCCATTTAAGTCTGCATCTAATTTGTAACCAAAGGCCATTGGGGTTTTTGCTGTATTTGATTTGTCAAGAGAAAAGCGAGTTAGAAGATTTTTGACATAATTTTCTTGATTGATGAAAATTCCATCTGATGATTGTTTGACTTGAAGTCCAAGAAAGGTAGTCATTTCTCCTATCATGCTCATCTCAAATTTGCTCTTCATTAAATCTGCAAACTTGACACTCAATGATTCATCAGTGGAACCGAAAATAATATCATCGACATATATTTGAACGATTAACAGATGCTTATTGAAGATTTTACGAAAGAGAGTTTGATCAATTGAACCTCTTTTGAATCCTGATTCTTCTAGAAATGTTGACAATGTTGAATACCAGGCTCGAGGTGCTTGTTTTAAGCCATAAACTGCTTTTTGTAACTTAAAACTGTGATTTGGGAACTGTGGATCTTCAAAACCTGGAGGTTGTTGAATATACACATCGCGATCAATCTCTCCATGTAAAAATGCACATTTTACATCCATTTGAAATACTTTGAAGTTCTTGTGAGCTGCATATGCTAGAAAGATACGAATGGCTTCGAGTCTTGCAACTGGAGCATAAGTTTCATCGTAGTCAATTCCTTCTTGTTGTGAATAGCCCTTGACGACAAGTCTTGCTTTGTTTCGACAGACTATGCCTTGATCATCAGTTTTGTTTCTGAAAACCCATCTTGAACCTACTACAGTAACATCGGGAGGAGTAGGAACAAGATCCCATACTTGGTTTCTTTCGAATTCAGCTAGTTCTTCTTGCATGGCTTTGACCCAGTCTGGATCTTTGAGAGCTGAATGGATGGTTTTGGGTTCAGTCATGGATAAGAATGCTCCGTATAAACATTCATTTGAGGTAGCGGCTCTTGTTTGAATACCAGAATTTGGATCTCCTATGATTTGGTTTGTAGGATGATTCCTGGTCCATTTGTTTAGGCGAGTTTTTTCAAGTATTTCGATTGGTGTTTCTATGTCCCATTGTTCTTCTTGGTCAGGTGATTCTGTTGGGAATAGATTTTGGTTGTTGTCAGATATGTCTTTTTGGATTATAGGGTGAGTATGGGGTAAAGAAGGTTCCCCCATAGATGATGCACTGGGATCATTTTGAACAGGTGGATTGGGAGTGTTCAAAGAGGAATTTGGTGTTGGTAATTCCCCCTCGACTTGATCTGTATTTTCTTGGTTTGATTGTGAAGTTTCTGCATCGGAGTTTCCTGTAGGAAAAGTAGAAGATGTTAGAAATTCAGAATTATAAGCGGTTTTGGGTTGTTCAAAAAGTAAATCAAGATCAATTTCTATGTCCGTAGAAGGCATTTGTTGAATTGGATTTTGAAAAATATTATCGATCATTTTAGAACCAAAATGTTTACGATCCAATTTCCTGACATAAAATTCATCGAAATGAATATCGGTACTTTCTTCAATTACTCTAGTACGTTTATTCAGTACTCGATAAGCAGCTGAGGTAAAGGAGTAACCAAGGAAAATTCCTTCGTCTGATCTTGATTCAAATTTTGAAAGGTGATCTTTGTTATTCTTTATGAAGCATCGACAACCAAAAATATGAAAGAATTTGATGTTTGGTTTTCGGTTGTTAATGACTTCATATGGTGTTTTATGAAGTTGTTTATGGATTAAAGAAAGATTTTGAGTGTAGCAAGCTGTGGCTATTGCTTCTGCCCAGAAGTATTGTGGCAGATCAGCAAAGATGAGCATTGATCTTGCAGCTTCGCACAGAGTTCGGTTCTTTCTTTCAACAACGCCGTTTTCTTGAGGAGTGTAAGGGGCTGAGAAGTTGTGTTCGATGCCTTTGTTTTTGAGAAATGAGTCTAGAGTTATGTTTTTGAACTCTAAACCATTATCACTTCGGATTCTTCGAACGGGTCGTTTGAGCTTTAATTCAATCTGTTTGATGAAGTTGATCATTTCTTCGGGTGCTTCTGACTTTAACCTTAAAAAGAAAACCCAAGTAAAACGTGAGTAATCATCAATAATAACAAGGATGTATTTCTTCCCTTTTATGCTTTGGGTTTTTGCAGGGCCGCAAAGATCAATGTGCAGTAATTCTAGTGGTTCGGATACACTAGATTCAGGAATGCTTTTATGAGAGGATTTGGACAGTTTTCCTCCTTCACAAGCTGCACAAAGAGTTTCATTATCAAGTTTCAGAAGTGGCAGTCCGCGAACAAGATCATTTGCAATCAACTTGTTGATGTAGCCGAAGTTGAGATGGGAAAGACGACGATGCCACAACCAACTAATATCAGCAGAAGCTTTGGACAAGAGACAGATGTCTGGTTTTCCATAGATAAGGTCCATATCTAGTGGATACATGTTGCCTAGACGATCAGAATTAACTAGAATGGCTTTGGTCTTGGCATCTGTGATTATGCTTCGTTGTTTGGTGAAAAGAACTTCATGATTGTTGTCACAGAGTTGTGATACGCTGATTAGGTTGTGTTTCAGGCCGTCAACATAGGCTACTTTCTTGATGGTGAAGTGACCATTTGTTATGTTTCCATAACCTTTGATTCTTGCAGTCATGTTATTTCCAAAAGTAACATCTTGTTTGGATTCTGTGGGTTTGAAGTCTCGTAGAAAGCTCTGGTTTCCTGTCATATGCTTGGAGCAGCCACTATCGATATACCATGTGCCATCCTTGGGTTCTCCAGCACAAAGTGCCTGCAATTAGACAGAAAGTTTAGGTACCCAAACCATGGTGGGTCCTGATTTGTTAATGGTTTTTGATAATCTCAAATCATTATGGTTTCTGTTAATTGGATGAAGTGGTTGAGGCTTGATTTGACTTATCAGATTTTCCTAATTTAAGATTTGTCTTTGAAAACCTGTCATTTGAAACAATTTCTGTTTTTGTGAAAAGTATCCTATATGTGAAGTTCTGTTTGATAACCTTTCTTTGTATCTGGGATCTGAATGGTTTTGGAAAACACTTTGATGATGGAATGGAATTTGGTGAAATGATGGTTTCTGAGAGTTCCTTGAGAGATTGTAGTTTATCTTTTGAAAGTGTCTTTGAATCGGTTTTTGAAAAGGTTTTTGTTTTGGATTAAAGGTTTGTTTTTGTGGCACAGCAACTGGTTTCAAAGGTTTTTCTTTGAAAACAATGGGCTTGCTTTGTTCTTTTGGTTTAAAGACAGCTTGAATGGGTTGTTTATTTGTCTGTTGTTTCTTTGAATACTTTTGTCCCAGACTGTTCTTTCCAATAAAGGTTGAGTTTAAAGAGGGAAAGACAGTTGGAGCAGAAGTACTTCCATTTTGATGATCAGAATTTTCTCCATTTAAGAAATTTTCAAGTTTGATTGTGCCATCATTCTTTGTTAGTTTAGTAGATCTCAATTGATGAGTTACTGAACTAGCAGAGTCTGATTCAGATTTTACAACTCTTTTGAATGATTTGTTGAAAAAGGTATCATCTGGGCTGCAGTTGATAACTGTTTCATCATCTGAATCGTCCTCATTAGCAGATGAGAAAAAATCTGGTTGTGGTGATTTAGAATTTTCACTAATTGTCCCATTTTTCTTTTCAGTCTCTTCATTTTCAAAAGATTCTCTTCCAATTCCTGGTTTATAATTCGTATCAATTTTGCCAGTTCCTAAGTTGTTTGCTTTAGTGAAAACATCATCACTCAATTTTCTGGCAATATTGATAGAATCCAATTTTCCTTGAAATCTTTGATTTTCGGATTCAAGAAACTTGATTTGCTTTGAAGAATCATCTAGTTTTAGAATTAAACTAGTGTTTTTGTCAGTTAAATCTTGAACTTTTTGTTTTAACTGAAGGACTTCCTTTTCTAAGGTATCTTTTATTTCAGATGAAATAACAGATTGATTTTTTATTTCTAATTCCCTTTTTTGTTTTAGAGCTTCATTTAATTGTTCTAGGATGTGATTATTTTCTTCAGATTTTCGTTCAATGTCTCTTTCAAGTTTGTCTCTAGTCCTTGTGGATTCTCCAAATCTGAGTTGCAATGTTTGTAATTCAGATTTGTAGATATCAGATTTGACTATTGTGTCATGATACAGTCTGAGATCAGCTTTTAGACTGTTCTCAATCTTAGTCATGTGGGACTCAAATGGTGTTCTTGAAAGACTGAGATCTGAGATCATAGACCATACCTGATCGATGACATATGGAGCTCTTGTGGTTGGTTCATTGTCTGCCATGAAGCAGAAGTTTGACTGAGCTGGTTCATTATCTGTTTCATCATCAGAAGTTGGCCAGTGTTCCACGCTAGGTTCGTAGAATGCCATCAAAGCTTTTTTGCTTTGCTTTCTTTTCTTGTTTCTTCAGTTCTTCGGCTTTTTGAGCGTAGTAAGCTGAGTCTTTGACCTTGATTTTGGCTCGACAATCTCGGGCATAATGATTTAGTCCTTTGCATTTGTGACAAATGATTACGTCATCATCATCATCGTTATTGTCAGCCTTTTGGCTCTTAACGGGAGGTCTTTCGGATGTTTGAGTTTGTTTCTGTTGAGATGGTTTTGAATGATTTTGCTGAAATCCAGAATTTTGGTTATTTTGAAAACCATTGTTTTGATTGTAAGAGTTGTTATTATTTTGAAAACCACGATTCTGAAAGTTTTGTCCAAAAGTGGATCTTTGTTGAAAGTTTGGTCTATGATGTGGCAAAAATCTTTCGAGATTAGTGTTTGCTACCAAAGCGCACAATTGATGGTAGTCAGCTTCATTATTTGGATTGGACAAGTCACAAGGATTACTTAAGAAAGCTTGGTTTTGATTTAAATCAATTTGACTTTGATCAGGAAAATGTGTTTGGTTTTGCGAGGATGTTGACAAAAGAGCAAGCGGTCCTCCAAAAGAAGTAGACGTTGGTGGGTCAATCGAGGATTCATACGATTGTAATTCTCCGTACAGATTGTACAAAGATTCAGTATGAATTGTCGGATTTCCCTGGATGATGAGTTTGACCATTTTCCAGCTTTCATAAAGGTTGTTTAAAAATTTGAGGTTTATTTCATGCTGTGACTTTTTGATGCCTAAATTATTCATTTTGATGGTAATGAGATTGAATCTGTCATGAGCATCATGGATGGTCTCATGTGAAAACATTTTGAAGTTGTCAAATTCGTTTAAAACCGATGTTTTCTTGTTTCCAATGATTCTCTCATTTCCTTCAAAACGATTTTTCAAAGTTTGCCAAATTTGGTTTGCGGTTAAAAGGATTATATCATTCATTTGGCTTAGAATACTGTGGGGTATTCCAGACACAAGTTCCTTTTTGGCTTGAAGTTCGAGTTTCTTCCTTTCATTCAGTATATCCAAGTTACTCGTAAGAGAAGTCATGTTATCTGGTAGAGATCCGTCTACACATTTCCACACATCTTCACTTATAGAGTTGAGATGAAGATTCATACGACCTACCCATGATTTATATTCTTCGGGAATAAGAATAGGTGCTCGAGTACCTGAACCTATACTGTTAGCAATAGATACATAATTTATGTTTGAGTAGTTTGCGGAAGACATTTTTTTTGTTTTTTTTTTGTTATCGAAAATGTGATGTTTAAAATGAAATTTTTAAAGAAAACTTATTGGTGGTTTATAAAAACGCTACACAAAAGTTTTCGACAAAAATTTTCAAAATAAATAACACAAGTAATTTTTTTAATGTTTTTTTTTTTTTTTGAACAAGTGATATTAAGATGAAATTTTTAAAGGAAACTTATTGGTGGTTTATAAAAACGCTACACAAAAGTTCTCGATAAAAATTTCAAAGTAAATCACACGAGCTCTGATACCAATTGTTGAAAATACGATGATCGATCTCCACGAGTAAGGGTTTTTAAGCCGGTTACTGTGTGGCAGATATGTATTTTGTCTATAATATGCGGAAATAAATAAGAGTTGCGGAATAAAATAAAGCGGTAAATCTAAACTAGACAGTATTTAAATAGACAGAAAGCGGTAAATAAAGTAAATGTTAGAAGTTAGAATATATATGTAATAAACGCCATTATCAACGATAAAGAGTTTTTTACAATAAATAAAAAGTTAGATGTTAGATGTAATAAACGTCATTATCAACGATAAAGGGTTTTTACAATAAATAAAAAGTTAGAAATTAGAAATGTATTGTCTTGGTTTTGTCTTTGTCGTGAATCAACAGATATTTGACAGTTTTTAATTCACGTTTCAATTAACAAAAATATATGAATAAGTATTATAAATGCACTCCACATTTACTTTCGTCGTCGTGGTTCAATTCGAATGTCTTAAAATTTTGGCACAATGTTTTTGTGGTTGATTTAAAATCAGTCCAAATGAACAGATATCTGCATAAATAAATTTAGTAGAAACACCAACGAAAATGTGATCGTTAGACAGATACCACAATAAATCAAGCAATCATTTTATATTAAAACATTAAAATATTATAATATTATAATATTAATAATATTAATAATATTAAAATATGAAATGAAAGTTAAAAATAACTCCCGGTTGTTATTCTTGAAGTGGTATCGAGAGATTGGTTTTGGAGATGGTCCGGTTGTATGTGGTGTTCGAGAGGTGTAAGTGGTGGCGGGAAAAAGGATTGGCTCGACGAGGTTTGCTGTAGTCCGAGAGGTTTTTGGTGTCGGAAGATGGTGGTCGAGAGATGGGTGTTAGAAATGGTGGTATCCGAGAGGTTGTATTTCGAGAGGTGGATGTTAGAAATGGTGGTATCCGAGAGGTTGTATTTTCGAGAGGTGGGTTGGAAGTGGAGATTGTCCGGTGGTGTAGATGTAAGGTAGCTAATGGTGAGATGGAAGAGGGTGGTCCGGTGAGGTTAGAGTCGGGAGGTGTTGGTCACGAGGGTGTTGGGTGGAGGTTTGATCGAGAGGATCGAGAGTTGGTTGTGAGATTGGATCGATAGTTTGGTTTTTGAAGTGGGTGTTCTTGGTTTTCTTTCTTTTGGGTTTTCTTGCTGCTTCTCTTCTTCACGATGGTAACCAGCTTGCTTGTTTCTTTTTCTTTTTATAGACATGCACCCTCATGCTTTTATATATATATATATATATATATATATATATATATATATATATATATATATATATATATATATATATATATATATATATATATATATATATATATATATATATATATATATATATATTATAGATAGTGGTTGAGCTGTGCACGTTTCTTTTCTTTCTTTTTATATGTAACACATGCACACACAATTATGAATTACACTTTACATCTCACACACATATATATATATATATATATATATATATATATATATATATATATATATATATATATATATATATATATATATATATATATATATATATATATATATATATATATATATATATAATTTTTGTGTCTCGCTAAGATTTGATAACTTCTCGGCAATGACGTCTGACTTTCTGAAAGACACGGTCGAACCTAAAAAAAACTTTTCTTTTATTTTAGAAACGCCATTGATTTTTTTGTTTGACGTCATTTGCGAAGAAAATTGTGTATGTGTTCCGGTATCTGCGTATTTTTGTATTTCTCGTTTAATATTGGATCCACGCAACCTGAAATAAACTGATAATATTTGTCAGATAAAATAAAAACAGTTCATCTTATTTCAGTGATGTTCACATACAAAAATATTTTCAACATATTTATTATTCTTTTAACTTTGTCCATGTAATTGTTTAAGACTTTGATCAATGTAATGGTTGATATTATTGGGATTGAAGTTTTCTTTGTATTTTGATCAATGGGAGACAGAAATGCATAGATACATGAGAGAACACAGAACCTTGTTGATATAATTTACATGTGTTCATATATGAACATATGTTCATCAATGAACATATGTTCATCCATGAACATATGTTGAATTACAGAGTATGAATATACAGAGAAGGAGATGAATGTATGTTCATCAACTTTTAAACTTTTAAACTTTGATCAATGTAATAGTTGAAATTATTGGACGTACTTTTAATTCCGTATGTTTGTGATATGTTCATTGATGAACATATGTTCATTGATGAACATATGTTCATTGTTGAACATTTGTTCATTCATGAACATTACTGGACGCACCTTTAATTCCATATCTTGTGGATATGGGTGTTGATTGGACCATCATACCCTTTATCATCAAAATTAGATCAACGGTGAAAAATATGGTTCTGCAGTTAGGCAATATATTTTGGTTCTGCATTGAACCCATCCCTATATATATATATATATATATATATATATATATATATATATATATATATATATATATATATATATATATATATATATATATATATATATATATATATATATATATATATATATATATAGGGAGAGAGATGTTGATCGAATTGAAGTTACATGTGAGAGAGATAGAGGGTGAGAGAGGCTCTGGCCAGAGTTGTAGGTGTGCGAGAGCGATAGATAGGGAGAGAGAGAGAGAGAGAGAAAGAGAGAGAGAGTCTGCGTATCACGATATAGAGAAGGTGTGGGTTCCTACATGGTGTTAGAGTTGCAGGTGTTACCTTCGTTACTGGAGGTGGTGGGTTTGATCTATTTTATTAGGTGGATATGCTTGCCACTCTAGTTCAGATCTACGTCGATTAGCGCCGATGACAGAGGTAACATGAGTGGGAAAGATAGAGAGCAACATGGTTAGGTTGAGGTGGCGGTGGTTACATTGTAGTCGTAACCGAAAGTTAAGGTACGGGGGAACCGGCGTCACTAGAGTGATGACATTACTGAACGATGACAAATGGAATAGTTGTGAGGATGTTGGAATGATGACAGGAAGAGTTTACTTTTCTTATTTCAAACTTTATAATGATTTCCTTATATGATGCATGTAGTGTATAACTTATACAAAAAATTAATGTTGGAAAACTCGACCTACTCGGACGAGTACTCATAATCGGGTATAAGTCGATAGGCTTTTCTTGAAATCGGTCAAAAAACACAAAATCGATCAAACTCAACCAACGTGGGAAAATCGGTCAAATTCATGAAAAATCGGTTGAACTCGGAAAAAATTGCTCAAACTCGGAAATTTTGTGTTTTTTAAATAAACAATTATAATTATTAAGTAATTTATTTAACATATATTATATATTTACTTATTTATTAAACATTTTGTTTAATTCAATTCAAATTGGATACATTTGTGATTGTATTCGGTATTTTAGTGTATATAAACATATAATGTGTACATATTTATAACTTTTGTGAATGTATGTACTTCCTATTTTTAGTATTTCAGTCATACAGTGTGTATAATCACATAATATATGTATTTCTTACTTTTAGTATTATAGTTTTTAATCATAATATAAGATATATATATATATATATATATATATATATATATATATATATATATATATATATATATATATATATATATATATATATATATATATATATATGCCCAATCTGAATACTTGTTGAGTAATACTGCGTAGATCGAGTACTCGTTACTCGCTAGTTGTCCAACCTGAGACTGTCTATTAACTTTTGCAACATTGCAAAAAAAAAAATGAAAATTTAAGAAAAAAAATAATAATGGATAATTTCATCAATTTACAAAGCCATGTAGACGGTAACGACGAAGAAAACGAACTTGATTAAACCTATGAAGCTCAATCACATTATTTTTTAAAAATATGATAAAATATGCAGATAGATGCAAACCATAAGGGCCCAAACTGTAATTTTCTCAAACATATATTTTAACTAAAAGTTAGCATAAATTACACGAATGGACCCTATAGTTTGTGATATTTTGTGCGTTTGGTCCCTAACTCTTTGTTTTAACTCGAACTGTCCTTATGGTTTGATTTTATTACGCGCTTAGTCCCTGACCGACTTAAATGACTATATTACCCTTAATTATTATTTTTTGTTATTTATTTATTATTTTTAAATTTTAAAAAAAGAAGAAAAATCTTATACATCCCTCTCTCTCTCTCTCTCTCTCTCTCTCTCTCTCTCTCTCTCTCTCTCTCTCTCTCTCTCTCTCTCTCTTCTTGATTTAACACATACTGATCAAGCCCTAGGTTTTCCTCCCCCATCCTTTCATCAGTTTCTCCAGACTTTGACCATTAAGCTACTACTCCTCCTTCCCCGCTTCGTATCTCGTTGTTTCTCAATTTCACTCATACGATGAACAACACCGATGACCACCACTCTTCGAGTAACGATGTCGTCGCCATTCTAGTCTTTGAACCCACCGGTTGCAGCTGTAATCACTGATGTCCTTCTTATCGTTCCCCCATCTATCCATCCGTCACTCGTTTCTTTTGTCTCCCTATGAATCCTAATCTTTATCTCTCGATTTCACCCTTTCTTGCTAACCTCTTAGTCTCATAATCTCTCTCTCCCGTTCCTTTTACCGTGATCGTACCCACACCTGGTGGTGTGTGCCCTTGTTTTCGATTTGTTCCCACTGTAATCCACAACTTGATTTCACCCTTTCCTGATTGATTTTGTCCGGGGTGGTTTGAATAACCATGAAAAGAAATTACTTACCAAGGGTATGATAAAGTGGCGTTTTCCTTCAAGTATTGTGAGATCATATTACAGGGATGATTCATGGTTGCAGTTGATGGTATTCTCCATACGAATTCTGGTGGGCTAGGCGGAGCTCCGACGGTAGGGCAACTCGTGTGGTTTGGAATGGTTTAAGTGTAAAATGGGGCACGGGGGTATTTGGGGTTTTTTTTAAGGTTTTGCCTTTTTTTCATAATTTAAAAATGAGAAAAATTCAATTGAAAATGAAATTGAAATAAAAAAAATGAAATAATTGAGGGTAAAATAGTCATTTTAAGTCGGTCAGAGACCAAACACACAATAAAATCAAAGCATAGAGACTATGACTATTCGAGGTTAAAAAAGAGTCAAGATCCAAACACAAATTATCCCAAATAAGAGTGACCATTCGTGTAATTTATTCAAATAGTTACCGAATCAAAGACCTAATGACTACAGTGAGTACCTTATGAAAGAAAATCTATACGTTCCTCTGTATTTGGTATTATTGGCTCTGGATGAAAAAGTTGAATTGACGCGAGATGGGAACTTACGTGTACGAAGTGGATTGCTTAGTAATGTGGATGAAAATAAACCCACGCGCCACCGCCCACCACTCTCTTGGTTGTTGTTAGGCGGCGATTTAAATGATTACAATTGCATTTAATTTCGATTACTGTCATACAACAGAGACAAGTGATGCTGGAAAGCATGCAGAATATATTAAACAAATACACCTCTAAATGACTCTTCATTTTCGTAGGTAAAAGTGATGTCGTATTATACAGTTTACTTAGACTTTTAATCAAAAGTCCCAATGATCGATTTTTACGGTAGATTTAAAAATTAATGACCGCAACTTAGGAATTTGGATGAGTTTGATTTTTTTTTTTTTTTTTTTTTTTTTTTTTTTTTGTGTAATCAGCCAAAAAATGATGTTATATTCCGTTGTTTCTTTGAAACTGTTTATTATTTCTAAAACATAAAACTCTCGATTTTGACATCGAATTTAATAATACATATCTATGTATCAAACTGATCGTATACATTATTCTTTAAACAACTTTTTTGAATAAACTTTATATTTCTATACACTTTATTGACAAGGTTTCTATTTTTTCCCACTACGTTCAATTAATTTTGTACATTTATAGATATAACATGAAAGTTTTATTTTTATGTCATCATACGAATTTATGAAATCGGTTGTGCTTAGCGTGAAATATCTATACTACATACATCAAATTGGTGTTCATGTATATAACCACCACTGTCTAATAAACATCCCTCTTCTATTTATTTTCATAATTGATTTGATATTTTTTAGAATAAATTACAATTTTGGTTTCTGTAGTCTATTCCTTTTTTTAGTTTTGGTTTAAGTTTTTTATTTTTACATTGATGGTCACTGCGGTTGTCAAAAACTTGTACTGTGGTCCCTATTCCATGCAAAAATATCAAACTATTATTTCTAATTTCTTTTCCAGTTTCCTTTTATTCAATTATTTATTTTATTAATTAAAAAAATACATCCCACCCTTTCGCCGTCTTTTGACAATATTTACGCCATCAACATCCATCTACAATCTAACAAACCAAAATATAATGTGATTCTTTGGAGTTTTCATGATTCATTCTTATTTTAGAGCAATTTTTGATCTGAGATTTTGATTTTAGCTCAAAAAGATTGCGTTTTTAAGTTCAATTATCTAATTTTGTGTTACACCATGGAATGAGACTTCTTTCCCAAAGTCGGATTGCAGTTTGAACCGTCATCTCAATCGCCCTGGAAGCTGATGACGTTGATATCGGATATGAATTTTTCGGGGAAGCAAGCTTCTGCCGACGTGGTTACCAGGCCAATTTGGATGAAACCAGATCAGTACTCACATTACGATCTTGTTCTGAGTTCAATGGCCTCTTCTCCTATTTCCAATTCCACAGTTTCCAACGACATTGTCGTCGTCCGTAAACTCATCGGGAAATTTCACAACAGTTATCCGGCAGCCATGACTACACCGCCACCGTACAATAGTACTAACACACAATTAAATTCTTCACCGCCAAAGTTAAATTTGCCAATTATGGACCATTTTGTGAAAGAAAACCTACCCATAATTTGGAATCCAATTCCATTCGTAGTTGTAGTTTCAATGGCGGAACCAATCAACTGGGGATAAATGCAAACTCCCTAGAGTTTCAAATCGAATCCAATGGTTTGATGAGATTTCATCGGTTTAGAAGACAGTGAGACCTAAAGATGGTTTCGTTTCTTGAGTTTCTCCCTGGAGCGATGGACGCGGTGACAGGATAATCGAGCAATCCCTTCGCCACCGAATCCCTAGCCTTTAGCACCGCATCGCTGCAATTCTTATAAACCATAGCTATTTTGAAGAAATGTTTGAACTTATAGTGTGACCATTGTTGGGATTCGATCATATAAACACGTAATCATATTCAGCGAAACACTAACAATATGAAATCACAGATTTATCCATGAACAGAGTTCAGGATCATTCAGTTCATATCAATTATAGCAACTTTAAAACATAAACAAAATGTACCTCATGTTTATCTCCTTCTTTGAACTTCTTCTGGGTTGAAGAACAAGATCCAAAACCCTTGAAGGATTAAGGAAATTGCCAAAAGCCAAAGAAGGGGAGAGGGAAGGAATTGGCGGCTTATAGGAGGCCAATGGGATGATTAGGGTTTGACCCTAATGCCTCTATTTATACTAGAGGGCTCCTAGGGTTCCAAACTTGAGGAGCCTTTAGGCGGCCGCACCCCCAGGACTTGTAACTATTAATTAACTCTTTAATTAATTACAATCCAATCCCTTACAATTTAATTTTCAAATTAATTCCAAATTAACTTGTTAATTAATTGCTAATTAGTTTCTAATTAATTTATCATGTACTTGATAAATTAATAAACTAATTTCTGATTTAGTTTCTGATTAATTTATTTCTAAATAAATTAATAAACTAATTTCCCTTTTTCCTTTTCTACTACTGTTTGTTTTTACTAGGTCGTGAAGGCAATCCAAAAGGACTTCTACCATTATTAGAAATATTACCATAAGTTGATGACCGTGGAAATTATTCCAACAGTCTCCCACTTGGACAAGTTGTCAACTTGTGTGGTCTCAATATTATCTGACAATTAGCAGAGAGTTTGTCATCCTATGCAACTGACGAACTCTAATCAAAGAAAAGAGACGAATCCTAGATAAGTGATCAATTATTCATTTGTTCTATAAGATATCGTAATGAACCTGGGCCATGGATAAGGTCAAGCCTAAAAGTTCAAAATTATGTTTCCCGATAGAGATTTATGATGACTCTGTCAGACTACTGATTAAACACATCAATCTAGTCTGGGTTTGGCCAAACGCTTAATGTCAGCATCAAATCATCGAGAGGCCCAAGATATCGCTTCTCCTTGTTAGGGCAGAAGGAACAAATAAACTCTTACTACATGGTCTCTGTCTTTTTCATCATGTCATACATGGAGATACCATTTATTACTACCAATTAAGTTTGAGCAGACCAAGGCATAACAGAATCATAGACCAGCGACCCATGCATCTCGGTTTGAAGAATAAAAGATATTATCATCCTAGATTACTTGTGACTTAATCCATGAAGTAATCTCTAGGTATGGGTTATTCCAATACATGAATCTTTATCAAGCATTCATGAGGCCTAGTCACAATCACCATGTTATGTCTAATCTCTATAGACAATCTACTAACACTCCATGACAGTCTTAAATCACTACTTGCTTCCATGAGTACAACCTACTGTGGAAGTTTGAGTAATTAATACTCGGGAAGCGGGTTCTAAACATGCTAAAGTGAAACACAATATTAAATTAATGTAAATGGTAGCAATCTAGCTCTTTATTAGATCTCCATTAATAATATACCAAGTCAGATAAAATTTTATACTGCTATATGTTTCAAATTTATCAAACTAATAACTAAAACATTTTAGTCATATCGCTCATAAACTTAACGCCTATGGACCTCGGTATGACTTTCATACTTGGTCTGCGTCAATGTCTTTGTGAAATGATCAGCCAGACACATTTCTGATGAGTCCCTATTCACTATGATGTCTCAACTCGATTCCTAAACACAACAACAATCCCTGAGTATATACTCTGACTTCTCATAGTCCTTGGGTTCCTTAGTCAAGGCAACTGCACCCTTGGTATCAAGAAGATTTCAAGGAGTTTATTGATGTTAAGGACAACACCAATATTACCAACGAAATCCTTCAACCATGTAGTATCCTACACAACATCAGTAGCTGCTATATACTTAGACTTGCATTGATTTTGACTTGGAACCTTTCCAAATTTATCACTCCTCTTTTAATAGGAACACTTATCCTCATTGTGAGCAATAGTCATTTCTGGCATTACTATGACCAGTTACTCTTTAGCTCTTCCTTTCCTCCATAAACCAATAACACATTTCTTGTTATCCTAAGATACTCTAAGAATGTATTTCACTACTGTCCATTGACTTTTGTCAGGGTTGTCCTAAAATCCACTCACTATGCTCTAAGCATACAAGATATTAGGTCAAGTACATGTTATGACATACATGATCGATCCTATAGCAAAAGCATATGGGATTCGACTCATTCTTTCCAGTTTTTCTCTTGTACCGCATCATTGATTCTCCAATCAATTTTATGCCATGTGGAAAACCTTTTCCTTAGAGTCATGCATCTCGAATTTCTTCAAGATCATACTCAAATATGTGCTTTGGCTAAGTCCTTTTCTAGACATTTTTATTTATCTCTATAGATTCTTATACCACGTATATGTATTGTATCTCCTAGATTTTTCATAGTGAAACATTTCCCAAGCCAAGTCATTACCCTTTGAAACATTAGAAAATCGTTTCCTATAAGCAGTATGTCATTGACATACATCATTAAGCAGACTAGAATAGTACTCCCACTAGCTTTGACATATTCATAGGACTTATCTATGCTTCATGAAAATCCAAACTTTTGGCATTTTATGACTGCAAAGATTCAAGCTGCGAGGTGCTTGTTTGATTCCATAGATGAATCTTTGAAGCTTTGTACACTCTATTTGGATATTCGGCATGTTCAAAACCTTATGGTTGTGCCATCTGCACAACCTCTTTATTTTCCATTTAAGGAAAGCAGATGGCACAACCTCTTTGTTTTCCATTTAAGGAAAGCAGTTCTAACATCCACTTTGCCATGTTTTACAAGGTGCAGATATATGAGAGTGCCTTTCTCATAATCAATTTCTTGAGTCTGAGTATAGCCATACTCAACCTGTCTTGCTTTGAATGTGTGTACATTCCAATCCATGTTGTTCTTCCTTTGATGATCCAATTACTCCTATTGGTTTTACGTCAGGTGTAAGATCAATCAAATTAAAACATGGACTGAATCTCGCCTTTTATATCCTCTTTTACTGGGCTCACCAATGCTTCCATGTAGTTGGATGACTCATCCTCACCAACCAGTGTTTTATCACTAATCAATGTGTCACTCTCAGTAATATGAGACCATAATACTCATGAAAGTGACTATCTCTACTGGATTTGCAAAAAGGTGGAGGTATGTCAGTTTCCTCAACAGGAATCTCATCTTCTAGTTGAGTGCTAGTGTTAACTAAAGGTTCTTCATTGGTTGACTCTTGAATCTTTTCAATATCAATATTACTCCCACTGGCTTCTTTGGATATAAGCTCTTTCCCAATAAAGACTCTCCTTCGAGCCACAAACAATTTGTTCTTAGAAGGCTTGTAAAAACAAGTATCCAAAGGACTTGCAGGATAACCAATGAAATGACGCTTCTCTGGTCTGGGTTCAAGCTTGTCAGGAGCTTTATAATGAACAAAGACTTCATAACCCCAGACTTTCACATGTACCAGTGAGGGATGAACCCCACTTCACATATTAGAGAATTTTGCAACCTACTTAGTTGGATACGAGGTTTAAGATGCGGATTTCTGTTTCTAGGGTATAACCATTTGAAACAAATTCGGAAGTGTAGTTCGACACATCATGGATCAAACTATTTCAAACAATGTTCCATTTCTCCTTTTAGACACACCATAACATTACAACGTTCTTGGAGGAGATAACTATGAAACCACTTCACAATTCCTAAGATGTTCGTAGAATATGATACTCAGATACTTTAGCCCAATTGATTTTCTACTTCGTTTTGAAACCCTTTGAACACTTCAAAGCTTCTAACCAATGTTTATTCAAATAAACACAATTACATCTACTGAGATTATTAGCAAATGTAACAAAGTACATCATGCCTTGTGGCGGATTTGAAAGGTCCACAAACATCTGTGTGGGTCAATTCCAAAAAATCCTTTGCCTCTTTCACAGTTTCCTGTGAATGGCATTCTTGTCGTCTTCCAAGTAAGCAAGATTGAATACACCATCTTGAATCTAAGTCAAATGATTCCAAGTCCTGTCTACTAAGAGCTTGGTGATGCAATTCTTGTTCATATGGACAATGTGACAATACCACAAACATGATTTATCCAACATGATTTTTAGATGAATCAACATTTAAGATTGTATTATTACTACTACCAACATATTCATATAAGCCATTGTAAGGATAAATTTTGAAATAAAACAACAATGTTTATAAGGAAAATCACCATTTTATTATCAAAAGGAAAAATACAAAATATCCTTAAAACAATGCATAATACGAAACAATGTTTTGTGCCATTTCTGGCGAGTAGCAAAAATCTAATAATCTAAATAAACACCACTAATCAGCATGAGCTGTAATCTCTGATCTTTGTAACAACAGCAACGCTTCTGTATCTCAAGATCAGATCATGCTCCTATGCTTCAACTTCTTAATTTTACTTAGTCCCTGCATACAGCGTAGATGTGAGTCAACACATCCTGTATCAAGGATTAAAGAACGAGAAGTTGATATATTATGGAGTTCAGATATACTTAAGGTGTCAAACTCCTTGACCCGGTTCTTCTTCAAATCCTTCAGGTATACCGGGCAACTACGTTTGTAATGTCTCTTCAGCTGGCAATAAAATATATGGCCTTATTCGGGTCACTGGTGGGTGCTATGTCAGAATCAGCTTTCCACTTAAAGCCTTGGCCAGACCATCCAACCTTAGCCCTTCCCTTTCCTTTGGGATGAGAAACTTTCTTCTTCACATCATCACCATGATAAATGGCCAAGACAGGGACGGTGGACCTTGGGCTACGGTATTGCTTTAAACTAGCCTTGGCAATTTTCAGCAAACCGTGCAACTTTATCAAGGTCATGTCCATGTGGTTCTTGTCATAGTTCATAATGAACTCATGATATGAACCTGGAAGTGATTTAAGCACCACATCAGTGGCTAACTCCTTTGGAAATTGGACACCAAGATTATCCAATCTGTCTATGTACAGTTTCATCTTATAAACATATGTATACACAAATGTTCCTTCTTCTTGTTTATATGCCCTAAGGGATTTAACGATCTTGAATCGTTCCCGCCTTCCTTGTGCTCTGACACTCTTCAAACAATTCTTGAGTTCGGAGGACATGTCAGAAAACGTCACGCTATCAATCTCATTTGATCGAGATTGCAGTAGAGGAGGAGGAGGAATAGGAGGAAAGTTTGTGTTTAGATTTGAGACAGACATCTATTAGAAAAAGTTTTATTTTAGTTTTAGTTTTAATCCTTTAAATAATTATCCACTTTATTTAGTAAGGATAGGATCCAAAATCTTCCAATTATGATGTGAATATGGATGCCATAATCACACCATAATGGTCATTAAGGTTGACAAAAACTTTTTGTCAGTTTCATTCACTATGAAACTCCTAGATCTGTGAGATTCATTGACTATAGTCAATGGCATGTTAATCTCGTTTGTGCTCATCTCAAATTCAAGGTAGGGATGTTGTAGATCATGAATTAGATAGTGAATTACCATGTAGAACCCGCGTGATGCCCGACTCAATATACGCTTGAGAATGACGAGTGTCACATCACCCTCAACTATAACCTTATCTGACGTGTTGGTTAACCACACAGCTCCACCAGCAGATCATAAAGAGAATGTGCATTTCTGATGGGTAGCACATAGTTCACATTGTATATATAGTTAAAATGGGTTTTTTGTTTTAATACTTTAAGTTAATACTTTTAACTCGGAGAAACATTGCCATATCAAACCCTTTCGGTAACTCCACATGGAAAAAGTGTTGGGCGGTGAAGGTTGTGGGCAATGAATACCACTTAATAACCAACCTCATTCAGGTTCATAAGAACCTTCCTTCAAACCCTATACACAATTTTGTGGGTGAGCCTAGTTATGGTTTGACCAATGTTTTTATTTTAGTTTATTCATTTATATATATATATATATATATATATATATATATATATATATATATATATATATATATATATATATATATATATATATATATATATATATATATATATATATATATATATATATAATCTTCTAATATATATAAATGTATTTTAAACAATTTAAAATATTTTATTTATCGACTAATTCAATTAATACACCTTTAATAATTAATTATAATTAAACCCCTAATAAAAATAATCATATTAAGGCAACAAAGCAAATAAGTCAAGCAAGCAAGTTAGGAAACTTTCAAGGCAAGCTAGGGCAGTAACCGTAGCCGCCGGATAGCATGCAAAGGCCAAGAACCCTTCTAAAACCCTACAAAATTTCGACAAAACAAGGAGGCACAAGAAACCTGTAGCCTGTTTCGAAAAATTCAAGCATGGATATGAACATTCAAGTTTCTAGCATAAACCCTAAGATCATATATGTTAAATCAAATAAATCTAGCATAGACCCTATGCAATTTTCTATTTTAACAGCATGCAATAAGTCATATTCAGCATTTTAAGAGCAAAGTGCAAATAACATATGAACAGAGGCTCTGATACCACTGTTAGGATTCGATCACATAAACACATAATCATATTCAGCAGAAGACTAACGAGATCAAATCACAAATTTATCCATTAACAGAGTTCAAGATCATGCAGTTCATATCAATTATAGCAACTTTAAAACATAAATAGAATGTACCTCAGGTTTATCTCCTTCTTTGAATCTCATGAACAACATCTTGCAAAGGATAAACAGGACCCAAAGTAGAATCCATCTAGTGGCTCACACCAAGAACACCAGAAGAACAAACAGACAAAAACATCATCTAGGTTTAAGAACAATATCTATAACCCTTGAAGGATTAAGGAAATCGTCAAAACCCAGAGAAGGGAGAGGTAAGGAATTGGCGGCTCATAGGAGGCCAATGGGATGATTAGGGTTTGACCCCAAAGCCTCTATTTATACTAGATGGCTCCTAAGGTTCCAAACTTGAGGAACCTTTAAGTGGCCGCAACCCCTAGACTTGTAATTGTTAATTAACTCTTTAATTAATTACAATCCAATCGCTTGCAATTTAATTTTTACAAATTAATTGTCAATTAGTTTCTAGTTAATTTATCATGTCCTTGATAAATTAATAAACTAATTTCTGATTTAGTTTATGATTAATTTATTTCACAATAAATTAATAAACTAATTTCCCCTTATCCTTTTCTGCTACTGTTTGTTTTTACTGGGTCGTGAGGGCAACCCAAATGGGCTTCTGTCATTATTAGAAATATTGTTATGTTTACAAAGTCTTAAATCAATTTATCTACCTAATTATATGACTATTAGACTTACGAGCAAGTATTACTTGGTCATTTAATAGTATAGTTTAGGAAAGTAAAAGGGATCGAATTTTCCACAGGGAATTATTAATTAACTTAAAGTCTTAAATTATCAATCAAACAGTTTAGAGGCGAGTTTTAGTAAAAACTCGTAAAACTAAGTTTTAGATGCTTGTAAAATAGGCGAAATAATAAATAACAACTATCGTATCAACACGACAATAAAGAGATAATATGATAAAATTATAACAAGGGAAGCTTTCGCCTAGGATTTGTTGATTCATATAAACCTATGTTGACTAGTTTTGATTATGTGCAATGAGTTAAAATAGGTTGCATTAGGTGGTAGGATCATATGGTCAAGTCACCAATTATGTGATTTCTAAGTTAATATAGCACAATGGTCATGTAACTAAATAACTTATAATCATGGAATATTAATATAATCTAGCATGCAAATATAGTCCATATCCTAATGGTCATAGTGATATGTTCATACAATCAATGGTCATGAGTTGCAACTAAATGTGATATAAGTTTTATTTCACTAATCAAGTTTATAATTTAGATAACTTCCCTAGTTAAATGGCCAATAACTAGTCCAAAGATATATAATTTTCAATTACACATAACAATGGTTCATATGATTAATTTGTTTAAATGGTCAATAAACTTAAGCATATGAAGATGGTTATCAAGATTACAAACTTTAATCACATTCAATAATATAGCATGCAAATTATATATCCTAACCGATTTTAAACTCGAATCAATAACTAAATCAACACATATTTATATTAACGAATCAACATCACCTAGGCAAAAGCTACAGGGAATCTAGCCTAGCATGGTATCAAGTATACAATAACAATATGAAAAATACATGATAAAAGATACCAACCGGTTAAAATCGATGAATCCTTGCTACAATGATGATCTCCGCTTCTTCTTGTAATGTAAATAACACTCAAATACACTTATCATACATTTAAATGGTGAAATACACGAAATAAACTAACTATCAAATGTCAATTCTCTGATTTCTCTCTTGTATTCTAACATTGGTCACTCAAATGGTCGTGCAATGCCTTCTATTTATAGCTGGAGAAAGCGAGAGGCGCGGTGCGCCTATATCTGGGCGCGGTGCGCCTGGTGGACGAGAGCTGTCTCACTTTATCGCTGTAAAGGCCACGTGATGGTTTGCTTTTGAGATCGGATCTAGGGCGGGGTGCGCCCAAAAGTCAGGCGTGGTGCGCCTATGCACATGTTAGGCAACCCGGTTGAATCATTAGATGAACCCATGCTCCATTATTTTAATGCCAAGTGGGCAAAATGTCGTAAACTGGATCCTTCGAAGGCGCGGTGCGCCTATGGCCTGGGCGGGGTGCGCCCTCTTTGATTCCACTATTGCACTTGGTTTCTTTTTAAGCTCAAAACTCTTGTCAAATCCGATCTTTTGCTCCATACGTGTCTTTTAGCTACAAAATGTATTTTTAAGCAAATCAGGAATATTTATTTTAAGAAATGTACGAAACTATACTAAAATGACACTGATATCGTCCGGAAAATGTGTATAATTTACGCGATATCAAAATACCCCATACTTGAACTTTTCTTGTCCTCAAGCAATTTTAGAATAATTTTTAGGTTAAAAATCAATCCAAATAAACAAATACAGAGACCATAGAAAAAGGTCAATGTCAGTCAACATGGTCAGAATCAGTTTTGTAGGGAACCTATATATTGAACAAACGTTACCCACTTTTAGCATTGTGAACCACTTTCTTTTGCTACTCGAAGGACGAATAGACTCGTTAAGATTTGGCGATTAGGAGTGTGTATCAGACAAATGAAACAGAGGATGTACCCAGTGGGGGTACTTTTCATCTACCTTTGATGAGGCTTTTCTCCTAAAGAAATAGGGTTTTAAATGTCCTCTGGGCAAACATCTGGTTTCGATAGTTTCACCCTTGTACTGTCCTTTACTTTTTACCGTCTCAAACCTTTCATTTCCTTTTTCTCATCACCAATCATAAAACTTCAATCTTCAATCTTGACATGCCAATATATTCTATATCTTCAATTTTTAGCTCGTTTTAGTCTCTAATTTTTGTAGACTTCTTGATGTTTCTGTCTTTTTTTTTTTGTTCTTTATTTTCTTGAAGTCTTTAATTAATCGTTGGATCTCTTTGACTTTTTCTTTTCTCAAGAACCTGGCTTCTAAGAATTTCTTAGATGCGTGGAAGTAGATTGTGATCAAGCTGGTATTATCGATCAATTTTATGACTTGATCCCAATGATGTAAAATAGGGGATCGTCTTCAAAGTTCATTAGGAATCCATGCGATGAATCAAAAATAGTGATGAGAAAGTGGCAATGTAAGGTTGTTTGAGACTTGGGAGTACAAAGGGTTAATCCTTTCAGAAGCCAAGATGCGAATTTTCTTATAAATAATATGCAAGGCTTATTATTTGTGTGTACACATCATCCCAATCAACCTCCTCTAAACGTATCTTAATTCATTAAGCACCTGCATCTGTCTTCCAAACAAGTAGTTTCAAAGTGGTTCGTTAGGCTCAAAGTGTGATCTGTTTGTTCAGTATAAAGAATTTCAAACAAAACTCGGGACCAATCATATTATTCAATCTTTATGACTTGGCACTATGGTATCTGATTTATAAATTTTTCAAAATTTTACCCGAAATTACCCTATAAATGCTCAAAAACAAATAAAATACAAGTGTAAATACTGCAATCTCTACCCCATACTTGGTTAATACAACGTCCCCGTTGTATAAATAATTTATAAAATAAGTATAAGAAAAAGGAGTATTGGAACCAACTCCCCTGAGGTATTGTACACGTGATTGCAGATTCTGAACTTGGAGCTCTTGTATTGGATCGAATAAGATACATGATATGTCCTCGTTTAAGTGCGATCTTATTATTATTATTTTTTTAATTTTTTTTTTTGGGACTAAAACGAATGTCAGTCATTCTGCAAAATCATCAAATATAACAAGCAATATTTCAAGCAAAACGGTTAGATATACACACAAATGATAAAACACACCACAAAATAAAAACACACTAAAAATCAAAATAAAAATCCAAATCATATATTTTTTTTTTGTTTTTGTTTTTGAAATCTCCCAAAAAATAAAAATATATCAAACAATACCAGTAATGTCAATCCAAATCCTCTGTATCATCAAATCCATGTCCATGTGGCTGATAGTCTCCTCCTGATGGATCGCCATGAGCCCCGCTAGACTGTCCTGCTCCTCCCATCCTCTGATCCCATGTCGGATAGGGATACTGCGGGGGCAGCTGCCATCCTGCCTGCTGATACATGTGTCCCAGGAACTGATGTGTATCATCCAGGTAGTGTCCCATGGCATTCGCCTCTTGCTGGCGACGCATATCCATTTGGCGCATTTCCTCCCGCCTGTTTAAATCCATCTGGACCATTTGGTTATAGAGGAAATTTAAGTTTACCTCTTGTTCTGGTCCTTGCTGCTCGTGCTCGTGCTGGCGGCGTCGGCTCTGTCTAGAAGCAGAAGGCTGTGCTTCTTCTGCCCCAAATCCCGGTGGCGGAGTGGTGGAAGTACTACCGATGAAATCGAACGTGTTCGGTGCCACCCTCCGAATCATAGATTTAAAATGTGATTCGGAGAGGATTTTCGGGTGCTCGGTTTTGACCATGAGCATGTTTATGGAGGAAAAATCGCCCAATTTCTTTGCGATCCGTGTAATCATATTGCCACCGCAAATCGGGCTAAGCGTGTTTTGCCCTTTTGCTCGCTCCCTAAAAAAAAACTACAATCGCGTGTGGGAGATGGAATTTCACTTCGGGGTTAATTGCTCCCCATAGTGCCGGCAAATCTAGGTATGGGCATTTGTCAAACCCGAATGATTGGTTCACGGTAAACGCAAGGAGACGGTGGAGCATTCTATGGATTGGATTTTGGATTTGTGAAGCTTTATTGTCTCGCGGTATTGTATTGTTTACATTAGCTATTTCTTGAAAGAACACACTGCATCTCCCTTCACTGAATTCGCCTTTGTCATAAGTCGAAAGATAAGTTGGGAAGTATGGATGAAATGCAAGCTCCTCGGGGTAAAGGCCTAGGAGGTATGCGAACCGGGCAAGAGACACATCATGCCAAGTCCCCATCAACCGAAAACCAATGTCCTCGTCAGTTGTTTCTTTCTCATACTTAAAAGTAGAAAGAAACTCTAGTGTTAGCTCCATATGGACATTTTCGTTTATTCTGAAAATGTTATTCCAAGCCTCATCTGTCACCACTCCAAACATCGGATCTTCGAATGTCCGAATGAGGTAAGGTGCTAATTTTTCGGATATTCCAATTGCATCCAGCTTGTCCCAATCTACTGCTGGAGCAACCATCATATCTTTTTTTAGCAAAGTGGCCATAACGTATTTCGCATCCCGTTCTTCATCCGAATTCCCAAATCTTAAATATGGATGACTTGATTTTGTAGTCTTAAATTTGGTACCTGCAATCACAATACAAATAATGAGCTAAATAAACAAGAAAAACAAGAAGTTGACATGGCAGGAGGCAGGCGCAGTGCGCCCAAGGGATAGGCGGGGTGCGCCCTGCGGCAACTCAGGTTCTGCTTGTTCAAGCTGTTTTCAATCCAAGTTTTTGCTCAAAATCCAGTCAAGATGCGTATAGGTAGTGTGATTACTGATGTATTAGACCAAAAACATCACAAAACAAACAACAATTACATCGAAAATCAACAAACTAATTTCTAGGGTTTGTTCTTCCCCAAATTGTCAATTTGTGTGAAATTTGATGTTTTTGTTGTGCAATTGATGTTTGTAATGTAATCTTCTAGTCATATACATCAATTATCCTATCAAGACAACACCTAAATTCGACCATAATCAAGTAATACGAACTTTCAACTCAAGAACACATTTTGGGAAGAATTTCAACAATATGATATCAAAAACAATGTAATCTAGCAAGAAATCATGGTATATCATGCAAAGAATAGAAGGAAACAAGGAAAACATACCCATAGGTGAAGATTACCCACGAAAATTTGATCAAAAATCGAGTTTTTAAGGGTTTTTGCTCGGTTTCTGCGGCGGGTCGCGCTCAAGGGGAGAAGTAGGTGAGTAGAATGAATTTTACAACTTACCCGTCTGATATGTCTGTGTACCGGCGCGATGCGCCCTTCTCCTGGGCGGGGTGCGCCCGATGCCTGGAACTCCCATTTGATGCTTTTAAATTTTGCCCTCATTTGTCATTTCTTTTATTTATTTTATTTTCACCACACAATTTATTTATTTTTTATTTTTTTTTAATTATATATATATATATATATATATATATATATATATTTTTTTAAAGATAAATTTTTGTTTAAAAACAAAGAAAAATAATAAATAACACATACCAATCAAATCACAAAAACTCGGGTTGCCTCCTGGAAGCGCTTCTTTTTCATAGATTTGGAGTCTTTTTAGCTGGACTCCATTCCACTCTAAGGATCTACTGTTTGGAGTGGGATGTCTTCGCGTTCGTTCTCGATGTGAACGCCTTCCTCATACCGCTTAAGTCTGTGTCCGTTCACTTTGAAAGTCTCTCCTCCTTCCTTAAAAAGATCCACAGCCCCGTGTGGATACACTTCTTTGATTGTGAATGGACCATACCATCTTGTCTTCAGCTTTCCCGGGAAAAGTCTTAATCGTGAATTGTAAAGTAAGACTTTTTCCCCTGGTTGGAAATCTTTGTTTCCTTTTAACCTTGAGTCGTGCCACCTTTTGATCTTGTCTTTGTAAATCGCTGAATTTTTGTATGCGTCATTTCGCAGTTCATTCAGCTCATTTAATTGACACAAACGATTAGTACTGACAAGATTAAAATCCATGTTACACGATTTCAAGGCCCATAATGCCTTGTGTTCAACCTCTACTGGGAGGTGACAAGCTTTTCCATACACCATCTGTAGGGGGTAGTACCAATAGGTGTTTTAAAAGCGGTTCGAAAAGCCCAAAGTGCATCATCAAGCTTTTCGGACCAATCTTTTCGACTAATTCCCACGGACCTTTCCAAAATGCGTTTTAAGGCCCTGTTTGTGATCTCTGTTTGACCACTTGATTGCGGGTGATAAGGTGTGGATATTCGATGGGTTACCCCATACTTATTTAAAGAATTTTCCATTTGTTTGTTGCAAAAATGAGTACCCCTATCGCTTATAAGAGCTTTAGGGACACCGAAACGTGCAAAAATGGTTTTCAAAAATTTAACCATACCTCGAGCATCATTTGTGGGTAAAGCTTTTGCTTCAGCCCACTTTGATACGTAGTCAACTGCAACCAAGATATATTTATTTCCTTGGGAATTAGGAAAATGCCCCATAAAGTCAATACCCCATACATCGAAAATTTCACATACCTGGATAGAATGCAATGGCATTTCATTTTTGGAAGAGATATTACCCGCTCGCTGACACGGATCGCATGTCTTGACGAAATTTGTTGCGTCTTTGAAGATTGTAGGCCAATAAAAGCCTGCTTCAAACACTTTTCGCGCGGTGTAATTCGCTCCGTGATGTCCACCTGTAGGTCCTTGATGGCATTGCTTAAGTATGTCTTGAATTTCCTTCCCGTGTACGCACCTCCTTATGATGTTATCCGGACATGAGCGAAAAAGGTATGGCTCATCCCATAGGTAGTACTTGATGTCTGCAAAGAACTTCTTCTTCTGTTGATGAGTAAGCCCTCCAACAAGTACTTTGGCTGCAAGGTAGTTCACAATATCTGCATACCAAGGGGTTTCCATATTAACATGAACTGACATTACATGTTCTTCAGGGAAGGAGTTGTTCACTCCTTTTTCTTCTCTCGCCTTTTGTTCCAGATTTTCCAGCCTTGACAAATGATCTGCTGCCAAATTCTCGGATCCTTTCTTGTCTTGAATTTCGATATCAAATTCTTGTAACAGCAAGACCCAACAAATTAAGCGGGGTTTGGCATCTTGCTTGTTGAACAGGTACTTGATTGCTGAGTGATCTGTATAGACAATGGTTTTTGATAAAATTAGATAAGGTCTGAATTTATCAAAAGCATACACTACTGCCAGGAGTTCTTTTTCAGTGGTAGTGTAGTTTTCTTGGGCAGGATTCAGAGTTTTGCTGATGTAGTAAATTGGCTTGAACTTCTTGTCGATTCTTTGGCCTAGGACGGCTCCCAATGCGATATCACTTGCGTCTGTCATCAGTTCAAATGGTAGATTCCAGTCTGGGCCGATCATTATTGGAGCAGTGGTTAATTTAAGCTTCAAAAATTCAAAAGCATTAACACATTCATCGTTGAAATCAAATTTTACATCATTTTGTAAAAGTTGTGTTAAAGGTTTTGTTATTTTAGAAAAATCTTTTATAAACCTCCGGTAAAAACCGGCATGTCCTAAGAAGCTTCTGACCCCTTTCACGTTGGTCGGTGGTGGAAGTTTAGAAATGACTTCCACTTTTGCTATGTCGACTTCAATCCCTCGACCTGACACTTTGTGGCCCAAGACTATTCCCTCTTTAACCATGAAGTGACATTTCTCCCAATTGAGCACTAGATTGGTTTCTTCACATCGTTTAAGCATTTTGTCTAGATTAGACAAACAGTTTGTAAATGAGTCACCAAATAGCGAGAAGTCATCCATGAAGACCTCCATTGAGTTTTCCATCATGTCATGGAAGATTGCTGAGACGCATCTTTGAAAAGTGGCTGGAGCGTTGCATAGACCAAAAGGCATTCTTCGGTATGCGAAGATTCCTAGAGGGCAGGTGAACGTGGTCTTTTCTTGATCTTCTGGGTCAATGGGAATTTGAAAATAACCTGAAAAACCATCCAAGAAACAGTAATATGCTTTTCCTGATAATCGTTCTAGCATTTGATCCATGAAGGGAAGAGGAAAATGGTCTTTTCGTGTTGCATCGTTTAATTTGAGATAATCGATGCACACCCACCATCCTGTCACTATTCTGGTAGGTATAACTTCATTCTTCTCGTTGGTAATGACGGTTATCCCTCCTTTCTTTGGAACGACGTGGATTGGGCTTACCCATTTGCTGTCAGAGATTGGGTAGATGATACCGGCATCGAGTAGCTTCATGATTTCTTTATCGACCACTTCTTGCATCTTAGGGTTAAGCCTTCTTTGATGTTGGGCTGTTGGCTTTGAATCTTCTTCCATCAGTATCTTGTGAGAACAGATGGTTGGGCTTATTCCCTTGATGTCTAAGATGCTCCATGCGATGGCATTTTTCCTTCTTTTTAGAACTTTCATAAGCTCTTCTTTTTCTTCTTGGCTCAATTCAGCTGAAATGACAATAGGGTATTCTTTAGTATCAGACAAAAATGCATACTCCAAATGGTTTGGAAGTATTTTCAATTCTGGGATGCTCTGGTTCTTTGGCGTTTTTTGCTTTGGAAGTACATTTTCTTCCCGTTCAGCGAAATGTGGTTCATCTTTCAACAGTTCTTCTAGCTCCTTCAGATCCTTTTCAGGGTCGAATGACTTCTCAGCAAGTTGCATTTCGTGACTATGGCTTTCTTCTTGTATGGCTCTGGCTTCTTCTTCCAATAGTAAGTCGAAAGTGTCAATATGGAAGACTGTGTCATCACTCATCGTCGAGTGTTTGATCGTGTGGTCCATGCCAAATGTGATAGCGTCAGTGCCAACCCAAATGGTTAGTTTTGTGTCATGGACGTCTATTAAAGCTCTTGCTGTTGCTAAAAAGGGTCTTCCGAGAAGAATGGGGACTTCATCATCTTCCTCCATATCCAATATGACAAAATCTATAGGAAAAACAAATTTGTCAACTTTTACAAGAAGATCTTCTACAATTCCTCTAGGATAAGTTACCGCCTTATTAGCAAGATTAATTGCCATTCGAACGGGTTTTGGTTCTGGTAGATTCAGTTTCTTGTAGAATGAATATGGCATTAAATTTATACTAGCGCCTAAGTCTGCTAAACCATAGCTACTAGCATGGTTTCCAAATGTGCAAGGAAGATGTAGACCGTCGGGATCTCCCACTTTCTCTGGTAAGTTTTTCATCATCATAGCGTAGCATTTTTCACTTAATGTGACCAATGACACTTCTTCCATTTTTTTGCGGTTAGTGAGAAGGTCTTTGAGGAATTTGTCATATTTTGGCATTTGTGTGATTGCATCAACGAAAGGAATGTTGATGCTGAGCTGCTTTAGGTGTTCAAGGAATTTCTTGAATTCTTTGTCTTCTTTCTCTTTCTTCAAACGTTAAGGAAATGGAATGGTCGGTTGATGTGGTTCTGGTGAGGATGTTTCTTCGCCCTTAGTTTGCTCATTATCTTTCTCTGCCTTACCTTGTTGTGATTCAGGAGCTGAATTGATGGTGTTTTCCATGACTGCTGGTGGGATGATTTTACCGCTTCTGGTAGTGATTGCTTTCGCTTGGGCTCGTGGGTTCGGTTCGGTGTTGGTGGGAAGCGTTCCTGGTAGTCTTTCTTGCAAAACTTTAGAAATTTGGCCAATTTGGTTCTCTATATTTTGGATAGAGGCGGCTTGATTTTTTAGTTGCACTTCAGTTGCTGTGTGTCTCTTTTCTGATCCTTCCATAAATTTGCCCAATATGTCTTCTAAGCTTGGCTTCTTTTCTTGGGTATGTTGTGGGTTAAATCCTGGTGGTGCCTGTTTATGTTGATTATAGGGTTGTTGCTGGCGATCGAATGGTGGTTGTTGCCTCTGTTGTTGGTTGTAAAAATCATTTCCTCCCCGCCAGTTATTTCTTCGTATCGGGTAGTCGAATCTGTCTCCAGATGAGTAACAAGCATCTGCTTTCTTGTTACCGTCTTCATCGTAAGGACAGTCTTTTTGTAGGTAAGGACCGCTGCAGTTGTCACATCCTACCGTGATGGCATGGATGTTTTGATTCATTTTCTTGAGGTCTCTCCCAAATTGGTCCAATCGGTTATGTATGGCTGACATTCCTTCCACTGCTTCTTCTTTTAGCTTCCTTCGACATGACGGATCTCTTGAGGAATGGTAGTGGTGGGAATGTTTTGCAAGTTCCTCAATTCTTTCGTAAGCATCAGTGGCGGTTAGGTTTATGAGTGGTCCTCTCCCGTCGAGTAATTGTATGGTTTGTGTATTGATGCAATCATAGAACTTCTGTACTTTCTGATGTTTGTCCATATCGTGTTGTGGACAATCTTGAATCAATTCTTTGAATCGACTCCATGCTTGGTACAAAGTTTCATCTTCGTCTTGAAGGAAGTTTTGAATTTTTGCTTTCATTTTATTGATTTTGGAAGGTGGAGTGTATTCTTCAATAAAATCTTCTTTTAATCCGTCCCAGGTAGTTATGGAACCTGGAGGTAGTCTCTTTAACCATTTCTTTGCACCTTCGCGTAGTGTCATTGGAAAAATTCGTAACATGATTGCATCTGAGGAAATTCCTGGAATGTTGAAGCAATCAGTTATTTCCGTGACTTGCTCGATGTGTTCGACTGGATCTTCTTCCTCCGTCCCTTTGAAAGTAATGCCTTTTAGAGCTGAAAGGTAATGGCCTTTAAGCTCAAAATTTGCATTTTCAGGAATTTTTGGGCGTATGAGGCTTGGTCCTGTTCCGTCTCTTGCTCGGTTATAGTATGCTTTCAAGGTTGGTTCTGGTTCGTTAACTGGGGCTGCCATTTCTTCCATTGGTTCTTCTTTTGGGAATATGCTTCTTCTTGTTTTTCTCCTGATGTTAAATTCACGTTCTGGTTCGTTCAATGGAGGTATGATGTTCGGTTGTGAACTTCGGGTCATAAACTGCACATTAGAAACTGTTTGCAAGTTGGGTGCGTTTCTCTTTTTTTTTATTTAAAATATTATATATATATATATATATATTTTTTATATTCTTTTTTTTTATTATAATAAAAAAAAATTTTATACGAATAAAAATTGAACAAAAAGTTTAAAACTTTTAAAACCTTTATGTAATTAATCAGTTATAACAACTGAATATATTATCAAATCCACTATAATGCATTGACTATCAAATAAAGAATGGTTAGGCAGGACAGTAGGGAGGCAGGACTCTTTCGGTCAATGACCTTTCGAAAATCCAACAACCAAACCGAATCTGTCTATTCTGACACCGTTCTCGTAAGTAGAATTACTAGCATGATAGTTGGATTGATAATCAATTTAGTTTGAAACAACTAAATAAATTGCAAGCGGGTCTTAAAATTATTTAGTAAACAAACAGAAAGAAATACATGAAACAAACTAGAAATTTTTAACTTCCCACGGTAGAAACCGTAAAAAGGATCGATTGACTAATAATTGTAAACAATAAAATTAATTAAATAATTCCCCGGCAACGGCGCCAAAAACTTGTTGTGTTCAAAACAACTCACTTGTAGTTGTTATGTTTACAAAGTCTTAAATCAATTTATCTACCTAATTATATGACTATTAGACTTACGAGCAAGTATTACTCGGTCATTTAATAGTATAGTTTAGGCAAGTAAAAGGGATCGAATTTTCCACAGGGAATTATTAATTAACTTAAAGTCTTAAATTATCAATCAAACAGTTTAGAGGCGAGTTTTAGTAAAAACTCGTAAAACTAAGTTTTAGATGCTTGTAAAATAGGCAAAATAATAAATAACAACTATCGTATCACACGACAATAAAGAGATAATATGATAAAATTATAACAAGGGAAGCTTTTGCCTAGGATTTGTTGATTCATATAAACCTATGTTGACTAGTTTTGATTATGTGCAATGAGTTAAAATAGGTTGCATTAGGTGGTAGGATCATATGGTCAAGTCACCAATTATGTGATTTCTAAGTTAATATAGCACAATGGTCATGTAACTAAATAACTTATAATCATGGAATATTAATATAATCTAGCATGCAAATATAGTCCATATCCTAATGGTCATAGTGATATGTTCATACAATCAATGGTCATGAGTTGCAACTAAATGTGATATAAGTTTTATTTCACTAATCAAGTTTATAATTTAGATAACTTCCCTAGTTAAATGGCCAATAACTAGTCCAAAGATATATAATTTTCAATTACACATAACAATGGTTCATATGATTAATTTGTTTAAATGGTCAATAAACTTAAGCATATGAAGATGGTTATCAAGATTACAAACTTTAATCACATTCAATAATATAGCATGCAAATTATATATCCTAACCGATTTTAAACTCGAATCAATAACTAAATCAACACATATTTATATTAACGAATCAACATCACCTAGGCAAAAGCTACAGGGAATCTAGCCTAGCATGGTATCAAGTATACAATAACAATATGAAAAATACATGATAAAAGATATCAACCGGTTAAAATCGATAAATCCTTGCTACAATGATGATCTCCGCTCCTTCTTGTAATGTAAATAACACTCAAATACACTTATCATACATTTAAATGGTGAAATACACGAAATAAACTAACTATCAAATGTCAATTCTCTGATTTCTCTCTTGTATTCTAACATTGGTCACTCAAATGGTCGTGCAATGCCTTCTATTTATAGCTGGAGAAAGCGAGAGGCGCGGTGCGCCTATATCTGGGCGCGGTGCGCCTGGTGGACGAGAGCTGTCTCACTTTATCGCTGTAAAGGCCACGTGATGGTTTGCTTTTGAGATCGGATCTAGGGCGGGGTGCGCCCAAAAGTCAGGCGTGGTGCGCCTATGCACATGTTAGGCAACCCGGTTGAATCATTAGATGAACCCATGCTCCATTATTTTAATGCCAAGTGGGCAAAATGTCGTAAACTGGATCCTTCGAAGGCGCGGTGCGCCTATGGCCTGGGCGGGGTGCGCCCTCTTTGATTCCACTATTGCACTTGGTTTCTTTTTAAGCTCAAAACTCTTGTCAAATCCGATCTTTTGCTCCATACGTGTCTTTTAGCTACAAAATGTATTTTTAAGCAAATCAGGAATATTTATTTTAAGAAATGTACGAAACTATACTAAAATGACACTGATATCGCCCGTAAAATGTGTATAATTTACGCGATATCAGATTGACAATAGATGCTTGTTGGGAGAATTCCCCATGATTTGTTTTTGAGCTCCTTTTCAGCGCCAATACAGTCTCTATTTGGTTGGTAGGGTAAGGATGTGAAGTTCAATACACATCCTGCAACATCAAAATCGATAGATTATTTGAGAGAGAGATAGAGAGAGACGGTTAGTAGGGGTGGGGTGTTTGTATTTTTCTTTTTTTTTTAATTAGTAAAATATATAATTGGATAGGGGTGGAAGAGGATTCACCAACATTTCCTACATCTTTTGGTACGTATTAACATGGTAGGCGTCTATAGTTATCATAGAACAATAATCGTGATTTAAGGTCATTAACAGCCTTATAACATGCCTACAAGGCAAACCCGATTTTTGCCTCTTCATTCATGAACACATATGTTCATCAAATTCAGCAAAGGCCACCCTTGTTGAAGTCCTGGACTTGAAATTTGGTATTTGAAATCGGGTGGATAGTCCACTTACTACTTTTATTTTTACTTTTCCCATCTCATTATTAGCCCATGGGGAGAGTATTGTTGTTACATTTACAACAAACATTTTAAAATAAACTAATTAGGTTAAAATATATTTTTAAGAAAATAACAAATAACACAATTACTTGGAATAAATTATACCTCCAAATTTGCGTTGTTCAAAACTCCACTACTGCATTGTTGCACATAAGAACTCAATCAATATTAGCACTGTAATCTTACGTGCATATATATATATATATATATATATATATATATATATATATATATATATATATATATATATATATATATATATATATATATATATATATATATATATATATATATATGCAATGAATTTATTGACTTGATACTATTAGAAGTCATAAAATTATATCGATGGTTAGCAAAATGCCTAGACCACTTTTCTGCATTTTCTATGATGAAGTAGTCCCATATATTCTCTTATATTATGTAGTATTTTAATGACTTAAATGAATTCTCTAATTGTGTACAATTTGCAAGCCTCTCAAAACAAAGTTTTGGTCTTTTTTTTCAAATCTAGCTGTTATATGTACATATGGTGACCACAAATTCCATAATGGACGTGAGGAAATATATTGGAAAGGGCAACCACTATCATTGTGGCCCTATTAGATATGAATGTAAGACGTGCTAAATCTCCTGTGCAATCATGTAGTTTTTGTAGGAACCATGTCCATGAATCCATGCACCCACTCTGGCAAATTCCTTAGGCAATTTGTAATATTAGGTTGTTTCGATCCATAGCAATTTCAAGTAACATGGTATCCTTGATGTCGCCGTTTAGGCGGAAAGCGTCTATTACTACGGTTCGCGTACAAGAGTTATGAAATGAACGTAGCTACAAAAACATTGAAACATAAAAATAGTAATGTGGAAATTATTTTATATCCAACGTTGAATTATAAATAATTAAATCTTATCAAGCATCCAAGTGAAACAAATAAGAACTAGAATCGATCCTCATCGCCAGTTTGAATGTGTGCCACCGTGTTAGGATTATGCTTAGCTAGGTTGTAGCAATAAGTGGGGAGACGGGTAAATGAATTCTCTAGGGTTCCCCTTAAAAGTTTGATGACAAGTTCTTTTGCTAATTATGCATGTTTGTAGGTAATATCAATTTTGTACTTTGAATTGAAAGCCCTCATTATGTCACTTCCCCTATATACTCTACTATGATTTTCCGTCATAATCTCATAAATTAAGTGTGCCAACACATTTTTGTTGGCATGTTAATGCTTTGGGTTCAATTGTATAGACGAACATGTGTGTTCATGAACAAATTTCCTCAATTGGAACAGGTCGTTAGAAGATTTGTGTAGCAGAACCTTAACACGTCAAGAAAAATTTTAACAAATAGCCTCAAACCTTTCTGTCGTAGATCTACTTGTTTAGTACTGAAAGCCTTCATGAATACTTTTCACTCCAGGTACCAATTGTAAAGCTTCTTTGCTAGCAAAGGTTGTAGCTTGTGATCTTTTGGCATGGGTGTTCGCTGTGTGATGAAGTATGTGCATGAACCAGCTCTAGATACTACGAGATAAAGGGCATACAATACGATAGGGTGTTTGTATACCAATTTGTGTGTTCATCATCCAACCATCCTTTATAAGAAATCATTTTCTTTTGGTTGGATGTCCCTAAACCGACATCTGATGGATTCCTATAAGGTGCTAGATTGACATCATTCAAAAGATGACGTGTTTGTCGATAATCATATACTTCATGTGTACCGACTTCATCAGTAACAACATAATAAATTGATGGTTGCACAAACGTTTTTGGAATGGAGTCATATTAGCCAACATCACCTCAATGATATATAACTGAAATTTCCAGGAACCACATAGTGAATCCGTGATTGCACTAAGGTTCCGAGAATACTAGCATATTCAGGATGAATATGATATTGAGTTACAGTAGAAAATATATAATTACCTTTCAGAGTGTTGCTCCCTAATCCGCTAGATCTATTCTGATTAGAGCCTTTTCCTCTCTCGTTGCATCATTTATTACCATCACCTTCAACCACATGCACTTATCTAAGACCTTAAATTACATTGATCAAGTGATTAATATCACTATCATCTACTATGTCTATAACATAGAGCAATTCATAATGTTGGAAAGACAAAGTAATATATGATTTATGTATCAAACCAGTCTTTTTTTCACCAAATCCCAAAAATCAGAATAGTTTATTTTTTCTGAAAACTATACATCGTAGTTCTTAACGAAAGGTCTAATATATTTAGGTTGATCATCAGCAATCTTTCACCTCCCACTAGTGCAGACGACGACACAAACTAGGGGTGAAAATTCTCGACATGACCCAAAACCCAACACGAAAATAAACGAGTTCGAGTTGAGTTCTCTGACCAGCCAACCCATCAACCAGTCAACTTTTTTATTATATGGGTCGTGTTCGGATTCGTATGTGGGTTTGCAAATATATTACATTTAAAAATCAGAATTTTAATATTTTTAATTAAACTTTCTATTGATTTAGATTTACGAGTTACCTTTACCTTTTAGGTTTAGGTATTTGAGTCTTTCCCCAATTACACATTAGTTCCTTACTCCTTCCAGTGGGCATATCATAGCCGTTTATAAGAATTGTAGTCTTATGTGTGGATATGTTTATTTGTTAGTACTTGAATTTGGATATGTTTATTTGATATATCTTTGCATAAATGATTTTAATTTTCCTAAAGATGTGTTTTCTAGTATTGGATGTGTCAATAAGTTTCTTTTTAGAATTGTCACTGTTTAAATATTCATGACCCACAAACCCGAATTCAACCCCTAAACCTGAATAATTAAATGGGTTACACAGGTCGTGTCCGGGTTAGACATATACGACTTATGGTTGAAGAAGCTGACACAATTAATTATACATGTCGTGTTCGAGTTGGAGTTTCTAACCCGCCAACCCAAACGTGGCACAATTGCAACCCCTAGCGAAAACCTTACTAGATTGTGAACTCATGTTTTTTTGTTAAAATTAGATTGAAAATAAATATTTATTTTTCCTCTCTTATATACATAAAACTACATTTTATAAGGATTTTTTTGTACTTTTTTGTAATGAAACTATATTTTTTGTAGTCAAACTGTCAGAAATCATTGTCAAATTGATTTCTCAAACATTTTACAAGTTGTATTTTTCATAGTCAGATTTTTAGAAATCGTAGTCAGACTGTTAGAAAACGTACCGTAAACCATAAATCATACACCCAATAGCCTAAGACACACCAAACTAGGTCTGAAATCGCAACCGTACATTGAAATCGCAGTGAACCTTGTCCAGCTTGGTTGACTATGATGGCCATTTGAGTATTTTTTATATTTTGGTAAATATTTGAAAATTATGTCTATTTTAGCTATTTTTTTAAAAAAATTTACTATTTAAATTGATTTGTTGAGACGATCATAAGAAAATATTAAAAGAAAAGGTCTAGTAACTAAGAAAACAATGTGAAAAACGATCGAAATGGAAAAAGCTCGAGTTTATTACAAATAACTGAAATTAAATGGTTAGGTCATGGGGAGTACCAATGTTATAGCAATGGTGTTAACACCAAAAAATGATGTCATGTCACCACCACCTTTAACACCAAAAGTGGGGGTGTGGTGGTGTTATAGCAAGTGGTGTTATAGCCATTTTTTTATATCAAACGGTCTTGTTACCGTTGAGGAGGAAACGGGCAAAAAATGGATGAGGAGCCGTTAACGGGCGTGGTGAGATTGGCACCGGATGGCGGATGGCGGATGGCGGATGGCGGATAGCGGATGGCGGATGGCGCCGATAGGGGGTGGTGTTTCGCGGGTATAGCGGCGCCATGGGCCTTTGGCGCGTCCTATGGCACGTGTACACCGTATGGCCTTACATTTAATGTAATCAGTCTCGGTTATTGATTTGATATATTTGTCATCATTAATATTAATATTAATATTATTAATGACACGTATTTGGTTAGATATTATTTTTCTTTATTTTATTGACAATTAAAGATGTAAAAACATTGGATAATTTATATTTTTAGTATATATTTTTTAAGCTTATAAAGATTATTAAAAACACATTCCCTTTTATTAGGTAAATAAAACAAATTGAAAAAATGATAAAATTTATATAAATTTGATAGATACATGTTAAATTGTATATTTATCATTACTTCATATAACTTAAATTATATTTAGTTAATTGAAATAAATTTTAAAAATTGATAAACTTAAACTCAGAAAGACTAAATATGACAAGCGAAAGTTGATTTCAATTTTGGAGAAGTGGACACTATAACTTCATATTTAGAGTTATATGTCCATTTTTCCGAAATAAAGTTGGAAATAAATTGGGATTGAAAATGGGTAACTTTATTTAAAGTAAAACTAGAACAATGTATGCGTGTGCAGAATACAATCATACAATTAAAATATTGACAAACATATGTTGTCCAAAATAATTATGTAAGTGTTTGTAAGTATTAAATAATACTTTATAATAAGTTAAGGTAAGACATTGTAATTATTATGAAGCATGTGACAGTCGATTGATATCTATTGAAACATATTCTTAATGTATTATATACATGGGTTGCACATGATAACATGAAAATAGTTTATACCAACAATTCTAATACATGATTCTATTAACAAATTTATAAGATATCACCTGTGTATTCACTCATTTTGCATGATGGTGATTGTGTGGTAAAAATATATATAGTTGTAAATATGTTGTTTAATAAGTAAGCCATTGTATTATAAAATTCTTAGGATTTTAATGCTTCAAAATAATTATATAATTTACCAAAATTAATTTAACCAATTACGAATATTATCTAACATGGAATAAATAAATTTTTTTATTTATTGAACATTGTTTACATAACTAATATTAAGTGTTAGGAAAACCTATTGAGTTGTAATGATCAATATTTATAAATTAAATAAACTTAAAACCTTCAAATATATGGTAATAAAATTTATTTATCTTGAAGATATCAACCTTTTATTATATATGAGTATCAAATTATTTTACTTTTAATGCTATTTTTTCAATCTATTATACTTAATTTATTAATTTGAATATGTTACTTGATAAAACATTATGAATTTAGTTATACAGTTTTTGAACTATTAATCTAATATACTTAGTTTGTTAAACAAATAATTAGATGCTAAATACAAAAATTATAATAGTATAAATTGTATCTGATCTCGTGATTATTTTGTGGTGACTTAATATTAAACTATTGTATTTATTAGATAGTCATTATTCTTTCATTTATTTGTGATGTAAATTCCTTGCCTATATATTGTTTTACTCCTTAGCCTTTTGGCATGAAGATCATTTATCTCATGGTATCAAGAGCTTGACCCCTCCATTCTTCTCCCTCTTAACTGATCCTCTCTTTCTCTCCCTCTCCTCCCTTCTCGTCTTCTCCTCTTCATCGGATTCACCACGGCCGCCGCCTCCCAAGACTCATCTCTTCCGATGAACACGATCCTTCACCTTATTACTATCCGGCTCTCCTCCACCAATTACTTGTTGTGGATGATTATGTTAATCTTAGTGTAATTAAGGTTAAATAAGTTTTTATATGGGTTAAGATGGTTAGAAACTCATTTGGGAGAAGTTTGAGCTTAAAAAGTGGAATTCCAGACTTGCACGGGGTGTGTAGATTCTGCATGGGTCGTGCGTCGCATGCATGCCCACTTTTAAAGTCGGGTTTCTTTCACTTTTTAAGAAAACCCACTTCGCCCACACTCTCTTTAAACCCTAGAAACTTAATTCTAACCCTCCAAAGTCGAATTTAGAGCCAATCTTTCACGAATTGAAGTTAGAGATTTGATACTTTGAGCTTGAAAGGTAACTCTCTTCGATTTTGACTTCGTTTTGACGGTTGAATTGTTTGATTTGAGATAGTGCCATGTGATTTTGATGAACCACCTGCAATTAGTTGGTGTTAGAGTAAAATTGTTGTATTAGTATGTGTAAAAAGAGTTCTAACCTTAGACTCGAGCTAGTAAAGTGTTGATTGTTGCGTTTCTAAGGTTATATGAGTCAAAGTGGTGAAATTGCAAGCTACAACTAGGATGTTGTTATTATCTTTTGATTGTAACTTTCTTCAATGATTCCAATTCCTTGATTGTTATGAATATAGAGTGTGATTGAGATTGTTCTTGAATTTGAGTAATGAAATTGAGCTGTTGTGCTACAGCTAAAGCTAGACAGGAGCATACACGAGGTTTAGGAGTTCCACATATCGACTCGACATCAGGTGAGTAGTTGTTTATTAGATGAATTATGTTTTGTTGAGATGTTTGATGAAGATAAGAAGTATGCTATATTTGATTGGTTGAGGAAAACCAATTATGAGTGCTCGGATCAAAGAGTTATAATGTGTGTGACAGATTAATGGCTGAGATAGTCGTTTGAGATTAACCTAAGCGATATATTGGATGATATAATTCGAATGATCTTTAATTACTCACTGAGCTCTTGAAGCTCATGAATTGTTTGTTAATGTTGTTTGTGATAGGTTCTGGTAGTGAGACCGCGGGAAGCGAAATATGGACGGATAGCTGGACTTTGAACCTTGGACTTGAATTTACTTGTTGTTTTGAAATATGTAATTGACCCGGTTTTTGAATAACGGTTGTAAGCACTTGATGTAAATAGTTTAGGACTTAAACTATGCTTTTGATATAATCTTGTAGACTTGTTACTCATTTTGGGGATTACACCACAAATAATAATTATGTTTGACTAATGTAATTGGTGTATCCTAGATTTGAGAAACCGAGTGTTACAAGTTGGTATCAGAGCCGTGGTTTAAGGGAATTAAACCTTGAGATGGGTTTAGACTTAAACCAATGAGATGGAGAAGTCCCAAAGAGTCCCGAGTAGCTATCCCTTGTGGCTTACTAGATGAGTTGATTATGTAACCATATTGAGTATTATGGTGGCATACAAATTGAGTTGATTATACAACCATATCGAGTATTATGGTGGTGATTACTAAATGAGTCAATTTTCTTTTTTCAGTTGAAATGAGCACTGGAAAAGAAAAAGAGCGAGGTGATCCAGCAAGAGATCAATCGGGATCACGAGATTCGGGTAAAGAGCGTCAACCCGAGGGAGAGCGACCTCCCGAGACAGAGTAATATGCAAGCTATGATTGCGGATGAGGTAGCCAAGGCACTCAAACAGTTATTACCTACTTAATTGAAGCCTTAGGCGGAGGAAACAACTAGAGGTACTTCGGGGCCAACCCTGGTCCAACCCGAGCGTAGGGAGGACCATGGAGAGATGTATACTGAAAGAGTGGAGCTAGAGCACCGGAGAAAATGAGGAAGTGTACTTATGATGTCTTTCAGAAGTGCAAACCATACGATTTCTATGGGAAGGATGATCCCATAGCAGCCAAAAATTGGTTGACACACGTTGAAAAGATGTTCCGCACAAGTAAATGTGACGAGGCGGATAAAGTTGCGTTTGCAACGAATTTGCGAAAAGAGGATGCACAATTCTAGTGGGAGAATACTTACATGGAGTTAGGAGAGAGCTTGACGCTTACTTTAAGTTGGGAACAATTCAAACTGAAGTTTACAGAATACTATTGTTCCAATAACGCCATGAAGGGAATAGAAGAAGAGTTTTTGAAGTTACAACAAGGGTCGAGAAAGGTGCAACAATATACGGTATACTTTAATGAGAAGGCGAGATTTGCACAACATCAAAGTAGATACAGAGGAGCGCAAGATGGATCGTTACTTGTGGGGTTTAAAAACCCAAATTCGAGAGTTTTTGTCGAGTTCAAGATATACTACCTTTCAACAAGTTGCCGAGGCAGCAAGATCAAGAGAAAGGGAATTACAAAGACAGGAGGAAGAAAGAAAAATCAAAAGGGAAGTTGGAGGATCCAAGAGGAAATGGGAAGGAAAAGCTGGAGATAATTCTCAAAGGTCAACCACCACGGGTTCTCAATTCCGTGGCGAGCCCAAGAAGAATGAAGAAAGGTGGTGTAAGAAGTGTAGGCGAAAACACATTGGGGAATGTGATTCCCGAACCCCACCATCAGTTTGTTTCCAGTGTGGGAAGACGGGGCATATGGCTCGCCAGTGTACTGAGAGTCGCCCAGTTTGTTTCAACTGTGGAGAGAGTGGGCATATTCGCCCCGAGTGCCCGAAGATGAAGTCCGAGTCTCAGAGAGATTCACAAAAGATCAGACGAGGAGGAGGTCGAGATCGAGATGATCGGAGAGACAGGAGCGGCGATCACGTGAAAACGCGAGCTTTTCAGCTAACCGTCGATGAGGCTCAAGATCAAACCGATGTTATTACAGGTATTTTTAGCTTGAACTCTTCTCAAGCACGAGTACTTTTTGAATCTGGTGCTTCCGTGTCTTTTATATCGGTGTCGTTTGCTTCCAAACTGGATATTTCATTAGTTGGTTTAAATGAAAAAGTGATAGTAGATGTAGCGGATGGAAGGTGTGTTTTTGTAAAGAGTCATTATGAGCATTGCCGGCTTGAGATCTTTGGGGATACTTACCTTATTGATCTGAAGCCGATCACTAATCATGAGTTTGATGTAATAGTCGGGATGGATTGGTTAGATGAGAATAGAGGTCAAATGGATTGTCATGAGAAGAAAATTTCAATAAAACATCGAGTGGTTCCCGAATATTGATACGAGGTGAATGGCGTTCTCGCAAAGTAGCGGTAGTTTCATTTGCAACGGCTTGGAAGTATATGGAAAGAGGGGGTGAGTTAATCATGGCACATGTGATTCATGCTGAGTCAAAACACCCCAAAATTGAAGAAGTAGAAGTGATTCGTGACTATCCCGATGATCTTCCAGGTTTACCACCAAATCGACAAGTTGAATTCGTGATCGATATAATACCGGGGGCGAAGCCGGTAGCTCGACCACCTTATCAATTAGCACCTTCTGAGATGGAGGAATTAAAGAGACAGTTGCAAGAGTTACTAGAGCTTGGGTTTATTCGTCCGAGCTCGTCTCCGTGGGGTGCGTCTATATTGTTTGTGAAAAAGAAGGATGGATCCATGAGGATGTGTATAGATTACCGAGAACTCAACAAGATCACGATAAAGAATCGTTATCCGTTACCGCGGATCGATAATTTATTTGATCAGCTACACGGAGCTACGTATTTCTCGAAGATTGATTTAAGATCCAGTTATCATCAACTGAGAGTACAAGAAGTTGATATTCCGAAGACAGCTTTTCGCACGAGATATGGCCATTACGAGTTCTTAGTTATGTTGTTCGGTTTGACTAACGCTCCAGCCGCCTTTATGGATTTAATGAATCGGTTTTGTCGTCTATTTCTTGATAAATTCGTGATTGTATTTATCGACGACATCCTGATTTATTCAAAGAGTCGAGACGAGCACAGATTTTATTTGCAACAGATGTTGGATCTTCTTTGTAAAGAGAGGTTATATGCAAAATTTTCGAAATGCGAGTTTTGGTTGCAGGAAATTCAATTTCTCGGCCATGTGATAATGACAACGCCTAGTGATATCAAGTATTTTAGGCGTTGTTGAGTCCTATTCTTGATGAAATTACATCAGATATATCTTAGTATTCTCAGTTTTCGTGCGAGGACTTGTTTGGAAGAAAAGAATGAAAACAGGGACTAAAAGCGTGCAAATTGGAGAAGTTTGGAAAGGAATGAAAAATCAAAGAAATACGTACGCGCGCCGCGGGAATTAACAACGCGCGACGCAGGTCAAAGGCGGTGAACCAAATTCAAAGGCCGAGAAAACGGGATCTGATAAGTACGCGCGCCGCGGGATCCTCATATGCGCAGCGCGGCTGCGGTAAATTTCAACTATAAATAGAGGCATTTACAGCCGAAAACCCGATCAAAACCCTGGTGAAGAATCGACCGTAGAGGCTCTTTGACTCCAAGAATTCGTTTTCAGCAACCATCTTTTGGCATTTCAGGTTTTATAATTTAATTTCCTTTTGGTAGTAAGTAGCATTTGTAGCTAAGGTCTTTGGGAGTGACAACCACTGACTTTGAGCACTTTAGTTTTCTGTTTTACATCATTGGTTACTGTATTGGACCACTGGAATTCAGTTTTGGTTAATGAAAATCAATTGGTTACAATTAATCTTAGTTTTTCGGTGTTTTGATGCTTGTGTTTGATTGTGTTTGTTTGGGTTGTGTTTGGATGTTATTTTGACATTGTTTGGGACTGTTTCCCTTGCTGAAATTAGTAGCCAACTAGGTTAGTCTTAGGTATTGAACTTTGGCCAGTAATTATTCAGTTGGGCTGTAGCTATTGGTTTAGGTTATACCTTGTTTTGTTTAGATGTTTTGGATGCCTTTGATTGCTTCTGATTCAGAGATGCACTTCTGATTTCAGAAAGTAACTAGGCTTGTTTGAGTTGAGTTAGCTTATGCTTGGCTTGACTTTGTTTGGTTATTGCTTTTGGGTAGTTGAGAACTTAGAAACTAGGTCCTCCGACTGTAGCGTGACACTACAAGTTGGTAATCTGTCATCTGCTCTAACCACGAAGCTCCTGCGGATCGACCCTGACTACCACTGTGCTAGTGTGTGTGTTAGGTTTTTTTATTTTTGACCGCACGACGACCTAGGCGTGTCAGATAAACGAAGACGGTATAAAAGTAAATCAGACAAAGATCGAGGCTGTGATAAGCTGGGAGCCGCCAAAGAGTCCGATGAAGGTTCGTAGTTTCTTGGGATTAGCGGGTTACTATCGGCGATTTGTGGAAAACTTTTCTCGTATAGCTACACCTCTAACCAAATTGAGCAAGAAGACAGAGAAATATAGCTGGACTGGGGCGCAACAGTCGGCTTTTAAACAGTTGAGAGACGGTTTGTGTAAAGCCCCGGTGTTGGCCTTATCGCAAGGAGGAGACGACTTTGTTCTTTACAATGATGCCTCCTTAAGCGGTCTTGGATGCGTACTAATGCAGAGAGGGCGCGTGATTGCTTATGCCTCTCGACAACTAAAACTACATGAGAAAGTTTATCTAGTGCATGATTTAGAGTTGGCGGCGATAATCTTTGCATTAAAGATGTGGCGACACTATCTGTATGGCGTACGGTTCCAAATTTTCACAGATCACAAAAGCTTGAAATACTTATTCGATCAAAAAGAGTTAAATATGAGGCAAAGACTGTGGATGGATCTACTAAAAGATTATGATCGTGAAATACTTTACCATCCCGGCAAAGCTAACGTGGTGGCGGATGCATTGAGTCGAAAAGAGCCGCCTATTTGAGTCGTATCGGCTCGAATGGGAGTTGTGAGTCGATTGCCGTAGATGATACGCAAATGCCAAAGTGAGGCTAATGATTTAAAGAAATAAAGAATGATTGGTTATGCGGAGAAATTAGTTGAAAATGCACAAGGAATCAAGACTTTCCAAGGGCGAGTTTGGGTTCCGAAGCATGGCGAGACGAGACAGTTATTGCTAGAAGATGCTCACTGTACCAGATATTCAGTTCACCCTGGTAGTACGCGGATGTATTACAATCTAAAGTCATACTATTGGTGGCCAGGTATGAAGCGAGATATAGGACGCTTTGTGGAGAATTTCTTGATGTGTCTTCAAGTAAAAGCTAATCATCAAAAGCCGTATGGAGCAGTGCAACCATTGCCGGTGCCAATAAAGAAGTGGGACGAGATCACTATGGATTTTATCACAAAGTTGCCTCGGACTCCACGAGGATATGATTCGATATGGGTGATTGTAGATAGGTTGACAAAGTCGGCTCATTTCATTCCGATCCGAGAAGATTATCAAGTGTCAAAGCTAGCTGAGATCTATACTAGAGAAGTGGTGAGACGACACGGAGTGCCGACTTCAATTGTCTCGGATAGAGATAGTCGTTTCACTTCACATTTCTGGCAGAGTTTTCAAAAACATTTTGGTACTAAAGCCTTGTTGAGTACTGCTTATCGTCCTCAGACAGACAGACAGTCGGAAAGGACGATACATACACTTGAAGATATGCTCAGAGCTTGTATAATTGATTTTGGAGGCAGTTGGGAAGATCACCTGCCTTTAGTAGAGTTTGCCTACAGCAACACTTATCACTCCAGCATACAGATGGCACCTTTTGAAGCATAATATGGTGTACCATGCCAAACCCCAACTTGTTGGACAGAGACAAGAGAGAAACCATTGGCAGGACCAGAGATTATAGCGAAGACCGAATATAAGATACAAAGTATCCGCGAGCATATGCAAGTAGCCCAAAACCGCCAAAAGCAATACGCAGATAAGAGAAGAAAGCCGTTAGAGTTCCATGTTGGGGACATGGTAATGTTGAAAGTGTCCCCATGGAAAGGAGTAATCCGTTTTGGCAAAAGAGGTACTTTAAGCCCGCGATTCATTAGACTTTTTCGAGTCTTGGAAAGAATTGGAGCAGTTGCGTACAAGCTTGAGCTTCCTGTTGAGTTGAGGGTATTCATAATATATTTCATGTGTCACACCTCAGAAAAACATTGCGTGATAAATCCACTCGAGTACCCTTAGCCGGAGTCCAATTAGATGAGAAATTGAGATATCAAGAGATGCCGGAACAAATATTGGATAGAAAAATCAAGAAGTTGCGAAACAAAGCGGTTAGATTAGTAAAAGTGCAATGGCGACATCATAGGGGTACAGATGTCACTTGGGAAGCCGAGGAGGAAATGCGGTCAAAATATCCCTTTTTGTTTCAAGGGATTCCGAGGATGGAATCTTTTGAATGGGGTAAGAACTTGTAATACCATAATACTAATTAGTAGTAAGATTGTGTTAATCTTAGTGTAATTAAGGTTAAATAAGTTTTTATATGGGTTAAGATGGTTAGAAACTCATTTGGGAGAAGTTTGAGCTTAAAAAGTGGAATTCCAGACTTGCACGGGGCGTGCAGAATCCAGCAGTAGGCTTATAGTTGAATTCCAGACTTGCACGGGGCGTGTAGAATCTGCACTGGGCATGCAGAATCCTGCAGTACGCCTATAGTTGAATTCCAGACTTGCACGGGGCGTGTAGATTTTACACGGGACGTGTGTGTCGCATGCAGACCCACTTTTAAAGTCGGGTTTCTTTCACTTTTTGAGAAACCCCACTTCGCCCAAACTCTCTTTAAACCCTAGAAACTTAATTCTAACCCTCCAAAGTCGAATTTAGAGCCTATCTTTCACGAATTGAAGCTAGGGATTTGATACTTTGAGCCTGAAAGGTAACTCTCTTTGATTTTGACTTCATTTTGACGGTTGAATTGTTTGATTTGAGATAGTACCATGTGATTTTGATGAACCACCTGCAATTAGTTGGTGTTAGAGTAAAATTGTTGTATTAGTAGGTGTAAAAAGAGTTCTAACCTTAGACCCGAGCTAGTAAAGTGTTGATTGTTGCGTTTCTAAGGTTGTATGAGTCAAAGTGGTGAAATTGAAAGCTACAACTAGGATGTTGTTACTATCTTTTGATTGTAACTTTCTTCAATGATTCCAATTCCTTGATTGTTATGAATATTGAGTGTGATTGAGATTGTTCTTGAATTTGAGTAATGAAATTGAGCTGTTGTGCTTCAGCTAAAGCTAGACAGGAGCATACACGAGGTTCAGGAGTTCCACATATCGACTCGACATCAGGTGAGCAGTTTTTTATTAGATGAATTATGTTTTTGTTGAGATGTTTGATGCAAATAAGAAGTATGCTATATTTGATTGGTTGAGTAAAACCAATTATGAGTGTTCGGATCAAAGAGTTATAGTGTGTGTGACAGATTAATGGCTGAGATAGTCATTTGAGATTAACCTAAGTGAGAAATTGTATGATATAATTCGAATGATCTTTAATTTCTCACTGAGCTCTTGAAGCTAATGAATTGTTTGTTAATGTTTTTTGTGATAGGTTCTAGTAGTGGAGACCGCGGGAAGCGAAATATGGACGGATAGCTGGACTTTGGACCTTGGACTTGAATTTACTTGTTGTTTTGAAATATGTAATTGACCCGGTTTTTGAATAACGGTTGTAAACACTTGATGTAAATAGTTTAGGACTTAAACTATGCTTTTGATATAATCTTGTACAGTTGTTACTCATTTTGGGGATTACACAATAAATAATAATTATGTTTGACTAATGTAATTGGCGTATCCTAAATTTGAGAAACCGGGTGTTACAACATTGACGACACCTCTCAAGCCTCGTCATTCGAAATTCTCGTTGATAACAAGCCGACCATGAATCTGATCCTTGCGGAGTGGCTCTCTAAGGACCAACGTGCCGTCATCCTCCTCCAAGCGTCTCTTACCGAGGAAGCCTTCTTGGAAGTTGTGGGTCTCTCCTCCGCCTATGCGATTTGGTTGGCTCTTGAGGCCGCCTATGGCAACTCCTCCGTGGAGCGGGTTCAATACCTTCGTGATCAACTTCGGCATCTCACCAAATGTACAGCTTCTGTTTCAAAATTTGGTTGTAAGTTTAAGACCATATGTGACCAACTCGCGGCTATTGGTCATGCGGTTACCGATTTGGACAAAACACATTGGTTTTTATGTGGTCTAAGTGGTACTTTTGAGACCTTCTCCATGACTATTCGTGCCTCTCGGGACACTTAAGCTTTTCGTGATTTACCTACACAAGTCGAGGCCCATGAAATGTTCCTCCGCTCCCTCCATGGCGACTCCACTCCCATGGTTTCATTTTTTTCCTCCTCGGTTCCGCAGCAGCCCCTACAAAACAGCCGCTCTCGGGGTGGTGGCGGTTGTCGCAGTTTTCGAGGGGGTGGCGGTGGTCGTGGTCGCGGTCGCCAGCCTCCCCATTGCCAACTTTTTATACAAAACGGGCACTATGCTAATGTGTGCCCCCAACTTGCTTCGTTTGCCTCACCATCTCCTACAATGAAACCGAACTTGCCAAAGCTTTTCTTGCCAAATGTCAAATGAACCATTCCGACCCAGATTGGTTTGTTGATTCCAGTGCCTCCGATCACATGGTGTCATCCACGGCCTCGGTAACTCAACCCGAACCATTTGGTGGTGATGGCTCGATTCAATTTCGTAATGATAATGTTCTCCCTATTTCTCATGTTGGGACTTCCACACGTGATGTTTTGGTGTTTTAATGAAATTAATTATGATTAACATAAAATTTAAATTGTTTAAAATTTTACCCTTAATATATTTAGAATAGTATCTATATATTATTAAAACTTGAATTAAAACAAGAACATTGGTCAAACAATGACCAGGCTCATCCACTTAAAATGTGTTTGAAGGTTTGAAGGAGGATTCTTATGAATACTAATGAGGTCGGTTTTTAAATGACATGTATTATCTATCCCCTTCATCGGCTGTCACGTTTTTCATAGTGGAGTTACCGAAAGGGTTTGATAGGGCAATGTTTATCAGTTAAAACGTATTTAACTTAGAAGTATTAAAACAAAAGTCTCGTTTTAATAATAAAATAAAATGTGAATCATATGCTAACCATGAAAAACGCACATCTTCTTTATGTTCTACTGACGAAGCTGTGTGGTTAACCGGTACGTCAGTATAGGTCATAGTTGAAGATGATATGGCACTCGCCATTCTTAAGCGTATCTTAAGCCGAAGATCACGCGGTTTTTGCATGGTCTATTCACCATCTAATCCATGATCCACGACATCCCTGTCATGGATTTTAGATGAGCATAACCGAGATTAACATGCCATTGACCTCGGTCAATGAATCTCACAGACCTAGTAATTGCATGGAGACTAAAATTGATAAATGTATATATACCTTAATGATCATTATGTTGTGATTACGACATCCCTCTTCACATGATAACTGGGAGATTTTGGGTCCTAGCCTTGTTAAATAATAATTGGGTAATTATTTAAAAGGTTTAAAATTAAACTAATAAAATCTGATTTTATAGATGTCTGAAGCTAGTGTCAGTTCTTCTACTTCTCTTTCATCACCCATCTCTGAGAGCTTTAGGCAGCATCTGCTGAATATTGATACGCTTACTGGTCTGAACTATGTGGAATGGCTTCACACTTGGAAACTGGTTCTAAGGTTCGAAGGCAAGCCATGTTTGATTAAGTGTCCACTCCCCATTCTACCTAGGCATGGCATCACACAGCAGCTTCGTGATGAGCATGACTTCTTGATTGACGAGTCTGAGGAAGTTCATAGCCTCATGCTGTTGACCATTGACCTTGAGATCCGCAGGGATTTCAAGTTTCTGAGTCCTTATGAGTTAGCACAACTGGTTGAGGAAAGGTTCCGCGAACCGGTTGAGGAAGAACGAACAAGGATCTTCAAGGAACTTGAAGGATGTAAGCTAGAAGAAGGAAGCAATGTCAGTCTGCATGTACTCAATATTGAGGGATACATTAGGGAACTATGCAGACTTGGTCACCCTATTGATCGGGAGTTGAGCGCTAACATCATTCTCGACTCGCTGACCAGCCAGTACGATCTGTTTATGTAGATGTTCAGAAAGAAAAACCAGGACAAGACTATCATGGAGATGCATTCGATGTTGACTCTATACGAGTTGTTTATAGAGATACAAGGTTCCACTGATTCAACTACTTCGGGATTGAGGCCGGTGATGAGATATATCAATAGACGGTCCAGGTCAACTGTTGGATCAGTTCTGAGATGTCTCAAACTGGGAATTCACATGGTGGGATACAGTCACAGAAAGATTGGAAGATGCTCCAAAGCCAAACGGTTTGACAACTTAGGTATGTCTAAAACTCAAAATTTCTGATCCTAAATTCCTTGGTACGGGATGTGTTTCTCATATTTGCACTGTATGCAGGGAATCGGTAGGATGTAGGACACTGATGCATAAGAGCTTATTCAGATCAGATTGGGATCACGGGCTCGTGAAGTTTTGATGTTTAGTTAGATATTTGATTATGTGATTAGCTAGTAGTTGCATATGACATTGTTTTCATATTTTACATTGTTTGAGGATATTTTCAGATTTAATAAAAATTGTTGAGATTTTCTCATAAAACATGGTTGTTTCATATTATCCTTGCAATGTTGTATGAATGTGTTGATAACATAAATAGTAATAATCTAAATGTTGATACATTCAAAAGTGTATTGGATAATTGTGTTTGTATGATAGTTAAAATTAAATTTAAATAAGAATTGCATCAACCAAAAGTCCAAGTGGGCAGGACTTTGGAATCATTTGACTTAGAGTCATCTGATGAATGGAACTCTTAATTAAATCAATTAAAAGAATAATTGCATCACCCAAAGATCCAATGGATAGGATTTTGGAATCACTTGACTTAGAGTCACATGATGAATGCATATACTGATTCCATTAACAAAGTCAAAATTTACTTATAGATGTAAAAGATATCGAGATCATAGGGCAATGTCCACACTAGTTCTTGTGAACTGCCTAGATCTGTCAATAAACACAATTAGTTATACTTCATGATATTTGCCAATCAGTTTGGCGAATATAACCTTGTTTATCACAATAAACAATAGCTAGAAACTTTGAACTGTTCAAAGATTTTAGAGTAAAGTATAAGAACAACAAAGCTGAAATATGAGTAAATAAGGAACCGGGAAAATGCTTCACAGTCTTCTTCCAAAGAACACTAAATCATTATAGTATGTCTTAAAAATGAGAAATCGAACATTGGTTGAAATGGTTCGACCCTCGATGTATCATATGCACTTCCAATTAGTTTCGATGGATTAGATATTCCGACCAGTTAGACCATAAAAGCATATACAAACTTAAGACCACATCTTAGATCTAAGTAGGTTGCACAGACGGCATCTGAAGTGTGAAGCAGGATTCGTCCCTTGCTTATGCACAAAAGGTCTAGGGTCATTCAACGATCATCCGAACCTCATAACTAGCCTAAACCCGATCAGTAGTGTCGTATCATTGGTCATCCCGCAAGTACCTTGGAAAGAAGAGTCTTTCTTTGGAAAAGAGATCATATTCTAAGGAACCAGTTGGAGTAAGAGTAATTTTGAAAGGATTCAAGGATTAACCAATAAAGGAACCTTTAGTCAAGACTAAGACTTAAATAGGGATCAAATTCCTATTAAAAGAAACTTGACATACTCTTCTCTTCGCAAGTTCAGTAGTATTGGTCACCTTCATGACGTATTATGGTCTCATATTACTAAAAGGTGGCATACCAATTAGTGGTAAAACACTAAGTTGGTATGGATGAGTAATCCAACTACATGGAAGCATTGGTAAGCCCAGTAACTACCGATTAAGAGAATATAAAAGGGTGAGACTCAGTCTATGTGCTAGTTTGACGAATTTTACACCTGGCCTAAAAAACCAACGGGAGTAATTGAATCATCAAAAGAAAGCGACATAGATAGAAATGTACTTACATTAAAAGCAAGACTTTCTGAGTAGAGTAATGCTCGGACTCAAGAAATTGATTCTGAGAAAAGCACTCTCATCAAAAGCTGAGAATAAGTCTGTAAAGATATTGTTTGCTGTCACTGCACTTCGTGACTCATAGCAAGATTGGATGATCTTCACCGCTTTCCTTGAATAGAAAACATAAGGGTTGCGTGTAAGGTACAACCAAGAGGTTTTAAACATGCCAGTATATCCAAACAGAATGCATATGGCTCAAAAAATTCATCTGGAGGAATCTAACGGGCACCTCGCAAGACATGATCTTTCCAAAATGCGACAAGTGTTTGGATTTTGCAAAAAGGCATCATATAATTATGTCAAGGCTAGTGGGATTATTATTGTAATCTGCCTACCAACGTATGTTGGTGACATATGCTTATAGGAAATATCTCTTATTGTTACAAAGTATAATGACTTGGCTTTACAAAATATTTCACCATAAAAGGACTAAAAGGGCTACAACATACTCACATGGTACAAGCATCTATCAGATAGATAAAGACGTCTGTAGAGACTTAGCCAATTTTAAGTATGATCTTGAAGAAATTCTAGATGCATAACTTTGAGAAAAGAGTTTCTAAAGTTATGACATAGGATTAATAGTAATCGTATAACACTGAAGAAGTTCAGAACGAAATGAGTCGGATCCCATGAGCTTCTGCTATTGGATCGAGCATAAGTGTCATGAACTTATCCTAATGATTTCAGGTTTAACCTGGCAAAGGTCACTAGACAGATTATTAAAGCACAGAGTTATGTTTGGGGTGAATATAATAATAATTTGAAAAGAGTTTCAAATCTGCAATTGTTAACATCAACTGATGGTATTAAAAGACTTCATGGTTGAAGAGTTTCATCGGTATGGTTGTCCTTAACATCATGAACACCTTGAAATCTTCTGGACACCAAGGGTGCAGTCATATTGACTAAAGAACCCGAGAACCATGAGAAGTCAAAACAACACTATTTTTCATAATTGAGTTAGGATAGAAAAGTAACATAACACATTGAGATACCATCGGAAGAATGTTCGATCAGATTATCTGCAATGATGTTGACACAAAACAAAATAAAGGTCATTTGGGGTACATAGACAAAATGAAGGTCATTTTGGGTACATAGACCAAATAAAGGTCATTTTTGCTATACATACAAATAAAATCTTAATCAAAGGTTTAAAAGAACCAAGAAACATATAACAACATTAGAATAAATATGACTTGGTGATTATCTTGTAGAGACTTGGTAATAAGCTGAGTACCTATCATTCAGATCATTCTAACACTGTGTTTCACTTTAGCATGTTTAGAACCCGCTTCCCGAGTAATTAACTTACTTAAACTTCCATAGTTGGTCATACTCTTGGAAGCAAGTAGTTATTTAAGACTATCATGAGTGTCAGTAGATTGCCTATAGTAATTAGACATGTCATAGTGATTGCGACTAACCCTCATGAGTGCTTGGTAGAGATTCAAGTATTGGAACAACCCGCACCTAGAGATTGCTTCATGGATTTAGTCACGAGTAATCTAGGATGATAATTTCTTTTATTCTTCAAACCGAGATGCATGAGGGATTTGTACTATGATTATGTCATACATCGACTTTCTCAAAAGCTAACCGTAATTGGTAGTTATAAAGGGAATGTTCAGGTATGAAATGATGAAATAGGCAGAGACTATGTAGTCAAAGTCTATCTGTTCCTTCTGCCCTAACTAGGAGAAGCGATTTCCGTGGGCCCCTCAACGATTTGATGTTAACACCAAAACGCCCGGTCGGGCTCTGACTAGATTGATGTGTTCGATTAGGTAGTCTGAGTTGGTCATCATAAATCTCTATCGGGAAACAAAAATTTGAACTTTCGGGAGTTGACCCTTATCCATCTCCCAAGTTCATAAAGGATATCTTGTAGAACAGAGGGATAATTGATCTCTTATCTAGGGGTCGTCTCGTGATCATAGTTTGATCAGAGTTCGGCAGTTGCATTGGATGTTACACTCTCTACATGTTATCTGAAAATATCAGACCACACAAAGTTGACGACATGTCTAAGTGGAAGACTGTTGGAAATATGTCCAAGTCATCAACTGTGGTGATATTTCTAATAATAGTAGGGTCCTATTTGGGTTTCCCTCACGACCTAGTAAAAACAATCAGTAGCAGAAATAATAGATAATTGATCAATTTATTAATTAATTGAGAAATTAATTAATCTGAAACTGGATCAATAATTAATTGATAGATTAATTTATAATAATTAATTAAAGGGTTGGATTGTAATTAATTGATAGATGAATTAATAGAACAAGTCCAGGGGGTACGACCGTCAAAAGGTTCTTAAGTTTGAAACCCTAGGAGCCCATGCAATATAAATAGAGGCCTTAGGGTGCAACCCTAAGGCATCCCAATCCCATGTAGGTGCCGCCGAACCCTCTCCCTCTCCTCTTTATCAATTTCCAATAACCTTCCAAGGGTTTTCTGGATCGATTTCTTCACCTGAAGAAGTTTCTGTCTACTTGTTCTTCCGGTGATCTTGGGTGTGAATCAATAGACGGATTCTGCTTTGGATCCTTAACATTCAACCACAAGGTATGATTGATTTTCACATATTGTTGGTTCAATTGTTATAAACTTATGATCTTGCTATGAACATGTTATGATCTTGCTCAGTTTTTGGGATTTAATCTGTTTTGTCTTCCGCTGTATGTATGATTAGTGTTAATCTGTAAAAATCCCAACAATTCTGATGCTGATTGGGCCCGTTACCTTGACACTTGTCGTTCCACCTATGGGTACTCGATATTCCTGGGGGTAATCTTGTATTCTGGAGCGCGAAAAAGCAGCCCACCGTCTCTCTTTCCAGCTGCGAATCTGAATATCGAGCCATAGAAAACACTGCTGCTGAGATTATTTGGATCACATATCTTTTACGTGAGCTTCATGCCTTACCGTCTGGTCGCTCGACTTTACTATGTGACAATCAGAATGCACTGTTTCTTACTCAAAATACAGTGTCTCATAAACGCGCCAAGCACATTGACCTTGACTACGACTTTGTTCGTGAGCTCGTTGCCTCAGGGAAGCTCCTCACCATGTTTGTTTCAACCAAAGCTTAAAGTGGCAGACATTTTCACTAAAAGTCTTCCTCGTCAGCAATTTGAACAGTTTCGCTTAGGGGTGGAATTGGTACGGTACCGATTCTTTTTTCTCCAAACCGTGTACCATACCAACTATAATTGGTACAAAAAAATTGCTACCAGTACCGTACCAATTATACTTGGTACCAATGTGTTTGGTTACCAACAATTTTGGTTGGTACAACTTGGTAATGGTATATACCAAGAAATTAGGTATGTAATTATTTTAATATAGTAAAGACTATTTTTGAGTAACATTATCGTATATTTTTAATTTCTAAATTTAATGTGGTAAAAACTACCGACTAATGTAACTAAATGGCTGATACTAATTTATTTTAAATCGTAAACACTAAACCACTTAACAATTGAAATATTATTTAGTTTTTATATATATATATATATATATATATATATATATATATATATATATATATATATATATATATATATATATATATATATATCAAGGTTGTAAAAGTCGCTAGGCGGTAGGCGGGCGGTGGACCGGGGCCTAGGACTAGTCGGTTTAGGCGAGGACTAGTCGGTGCCTAGGCGGTGAGTATTAATTGTAACAAAATTTATTTTTTAAAATTTAGATATTATCTATATCCCTACAAAATAAATAAATAAGCATAAAAATTTGATAAATCTAAGTGTTTAAATATGTAAGTCATCAAACATCAGAATGTTTAGACTAATTAATGATATTTTTGACAATTTTAATCATCAATAATCGTAACTTAGCCACCGATTATCATAATTAATGATATTTTTTAAAATAAATTTTAAAAATCTAAAATTTTGATTTTTTTTTGAAAATTTGTTAATTTTTGAAAATTCTAGAAATTTGAAATTTTTTGAAAATTTTGAAAATTTGAAAATTTTGAATTTTGAAAAATTGAAAATTTTGCCGCCTAGACCCGCCTAGGCCCGCCTAAACCCGATTTTGACCGCCGTTGACCAAATCCGCCTAACTTGACCGCCTACCACTAATCGTAGGCGGAACCCGCCCGCCTAGCGCCTAGGCGCCGCCTAGGCCGACTTTTACAACACTGATATATATATATATATATATATATATATATATATATATATATATATATATATATATATATATATATATATATATATATATATATATATAGGTTGGTACGGTACTACCATGGTATTTCATATTTTATACCATTACCGTACCATGTTTACTTAATTGGTATGGTACTACCAACCAAACATGTTGGCTACCAAACAAATTGGCTACCAATTTAATTGGTTCGGTTGGTAACATGTTGGTTGGTTTTCCGTGGTACATATTTGACAGCCCTAGTTTCGCTGCATGTTGCGCCTCGGTCCGCCACCTTTCGCTTGAGAGGGATATTAGACTATTGTATTTATTAGATAATCATTATTCTTTCATTTATTTGTGATGTAAATTCGTTGCCTATATATTGTTTTACTCCTTACCCTTTTGGCTTTTGGCATGGAGATCATTTATCTCACTTAATTCATTAATTTATTATTATAATTTTTGTAACTTTATTGATTTCACATAAAACGTTGGTGGTAGGATTGATATATAGCTTTGTAAAACAACTTTACGTTACTATTTAGTAGTGGATGTTTGTTAAAAAAATTGGTTTGCTAATATGAAAATAATGTAACATAAAAAAAAAGTTATTGAGACAAGACATAGATGAATATTTTGGTATTTCATTACGAAGGTGATTTCATGTCAAACTTTTTTCTAAAGTAAAAAAGAAATAATATTGAGGAAAAAGAATATCTTATATATAAACATACTGGACACTATATATACACATCCCACATGTATACGAATTTATTTCTTTACACTTCACAATAATATCCATGGTGAGTGGTTAGAGATCACCATCGTCAATTTCAAATTGAAAGATAAACCTCCCAAAGAGTCAAACACAAAACATGGAGAACGAGAAGAAACAAAACAAGTCAAGATTCAAAAGAGTTTGTGTGTTTTGTGGAAGTAGTTCTGGCAAAAGAGATGTCTATCGTGATGCTGCCATTGAGTTGGCTCAAGAACTGGTATGATTCCTTTTTTTCTCATGCACAATCGCAAGCGTTAGCTCATTGGTATTTGACACCATCCGGAAAATGGTGTATTCTTAGAGCTTTCAAATCTTGGTTCGTACCGTGAAACACACAGCAACATGTTTTTTTTTTTTCATGTTAGGTTTCAAGAATCTAACCCTAAATCTTTAGAACAAAAACTAATCGGCATTTGAATTTTCATTAACATTGGTTTATGTTGATGTATTTTAATCATCAAATGTACATGTAAAAAGAAAATCGTGAATACAACACACTAAAACACCCAAATGTATGTATATTGTATATGTTAATCGAAGAAAATTTTGAAAGGTCACAAAAACAGTGTGTATATTACACACACACATACACTTGTAGTGTAATATATCTTCCACTAAAATGGATTTTAAAATGGTATGTTTTTATTATATACACAATTAAATATAATTAGTAAAATCCGATTAAAGATTTGGATACAAAAAGCGTATGTTCGACTTTACAAGTCAAGGTAATTGAGCTGCTTTGTAATCAAGTATAACTAATTGCTATCAGATGAAAATGATTCATAATTAAAGTAGATTAATTAACTTTTCATGCTTTATTTTATTCAAAAATCAGAAGTATATGGTTACTATTATTTATTTGTTCTTTTTGTTTGTCATGATTGAAGGTTGAAAAAAGGCTTGATCTTGTCTATGGAGGAGGAAGCATTGGCTTGATGGGTTTGATTTCTCAAGCTGTTCACTGTGGTGGTGGTCATGTTCTTGGGTATTAAACTATTTATTATCTCTCCCTTATTTCTATTCTTTTTAAAATAATACATAAATCTTTAAAGGTGCTTAACTCGAATACAACAGTTTCATTGGTTTTCTTCAAGTAGATGAAAAAAGATTCTCATAAAATGTTTTCTTTTGCAGGATCATACCAAGAGCTTTAATGGGGAAGGAGGTAATAATGCAAAAATGCATACATACCACAAAATGTTTTTCAAAATAAGTTTTCTAAATCAATATTTTAAGATAATATAAAATATTTTACAGAAAACTGGTGAAAGCATAGGTGAGGTTAAAGCTGTTGCTGACATGCACCAAAGGAAAGCTGAGATGGCCCGCCACTCCGATTGCTTCATTGCCCTACCAGGTCCTCTCTTCGTCAACTCAAGTATCCCTAATTTACAACTCCTTAATGCACAACATTTTTACATTGTACAACTGTTTGAAGCCGCAGGTGGGTATGGTACCCTTGAGGAATTACTTGAAGTAATTACTTGGGCTCAGCTTGGAATCCATGACAAACCTGTAAAATTCGCTTACTTCATTTCTTTGATACTTTGTCTAAAGTTGAAACATTTTAAATCCACAACATCATGCAAACATTGTTTGTACTTTATGCACAAAAGTTTTTACTTTAGTTTGGATTTGGGGATTTTCGGTGTTTAAAGGGGTATACAGTATACACTTATCGAATCCACAAGTAAACTTACCGAATCCAAACAACTTCGCAAAGATGATTTGTACTTTACATTATAAAAAAGACTTGTACTTTAGCTTTGATGTGTGATTTTAGGTGTTTGAATAGTGTACAAACTATTTGAAAACGATAGGAGTTATGACTTATTTGTGAGTTTTCGTCGTTAACTTCTTGGCTTTTTACAGTTTATCCTGAGTTTAAGTTTCCAAACCCCCAACCTTCTCAGAATGATAAATTTTTATATTTTTGTTGGTTAATTTTACGTTTTACATGGTTAACGTCTAGACCTTTTAGGCTATCTCCAATGTCGAAACTTGTTACATCCAGAACAGTCTTGCAATGATTACTTGTACTTTTAGCATAAAACTAGTAGTTGAGTGTTGAAAAGGGTAAAAACTTCTTGAAAACGATACATCCTGATATTTTTTGGTGCGAAATGATAACTGTACAGGTGGGTTTACTGAATGTTGATGGGTACTACAACTATCTGCTCACATTCATCGATAAAGCAGTTGATGATGGATTTATCAAACCTTCTCAACGTCACATCTTTGTCTCTGCACCAAATGCCAAAGAACTTGTTCAGAAACTAGAGGTATGTATGTGTGTACTCACAAATCACAATCATCATGGATCATGGATTTGTTGATCATCATGCATTCATGCATCTCATGTTTAAATCGTTGCGTACATTACTTTTGTCTCATGTAAGATAGGTTTTAGCGTGTGTTCGTAGTGATCATAGGCTTTAGCTTTTAACGAGTGGTCGTAGGTTTTATAACATGTAAAACAGACTAGAGACCTCTTTCAATATCAAGCCTATATGCCATAGAGTACGTAGCCCTTTGTGTCACTTCAAAAACTAGAACCAAGGAGAAAGCGGCTTCTAGAGTTCTTCACATATCTTTTGGTTATTCTTGTCGAGAATTATTCACTATCTTAAATGTAAGCTTTTTACTACTATATTTCAAATACCCTAAAACGATTACGAAAATGTAAATGTAAATGTAAAAAGAATGGATGTTCTTTGGATTTTAGTTGTCTCAAAATGCTTTCTTTAGCAAGAACAGTGTTTACAAATCATGAGGTTTGTTTTTTACCTTTCTTGGTATAGAAACAAGTTCATCACTCATATTTTCATTAAACCCATAAAATAACATTGTTAAATAGTCATAGTGACTTTTCTAGAGTTGAAGGGGTCAAAATGACAATTTGTAATAGTTTAGGGGCTAGGGTGAAACTACGAAAAAAATGTCTGGTCAGGGGCTAACCGAATCCAATAATTGATGAAATATTCATAAAAATAGCAGAGACAAAATGGGTATGCCGTGATAAAGAATCTTGACAGATTTACAATACTTTCTTTTGTCTTTATCTAATTGTCATAATAAAACTTTTTCTGTTGCTTTTTTGTAAATTATCAAACTTGGGGGGACCAGGAGTACATCCCTGTAAAAGATGGAGCGATTCCTCAGGCCAAGTGGGAGGTGGAGCAGCAACCAGTTGGGTTCAGTGCTTTACATGCTGAAATCGCTTTGTAGAAGAAGGTCGTCGAATGTCGGGGGGTTTTTGAAGATTAGTTTTTCGGTTTTATGTAAATATGTTTTTTGATTTTCGATGCATTGAGTTGTTGTATGGTACAACTAAGTAACGTAATTAAGAGTTGTACTATATGAATACTCGATGCTTGGTAGGGTGGTATCATTTGAAGTCAGATGTTTGTCTTTTGTAATTGTGTTATAATGGTTTCTACTTTACGTACGAAAGGTTGTACTGTCGACGCTGTTTTAACACAAGTAATATAAAATTATAAATCTTCGATGATGTAAAGACGTAAATTTTGCATTTGTAAAACAATACAAACGTTTTTCAAGAATTAATGTGCAGTTCTTAATTTCTTATAACTATTACTTTAATAAAACTATATAATACTAAGAAAAGAAAGTAATAAACCCAAAACTTATAACCCAAAAGGAGCCCAAATCAGGCCACTTAAAAAGCCTTGCCGAACCGGTCTGCCAGAGGTGTAGGAACCGTGTGTCGGGTAAAGCTGAGAGGTGCACTAAAGATGTTAGATGAAAATGTACGTGAAAATTGAAATAGCCGATTAAATCTTTTATAAATAAAATATATTTTAGTAAATGTAGAAGTACCAAAATAGTTAAGGATGCGTTTAGTTGCGGAAAACTGCTTCGTTTTCCGGAAAAAATTTCCAAGAAAAATGAGAATTTAGAAAACGCGTTTAGTTCGTCAATTTTTCCAAAGTTTTCCAAGAAAATGAAAATTTTTCATTTTTCCAAAATTACAAAGAATTTGGAAAATTTTGGAAAACCCAAAATTATTGTTTTCTAAATTTTCTATTTCCAAAATTTTTCTCAAAAATATACAAAAACACACACACACACACATTCATTCTCACCTACACCCCCAAAATATATGTACTAAAAGATAAAAGATTATCATTGTAACATTCTGAATGATATTGTATATTTATAGTTAAATAAAAAATTCTCCAAATATTCACAATTACAATACAAATCGTAAATCATATATGCAAATCCTAATTAAATAACAAAACTATCAAATAATTGAAAAAAAAATCGTAAATACAACTATGTAAATTTTTTTTACAAAAGCCCAAATATAAAATGAAACCATGGAAATTTAGATCGAGAAGATAGTTTACAATAATGAGGACTTGTATGGAGAAGTTGGAGAAAACAGGGTCGGAGAAAATGATGCAAGATACAACACAACTCTTCTGCTATCTGGTGGAATTGCCGACATTAGAAAAGTTTGATTACGATTTAAGCCGTCAAGTTGAGTCATGGGTGAGAAATACGAGAATGACATATGGATTATTCGGATGAGTTTTGGATGCTCTTTGGGTGACTTTAAATGCCTTTTAGATGTTTTTCTAGTTGACTTTTAGTGGACTTTTGGATGTTTTTGGTTATGCAATTTACATGTTATGTGTTATGCAATTTACAAGTTATGCAATTTACCTGTTATGTGTTGTACAGTTTACAAGTTATGCAATTCACATGTTATGACTTATGCAATTTACAGGTCACTAATGGCTTCACATTAACTGGGCATGCATATACACAAGAATTGCTACATAGATCTTCTACACAATGTCAAAAGATTATGTGTCTTTCACGTGAAGCATATGTACTATTATGCAATCATTTTACACAAAGAAATTGGTTGCAACATAGTAGGACAATAAGCATTGAAGAGAAGATGGCGATGTTTTTGAAAATTATATGATATAATTAACGTTTTCGAGTGAATAAAAATAAGATTTCAACACTCCACACAAACGGTTCATAAATGTTTTCATGAGGTCCTCAGTGTAATGATGTATTTTTCAAGAGAAATTATAGTGCCAACATCTTCAAATGCAACTGAATATACCTTGGAGTGGCATAGAAGGTTAAGGGGGATATTTTTTGGGGCAATATGCGTTAGATAGAACTCTTGTACATGCAGTCATGCTTACTGATCAACAAACTCGTTATATATGAAGAGGAAAGGTGAATGTTATCAAAATGTATTAGGAATTTGTGATTTTGATATGATATTCACCTCTGTATGGGTTTGATGGGAAGGCATAGCACATGGTTCACGAGTTTTGAAAGAAGTTGCATTTAATCAGACTTCCAGTTTCCCATTTCCTCCATCAGGTTTGTAAGCTTTTTATAACTTTTATTATTAAATACATTATATATACTCTTTACATAGTAGGCCTCACATTTACATTTACATATAAATATTACCTTTGTGACACTGCATATATACTAACACCCGTGGATTCATGACTCGCTACCTGAATACGGATATCGGTTAGTGATTTTCGACAACAACGAGCGTTAACTAAGGAAGAAAAATTCAATCAAGGTCATGTGCAACTCAAAAATGTTATTGAGCGTGCTTATGACGTATTGAAGGCGAGATTCTCAATCTTAAAACAAACGACTCCTTATCCTTTTTTCGGTGTAAAGAGACATATTTATTGCTTGTTTTGAAGTCCATAATTTTATAATGAAATGCAAAATTCAAGATCAATTATTTATGGAGTTTGAAGAAAACACTATGTTTACTCCTGACGTGGAAGGCGATGAAAATAATGGCCAAAACATACTAGACATAGAATGGAGTTCACAAGGCAACCAATATATAACTACTTCACGTGACAAGATTACTAATCACCTACTTTAAAATAGTCCAAGTTAAAATTGTATGCAAATTATTATGTTGTGTTTGAACTTTAGTATATTTTTATTTGGATATGAAATGATTTATTTTTAATATGGATTTTGTATGACATTTTGTATTTTTTATAATTATTCAATAACTTCATTTAGAAATTTTATCAAACAGATGCATTATATCCAACAGAAGATGGAATAGAAGGGTAACATGGTCATTTTCATCATCCAAATAATTCAGTTAGATGCATAATCAAACAACATGGTTTCAGTCAGAGGCCGACTCAATCCGAGTTTCTAACTCAGTCAGATCTAACTCCGTCGACAACTATCAAACAGTCCCTTAGTTAAGAGTGCTAATTGACAGATTAAATATATGATTTGAAAAATGACTAAAATGGCATTACATGTTTAATAGAGCAGGTTAATTACATTTTCTTTTCTAAAACACAATCTAAAATTTGATCAAATGGCTGGGATTTGGTCTTAGGTCTGACAAGAACACACACACACATACATAGATAGATAGATAGATAGATAGATAGATAGATACATACATACATACATACATACATACATTTATATATATATATATATATATATATATATATATATATATATATATATATATATATATATATATATATATATATATATATATATATATATATATATATGAAAATTCTTTATTCTTTTTTTAAAGTTCATAATATAAGATATATAAAAAACCCTTAAAAGATTTTTGATTTCAAGGAAAAATTGTTTATTCTCATAGTTTTATAAAAACTTGGATCTTTTTCAAAAAAAACGAGACCTTTTTTGCGTCTTTGAATTTGGAGACAATTTTTTTATTATATTTTATAAAAACTAATATTTTTTTAAATTAAAATGTAAACCTATAAAAAACTTATTTTTTAATATTTTTTTTGAAAACTCACTAGTATAAAGTGTAGAAAAATACCTTAAATTTTCACGACATTTGAAGGATTTTTTTTATTTTGAGTTTTTACAAAAATAAAAAAATAAAAAATATATTTATTTTTTAATTTTCATAATTATGTCCGTTTTTAAGAGAATCAAATTTTAAGACTGATTTTTTTTCATTTTATTTACAAAAAAAAAATTATCGACAAAACATCAAAGGAGAAAAAAAAACCCAGTCAATCAGAACGCTCAACGTGGCGCTTGACAGTGAGGCGTGTGAACTCCTTTCCCCCGGTACGTGTTAGCATGTGATTTATGTGGAAAGACCAGAATGCCACTCGAATTTGCCTTCTACACCCTTTCATTTTCTTATATTCACACAAACAACCCATGAATTTTAAGATTTAATCATTTTTTCCATATTAAATCTCAATCATCAATTTCCCAAATAATCATTTGTTCATGAACACACACACACATACATGTGACTGTGTGTACCAATCAAAATTTAGGTAAAAATAAGTTTCCGTAATTATAGGAGTCGATTACCGGATTTATAATGAATTTTCTCCGATTAACTATTGAATTTACTCAAATTCACATGAAAATTAATTCAGATTCACATGCCAATATCATATTGTATTTTGAATTTATCCAAAAATGCGAATCTGATTAATTTACTTAGAAATTTTTTAACACTTTAACATTTTAGTAATTTATAATGAATTTACTATTATTCATAAGTGAATTCCACTCACATTCACACAAAAATTTATTCAAATTCACATGACAATATCATACAGTATTGTAAAGCCAACAGTGAATAATAGTTCAGATTCACATATGAATCTCAACTAGCAGAATTTAAAAAAAAAATCATTTTTTGTATATCAATATGGATGACTATTTGTAGAGGACAAAAAGTTATAAATTTATATATATATATATATATATATATATATATATATATATATATATATATATATATATATATATATATACATACATACATACATACATACATACATACATACATACATACATACATACATACATACATACATACATACATACATACATACATACATACATATATATATATATATATATATATATATATATATATATATATATATATATATATATATATATATATATATATATATATATATATATATAATACATATATAAAGTACAAGAGTCTTAATGCACAAATCTCTTAATTTTTAAGACTGTAGAAACAACTTATGCACATCTTCATTAGACGGGTGTAGGAAACACATTTAACACGGATTGCCACGTTGGTGAAACCGGATTACCAACTTGTAGCTTTTTAACCCTTGGGTTATTTCATCACCAATCGTCCATCTCCTATCCTTTGCTAACATCTCTAAATAAAACTCGTCCATATTCCTCTTCCGTCCTATCGATCACCACATTCGTCTCTCTATGAAGTTTCGTTGATGCTTCTACAATCCACCACCAGCGGTGTCGCAGTCACCGCTGTGTCTTGTAAAACACGCTAGTTTGGATAAGTAGATAACTAGTTTATATTCAATTGTATTTAAATATAGTTTGTTGTAACTATTATCAGATCCTATATATTTTGGATCTCATTGTATTGTTATCTATATAAACTATACGTGCCCTATTGGGAGATTTAAGCCAAATCATTCTCTTCTATTCCTGTATTTTGACTTGGTATCAGAGCCAACATTCATGGGACCATTATCGAAATTTTATCTCTCCCAATTAAAACCTCAGTTGACCATCGATTATCATGGCCGCATCCGTAACGTCTTCAACAATTGCTAATGCAATCACGTGTAAATTGACTCGCACGAACTATCTTCTATGGAAAGCATAGGTGGTACCTACTCTACGAGGCGTCAAACTTTTTGGCTATCTCGATGGCACCATACTCACACCGGAGGCCAAAATTACTACCTGTACTGGAGATGCGGCAAGACAAATTGACAACCCTGTATATGAGGTGTGGGTTACTTAAGATCAAACTATAATCGGTGGCTTGTTATCCTCTATGACAAAAGAAGTTCTCTCACAACTTACTCGCTGCACAGATACGTCCAACCAGTTGTGGGTCTCTCTTCAAACCATGTTTTCTGCCCAACACAGAGGTAACTCTATTCAGATCTGCACACAATTAGCTAATACAAAGAAAGGCGACATGACCGCCTCCGAGTACTATCAGAAAATGACGTCATTGGCTGATACAATGGCCAATATTGGGCATTCGATGACTGATGAAGAAGTCATTGGCTATATCCTAGTCGAATTAGGGCCAGGACATGGAGATCTTTTTACAGCAATCACAGTGTTAAGCAACAATCAACAGGTTAAACTTTCTGAGTTTTACTCTTACCTTATCGCCCATGAGGCCCAAACTACGACGATGAATGGAACAACCAAATTTACTTCCTCTGCTAACACTGTCACGAAGCAAGATTCAAGTAACTCTCGGCGATCTCAAAGCAATAATCAAAGTCCCAACAATAACAACAATCAGCGTAATAATTATCGTAATAACGGTTCTCGTGGCCCAGGACGTGGCAGGGGAAGGAACTATGGTGGAAACGGTCCTAGGTGCCAAGTGTGTGGCATACCGGGACATATAGCTTTAACCTGCAGAAACCGATTCAATCATGCATACCAAGGTGAGGAGAATCGGAGTGCAAATAGTGCTACTTTTGGCGGCTATGGAGGATACGCTCATGATCCAAATTGGTACCTCGATACAGGAGCAACAGATCATCTTACAAGTGACCTTGATCGCTTGTCCAGGAGCGCTATCATGGAAAAGATCAAGTGCAGCCAGCCAATGGCACATGTATGAAAATTTCTCATGTTGGTCATTCAAAAATTCAAAGTCTTGGTCGTCCTCTTTTACTTAAAAACGTTCTTCGTGTCCCACAGATCACTAAACATCTCCTTTCTGCTGATAAACTTATTAATGACAATCATCTTTTCATTGAACTTCACCCCAATGTTTTTTTTTTTGTTAAGGATATACACACGAAGAAAACACTCCTAACCGGTAAGAGCAAGCGTGGTCTATTTCCTGTGCCCATCCAACATGCTCCTCGATATGTTGGATCAAGTGTCAAAGTTTCTCCGTCTCAATGGCATCATCAGTTTGGTCATCCCACATCTGCAATAGTCAAGTCTATTTTGAAGTCTCATAATTTAGGTGTTTTGTCTAGCAACAAGTCTGTAGTGTGTGATGCTTGTCAATGTGCAAAAAGTCACCAACTTCCTTTCAATAATTGTGTTCATGTCACCTCATCACCGCTTGAACTGATCCACACTGATGTTTGGGGACCACCTCAAGTGTCTAGTGGTGGTTTTAGATATTATGTTAGTTTTGTGGATGATTTTAGTCGTTACTCTTGGATCTATTTTATTAAACAAAAATACGATGTCGAACAAGTTTCTATATCTTTCAGAAACATGTTGAACGCTTGTTTAATACTAAAATTCATACTATACAATCGGATTGGGGGGGGGGGGTGAATACCATAAACTTCATAAATACTTCCAATAATTTGGAATATCTCATCGAGTTTCATGCCCTCATACGTCTGAACAAAATGGTATGGCAGAATGAAAACATCGCCACATTGTTGAAACTGGCTTGGCCTTATTAGCTCATTCATCGTTACCTCTTCGTTATTGGGACGAAGCTTTTCTTACCGCGTGTTACTTGATTAATCGCATGCCCAGAAAAACCATTCAAAACGCGACACCCATCACACGTCAGCTTAACATCATTCCTGATTATACTTTTTACGTGTTTTTGGGTGTGCTTGTTGGCCCAGCTTGCGAAAATACAACGCCCATAAGCTCTCTATTCAATCCACCTTGTGTGTTTTCTTGGGTTATAGCTCGTTCCATAAGGGGTACAAATGTCTAGAAAAACGAACAGGTAGAGTCTATATTTCTCGTGATGTTGTTTTCGATGAATCTCGTTTTCCCTTTGCCACTTCCATGTCTAATATCACATCACCATCTACTCCAAGTGTTTTGTTTCCTCAAACCGAGCCCAATGATGAATGATCACATGAGAAAATATGATACCTCTTTGTTATTGGCTAACCCTGTTAATGCAGCTACAGCTTCAAACCTTAATAGCAACTCAACTGTGTCGGATACCTTTGCAATGCCGATTCCCAGGCCATTCCTGTCCAGTTTAGCCGCTAACAATTTGGTTCAGACTCCTACACCGGCTGCAACAACTGAACACGCCGCCCCTCCTGCCATTCAAGAAACTAGTGAGCCTGCTGCCAGCATGGTCCCGACGCCATCAGCTCCATCTGATTCGCTGTCAGCATCTCCCTCCTCACCAGCCCTAACCGGCATCACAACACGTGGACAAGCCGGGATGTCCTTTCCTAAACAGTTTACGGATGGTACTATCCATTACAACCCTAATCTCCGTGCTTTCCTTGTTGAACCAGTGTCATACAAGCAGGCATTATCAGACCCTAAGTGGAGGCCTCCTATGGCGGACGAATTTAGTGCATTACGGGACAACAATACATGGTCTTTAGTACCGAAACCAGCTGGGGAAAATATCATTGGGTGCAAATGGATTTTCAAAACGAAACCTAAACTTGATGGGTCACTTGATAAACGAAAGGCACGACTAGTTGCTCACGGATTTACTCAACAATATGGTATTGATTATCAAGACACTTTCAGTCCCGTTGTAAAACCTGCGACAGTTCGTCTAGTTCTCGCCTTAGCTGTTTCTAAAAATTGGCATCTCCGACAGATTGACGTCAACAATGCGTTTTTGCATGGCTACTTAAATGAAGAGGTCTATATGAAGCAACCTCCCGGTTTTGAAGACACTCAACACCCGAATTATGTGTGTAAACTCCGAAAGGCTATTTATGGTCTAAAACAGTCCCCATGCACTTGGTTCTCTCGACTTAGTGAAAAATTATCTCATCTTGGGTTTTCTGCTTCAAAGGCAGACACTTCTCTGTTCATTTTTCATCGTGGGGCGCATACTATTTACATGTTGGTATACGTTGATGATATTATAATTGCTGGCTCGTCTAAGTCTCTTGTTGATAGACTTTTGCATGATCTCTCCTCCTCCTTTCCCATCAAGGACCTTGGTCGACTTAATTACTTCCTTGGTATTGAGGTCACTCACAATTCAGGGGGAATTCCCTTTTTCAGCAAAAGTATGCATCTGATCTTATACATCGAGCCAACATGGAGAATTGTAAGAGTGTCTCAACTCCCATGTTAGTCACAGAGAAACTTGGAAAGGATGATGGACGAGCCTTAAAGGAAGATGATGCATTCAAATACATGAGCATAGTTGGGGGTTGCAATATCTTACTTTGACACGGCCTGATATTTCTTTTGCAGTTAATAAGGTCTATCAGTATCTCTCTAAACCTACTGATATTCATTGGGAAGCCGTGAAACGAATACTTAGATATGTACGAGGCACACTTAACATTGGCTTAAATATTAGAAAATCATATTCTACACTACTCAGTGTCTTTACAGATGCAAACTGGGCTGGCTGTGTAGACTATCACAAGCCTACTGGTGGATTTGCTGTATTTCTTGGTCCAAACCGAATATCTTGGAGTTCTCGTAAACAACCTACAGTATCTCATTCAAGTACTGAGGCCGAATACAAGGCACTAGCAAATGGTACAGCTGAAGCTATATGGGTACAGTCCTTGCTTAAGGAACTTGGAGTTCGCCAGCTAAGACCACATGTGCTATGGTGTGATAATTTGGGAGCTACATATTTAACAGCAAATCTAGTTTTTCATGCAAGAACAAAGCACATCGAGGTAGATTTTCATTTTGCTAGAGAAAGGGTGGCCATGGGTGCTTTAGATGTTCGGTTTATTTCTTCAAAGGATCAGATTGCGGATGGTTTTACTAAACCTGCTACTCATGATATGCTGGAACGTATGAAGCGCAATCTTAACCTTGGCATGGTCAAGATTGAGGGGGAATGTAAAACACGTTAATTTGGATAAGTAGATAACTAGTTTATATTCAATTGTATTTAAATATAGTTTGTTGTAGCTCTTATCAGATCCTATATATTCTGGATCTCATTGTATTGTTATCTATATAAACTATACGTGCCCTATTGGGAGATTTAAGCCAAATCATTCTCTTCTATTCGTGTATTTTGACACTACCGTCGTTCGTCTCCTCCACCGGTATCGAGTCCATCTCTTTTCTCAACCGACAGTCATCGCTCCACCACCAACCAATGAACACCGGTGTGAGACCTTCACCGTGACTCTGATGCCACTGCACACCACTCACACCGCTCATCGCATAGAATCGCCACCGCTCATCGCATGATAGAATCACCATCTTCAATTCCTATTCTAGATCTTTCTCTGCCGTCCCGTCCACCTACTTCCCGCATCGTTGCTGCCATTTCGTCTCTTTTGGTCTATATGTTGCATAAACAGGAAGGCACACACTCCATGGATATATTTCAAGTCTGACCATGAACTACATCTTTTTAGAATCTCTGGTAAACAACGTTCATCTCTTCTTCTTCTTCTAATCTTGCTCTTGGTGGCGCACAATTAATGTTTGTGAACAATGGTTTCTTTTTTGGTAATTTTTCATCTTTTTTGCTTTCTAGAACCCGATATCAGCTTCAGGATTGGTTATAGATATTCATATGTTTTCTATGGTAAGTCTTAATTTCTCTATAAAGAACAAGACAAATAACCCTAATTTCTCTATCGAGAAAAAAAAGAACGTTGATTTATTCCAAATTTGTCATGAATGCTACAGATTTCACTCAAACCGGAGTACGCTAATAGACACTCTAAATAATCAATCCCGAGCACCATGAACCAACAACACATTTCTATTCATTTGTTAACGATAATATTCTACTTTCATTTCTTACTAGTCGTACTTTTGAATTTTTTTTTTGTTATATACTGTAATTTAGAAAATCTGTCAAATTATACCATAACATAATATGTTCAAACTCTATTGAGTTATGTAATAGAATTGCTTTATATTTGAAAAACATTACCATGCCTTCATTTTTTTAAAACACTACAATAAACACATCAATAAAAATAGATTGCTATTTATTGCATTTAACCGGATTTACACTTATATAATCAGGCTTTTGAGTCTTGAGAGGTGCACAAATGGTCCCCCAGTCTGGTCCACAATTGGGCTTCAAAAGGTCTAATTAGACCACCGATAGGTATTGTTCGGACCGTTGGTCATATTTTGAACCCATATCTATTAAAGATTATCCACTTCTGTTTGATGCATTTTCATTGCTAATATAAACATACAACGGTCCAAGAAAGTTAACAAACTCTACAATCAACAACCTTTGCATTTATCAAATATAAAAACTTTTGTATGTAAATTCATTCAAAAATTTGAAGTCAACCATATTTGACACCAAATTATTTACCACTTCCCACGAAAACTTCCCACCAACCAATCATATTACGAGCCTCTTCGGTCCCCTTTCTGTCGTTTTTCTTCGAGCCCAGAAGCCTCGTTTAACATGTCAAGTGCATCTTGATGCATGTCAAGCTTTGCAAGTGCAACCGATTGCATGTAGAAAGCGGTGGGCCAGTCTGCATACACAATCTGTGCTTGCATGGCATCCCGAAGGGCAGCATCGGGTTGATCACATAGCAAATAGCATAGGCTTCTCCTTGCGTAAACGGTTGGTGAAATCATTGTTCCCACATCTACGAACTGCGTGCGACACAATTTTTAATGAAAATGGATAAGTTAGATAGGTTGGGTAACAGGTCAAAAAGGTAACTTTTATAGTCCTTTCTAGCATGTACTGTGTTTGGCGTGCATTGGACTGGGACTACGACATATGTCAGTAGGAAAAAATTGCAATCTTTTTTCCCACTTTCTAGAACAAGATGGAACTATATATGGTTCGAGAAAAAAATATTACCATGATCGAGTGTTTGTTAGGTGAATGAGTGAAAATTGTTAGATATAGAAATATTGTATGTATAATGAATTAATGATAGTACCTGTGAATAAAAGTCGATGGCAGCTTTGAAGTCTTTTTCACGGAATGCTTGGTCTCCTCGTTTCCTTGCCTCCAACATATCTCTCATTTGTTGAGTCCATTCTTGGAAGGATAACTTAAAGAACGAATATATTTGTGAGTCAATATATGTATAATAATGCATCTTACATAGATAGAAAGTGAAAATATTGTGAAAGTGTGAATATAGTACAATGTAAAAGTCAACTTACCTCATTGGTTCCGGTTCCTTCATCATCGCGATAATGTGTCATAAGCAAGATTTGATGAATTGCAGTAAGATCCTTTCGGGAACAAGCCTCTCCTAAAGGGGAAAGCGGGCGTTGTGGAGTTGATGGAGCTTCCTCTTGTTTAGAAATCCCGAGCATTACATGAGACGGAACCTAAAAGCCAGATAATTGCGAAAATATTTCCAAAAACGATAATAAATTTTAAAATATTGAGAAATTCTTACGTCACATTTGTTTTGAAGTGGATCAAGAGTTGCGACAAGGTCTTTAATGGTAGGTCTATCTTTAGGTTCGTATTGCAAACATTTAGAAGCAAGATCAACGACTATAGTTGCTTCATCGGTCGAAAAGTTCCCTTCTAAATGCGAATCCATTAAAAGAATGATATTTTTGCCTCGGATCATGTCGAGTGCCTACATTTATGAACACAAAATGAAACTTCATTTGTACAAAAAAGGAAAATGGAATGTTCGGTAACTCAAATGAGATAAATTAAAAACGTGAAATGTTATGAACGAATAGAAACGACTTACGTGACTTGGCGGGATGTGTTTCCCACTTAGAAGGTCTAAGAGGACCGTTCCAAAGCTGTACACAACACTTTCCGGAGTGACTCTTCCTACAAAGAATATAACAGAAAGAACGACTTAATAGAGAAAATCAGACAAAAAATTCCGTTAGTATGTCCTAATCTTTTATAAATTTTCCTTAAATTGTTTTTTCCCTTCCACTTGCCAACGTGTGCTATCATTTTCTCAAATATTTTTTAAACACCATTTGTCCTTACAACGTACTTATTGGGAAAAAGAAACATAACCCAACTCTTATTTAGAGTATATTAAGAGGAAAATAAATGATTACCGTGTTTGAGATATTCTGGAGGCGTATATGCAAGATTTGTGCTATAGCTTTTTCCGTCCCGACTATTTCTCATGAATCCAAAACACGAAAGGCGCGGATCCCCCTCCTACAAGTTTCATTAAACCAATAATTATTAGCATTAATAACCAATGATAAAGATACACATGTAGTTGTCAATAATAAATAAATACTCAATCCCGAAAAAATATAACCCTAAGTGAATGATCTTCATGGCCCATTGTTTTACGTACGACAGGACACAACATGACCACCTTGTACTGTCTTTCACATGCATTGGACTGGGACTGATATCAATAGGTCAAAATTTTCCATTTTGTGTCCAACTCAGTGAGACCGGCTCCTGATCTCTAGTTTGTGTAAAAGACGTAAATGCCCTCCTCAACCTCATTATGGAAAACACCCCTAGAAATCTTGGAAGGGAGATTAGAGGGTATGAAAGATTTATGTTATGCACCTCGTCAAAGAGAACCCTGTATGCATTGAGGTCATGGTACACTTCACGACCTTCGGTGCTACAATAGTTTAAGGCGTCGGATATGTACTGAGCCACCCTTATTCGCATAGCCCACTCGATCGTTTGATTTTCCCCTGTTATAATCGGGTAGTTTTTTTTAAGTACAATGTTTTTATAGGAAAAAATAAAACAAATTAATAAAAATACGGTGCTATTTTTTTCATTTAACCCAAGTTTTATTAACGATAAATGCATAGAAAAGCATAATTACAATGAAATAAATGCTTAGCAAGAGTGTCGTTTGGCATGTACTCAGCAACGAGCAACCTCTCTTCACCATCGCAACAATAACCTATCAAATTCGCCAGCCTTTTATGCCGCAACTTCCCGACACCCCATGCTTCCTCCTATAAAATGAAGAACAACAAAGTTATTAAAGATACAAAAAATATTTAACCTTGAGAATAATGATTATCGAATTTCTTTTTTTGGAATTCATTGCAAATTGTGGGGGATAAAGTCGACCCATTTGACTTTGGGAGAGGATTACTGGAAGTCTAATTAATATGAATAAACTATATCAGTGATCATTTGTTAAACTTACACGATGAGTAATTGACAATTTAAGTAATTTACTACATCGTTTTCGTCAAAGAAAAATATATAATAATTGATGTTTTCAATACATATTCGGGAGGTATAATAGCATCTTCTCTTGAAGAAATTTTATTATATGGAAATTAAAGAAAATGAAACAAATATTAGTGAATTACCGCAAATTGTTTAGGGTCCGGCCATGCCAATTTGGAGAATTTCTTGACGGCAATCCACCGACGATTCTTGAGCCTTCCTTTATACACAAGATTTGGTGCCTTTTCACCGCTTTCAGAAACAATTAAATCTGAACTAAAATTGTTAGTAGCAGTTTTAAGGTCGGCAAAAGAGAACTCAGAGAAAGAAGGAGTAGCACCACCACCACCACCACCAGCAGCTCCTGTGGTGGCTTCTGGCGGAACCTGGCCGGAGAATTTTTGTGGGCTGTTGGCAGACGGTGGATTTGGCTGACTATAACCAAAAAGATTGCTCTTTTGATGGTTCGGAAACTGATTCCTTTCTGGGTTTGTTCTTGACTTTGGAGCTGATGCACAAAGACCCATGATTTTTATTCGGTTTCTTCCGGGAGATGGAAAAAAGGCACCGATTTCTAGAGAGAGAAAATAAGAAGGGAGAGAAGCATATATTTCCTCTTGGTTTCTAATTTCTATCGCTTCTTTTTTGTTGTCTTTCGCATATACAGAATGAGATAAAAAGGGTTACAGTTGTTTGATGCTTCACAATCTAAAATTCAATTCAATTTTCTGTCTTTTTAGACCATCATGTTTGGTGGGCATGTATTTTTAGTAGTTTTATACTAAATGTGTTCGGATTCTGTCTGGATTTTCACTATAAAATAATATAAATTATTTTTCTCTTTTATATAACATATATTTAGATTTTTTATTTTAATAGATGTGATACATCAATTGTTACAATTTAATTACGATTATAATTAGACTATCAATCGTCACTTGAATTTTATATCGAAAAATGAATTATGAAGCATTTTATATAATTTGTATATGGTGATTATCTACATGGTTTTTGGTCTTTTATTTTCATCGAATTTTCATATTTGAGTCTCAAAGATGAAAATACAAATACAAATATCTATTTATTATTAGAAGAATAATGCAACTTTTTACAATCAATAGAGGGCATGGTAAGATTATCCGGAATGATAATCACGCCGTGTGCGCAATGTCTTTTTGGCTTTTGTGGTCACAGGGGTACACCACCTGGTGGTGTATGATGGCTCAAGGGTGTGAGAGGAAAGTGATCACATTCACACTCTTTCACAGTACGCTCTCTCTCTCTCTTTCTCTCTCTTATGTCATTGGGTAAGTGGAGGGGAGGTGGTGCTGATGCGACATAGCTTTTGGTGTAATGGTATGATACTCATACCCGATATGCTAATCATGTCGGGTGCGTGATGCGTTATTGGCCGGTGTATTCATGGGGGAACACCACTTTGATGGTGTGTGATAGCCCAAGGGTGTGACGACAAGTTACCACTTTCACGCCCCTTCACGGTACATTCTCTCTCTTTATTCCTTGTTTTCTCTCTTTCTTTCTCTTTTTCTCTCTCTGGAAAACGAGATTATTTAGTATAATGTTGTGATGGTTATTTTCTTGGATAAGTAGTGGGGAAATAATGTTAGAGGTGACAAAGCAGAGCTTTTGGTGTGATGATGTGATACTCATACCTGATAGTAGGGATGAGCGTATGGACTCGGAAAACCGGACCGGACTGAACCAAAACTTATTTACATAATTCCTTTTGTTCTTAGATTTCGGTTTCGGTCCTACTGTTTGTGGTTAACCGGACTGAATTGAGAATGTAAAAGGATACCTGATTTCTTGAAACTGTGTAATGTAATACGATAATAGCTTATTGACTAATACGATAGAACAACCCCAAATTCTCTAAAGTGAATACACCTTCGACCACCCTCCACACCCCGGTCGTACACAACATTCAATTTCATTGATTATTCGATTTTTGGGATTGAGTAATACGTACTGCGTGATTATTTCATTTCGGGATTAAATCATTGACGAACACAACTCCACAATAGCCCCACCGTGGGGCAGCTTGACGGCAGCAACAATTTCTAGTTCCGACAACTTGGCAAGAACATCAACTAACCAGTGTTCTCTTTTTTTTTATCATCTTTTAGTTTGGTCAAATAAAAACCGAACCTAAACGGAAACCGAGCTAGAACTATACACCCTTAGTCGGTTCGATCTTCGTTCGATGGTCAAGAGCATTTCGGTTCGGTCCTATTTTAGTTTTGATCCGGTCAGCGGATCATGCTCATCACTACCTGATAGCCTTGCAAATTATATTAATTTTGGTTTATAAGATTTTGTCTCATTGTATATCAAATATTTGACTTCTATGACGACATAGTAATTTCATTAAGCCGTATATGGTCAATTTTTATAATGTCAAGATATGATGGTGAATAAATATGTTTAGTTGGCTGTTATGCGTTCCCAACACATTTGTACTGTATCATTTACTCGCTTACGTCCAACATGTTATATAATAATGCCGTTCACTCATTTACATCATCTTGTACGGTTAATATGAAATCTTATTAGTTTACGTAAACGGAAAATGTTCACCTTATGAAATCTGAAATGTCACATAAATTAGTTGTATGTGAATTCTATTATTAAGATACCGATTTAATAGAACACAATAGCAGGTGTTTATCAGAATTATCATAAATAAATTAGTTAAGAATCCTTTGGACCATGCATGGATGGAAGATCACCTAATATTCCATTTTAGAAGGCAACTGATAATTATTAAATCTAAATAAATATATGCATATACATGAAGATGAACAACTAAACACCGCTAGGATTTTTTTTTTTTTTTTCAATCTTAGAAAGCGTGCTTACAATAAAAGGAAAAACAATCATATATAGAAAACAAGTAGGGTAAACTAGAAAAATATAAAAGGGCTACTCTTACCGCTAAATATGGTAAATATTACACTAACATCCCCCTCCCCCTCCCCCCTCACGGCCTCACCCTCAAACTCATAATCTAATATGGTAAATATTACACTAACATCCCCCTCCCCCTCACCCTCAAACTCATAATTAAATATGGTAAATATTACACTAACATCCCCCCTCCCCCTCACCCTCAAACTCATAATGTATAACAATAAGCATCGATAGTTTGTCAACAAGAACCAAAAATGTTATGTGTTTAAAGATAGAAAGTTTGAAAAAAGATGACAATTTAGGTTACATTACTCAATATTCGTTTGATTGGTGTAAATGTAGGAATAGAAAATTGGTCATTTGCTCGACCGGCTGGCTTAAAAGTCAGCATGTAATTGTTTGTTTTCTAGCTTCTTGCTAATTTATAAAATCTTCTATTGTATAAAAAAGAAGTGAAAAATGCGAATCTGAGTGTGATATATTAAAAATATCAACAATCTGTTGAGAAGGGAACATGAGATAACACGATAGTCCGAAGTTGGAGAAGATGATGAGTAACATGGCAGTCAATTTCAATTTATTTGGTTCACTTTGATTGTCGCAACGCAACAAAATAGGCTGAGAAACGTCAAGAGATATGTCCATAGGTATCCGATGTAACTAAATAATCTCATATGCAATCACGACCATTGCATGATACCGAGATTCAGTTTAAGATCAGGAAACTGTCACACCCCGATCCTTGGCGGAATCGATCAAGGCGTGATATATTGTTCAAAGTCTCATGACAACTATGTTATAATATGATTAGATTCAATTAAGTACTAAGTATGCAAACAAGATCCACAACATACAAATACAAATCAAAATACAATAACATTTATTACATCAAATTTAAATAGTCTTGTGGGTTTCTAAGGTACACCCTACTTTTCATCAACTTCATTCTTCAAATCTGCATCATGGGTAAAAACATGTCAACTACGAGAGTTGGTGAGTAATCTAGTTTTATTAAAGAAAATTGTGAGTTTGAATAATTTGAAATTTGTTTTCTTTTGAAGTTGGCAAGCAACTGTTATTGAGATAACAGTTTATAAATCAAAAATTGATTAACAAATGATAACAACAACAATAAGTCCTCACCCTATGTATACATATATATGTATATATAGGATGGAGCATCTAATCATCATACACACACAACCACGTGTGATCAATCACCTTAGCGTCCCAAGGCGGGGTGGTCAACCCAATAGCGCTATTATTGTCCATAACGTACCTCAAGAATACGGGCATAGTCATGGAGATTAGACTAAAATGATAATGCACTACAAGTACATGTAGCGTAAACAAACAATAATTATACAAATAATGATTCAAGTATAAATGTCCCAACAATGTCTCAATTGTGATAAAATAATAAAATGAAGTTGAAAACATATTAGAACCACATGATACACCCCAAAAGTAATGAAAATTATAGAATATGGGGTAGATTACTCAGATTAGTCCAAACGGAATTCGCGTGTTGTACGATAGACGGCTCGGGTCAAAACGACGTGGAACCTATTATAATTAATAGTTTTGGTTTAGGAACTACTAAACGGGAATGGAGTATTAATAAAAATAATTAGACACATATTCTTATATTAGATGAATTAACAATAATCAAATTTTGTTTTGAATATTAATGTATTCATAGGTTAGATGAATTTTAAATTGAATTAATTACTTTGCTTAATTAATTTATATTTTCACTTTAGGCAAGATTTTAATAATTTCTTATTAAAATAATAACTTGTCAAATTATAAGTATTTACAGATTTTATATATTATAAACAATTATTTATATGAAATAATCATTAAAAAGGCATTTTTACATGCTTAGATATTTAGGAAAATGGTTTTAAATACTAAACAGTAATGAAACATTCTGAAATTATCAGAAAATCATTATTTCATAAAATAGTAATTACGGTAAAATTTTCATATTTTTCTTAACTGCTTTAGTATTTATTTAGTATTTTAATAATTAAACCACAACAAAATTCGGAAAAAATAATAAATGATTCCCAAAATTTCTGGAAAATTAACCATAGTTTTCTAACAATATATTGAGCCTAATGTAAATATGTTGGATATTTTGGACTAGGGGAAGTATTTATTATGTTTTTCATTATTAACTAATCAATAAAATCATAAATAATAGGGAAATATTAATATAAATTCATTAGACTTTTTATTTATGATTAACATGTTATATATGGTATTCTGATAAAGTTTTATAATTTTTGGACATGTGTAGCTATTTATTATCAATTTAAACCATTAAATAAACATTAAATCAGGAAAAATAAGCAAAACTTATTAAAAAAACCTGTAAAGTTTGTCATGGTGTCTTTAAAATGTGTATAAGGTGCGAAAAATATAAAATATAGATTTTAACATACCTAACTATATTTTGCAATTTATTTTTCTACAAAAAAATAAAATACAAAATAAGCATCAAACAGTAATATAAATGCATGAAACTTTATAAATCCACTTTACTCAATATATGGGTTGTTCCAAAATTTTTCCAGAATTTATTGACTGCAAAAAGTATTTTATGTGAATTATTTCCATATTTTATTGCAATAATTATAGTAATTCAATAAAAATAAGTTATTTTCTGAAAATTTCCAGAACTTCTTATTTTATTTATGAGAGTCTGAGAAAAATCAGGTTTATGCATAAAATGAGTTTTAGATATTTTGGTGGATTTAATTTGTTTCATGTATGAATTTGGAACTTTTAACAACATACCTTGATGAATGCTTCAAGAGGGATGGAGATTTGAGTATATTGAAGTGTTCTTGGCTGAAAAATGAAGATTTCTAGGAGGAATTTCGAGATTGAGAGTGAGAGAAAGAATAGATATGGTTTGAGTGGTGATGAGAATAATGTGTTGGGAGAAAAATTAAAGGAAAGATGATGGGAGGTGTGAGTGGGAGACAATGGGAATAACCTTTTACTTTTGGTGGTCTTCATAATTCCCCACTAACACAAGCATCTTAAAAGTTTTATAAAATTTAATGTAGTGTTTATAAAAATAGAGTTTTATAAAAAAATAGGTTATTATTTGATTATAACAATCTACTTTGATTTGAAGTTTAATTATAGCATTCAAGTTTGATTCTTTTAATTTAATTAGAGCATCATACTTTGATTTGATTTTAATATGGTATCATAATTTAATTTTATTATAGTTATAACGTTATACTATGATATATTGCTATTAACGTCAATTTATATCGTAGTGTAAGGGTTTTGATCCTATTAGCGTCAAGAAATCTCGAGTAGGGTTTATTAAATTTCCAATTGGGTTGGGTTGAACCGAATCCATTTTAGGCGGATGTCACAGTCTCCCCTACTTTAGGAAATTTCGTCCCGAAATTTAAGAAGAGAGTACCTTAAGAGAAAAGCTGCGTGTATTTGGTACGCATTTGATCCTCACGCTCCCATGTATACTCAGGTCCACGTGCTGACTGCCACCTGACCTTGACCAGGGGAATGCGACTTCTTTTGAGTTGCTTTTCCTTTCGGTCGGCAATTTCCAAGGGTTTCTCGATAAATTGCATTGTCTCGTCGATTTGGATATCCTCGAGAGGAACATGAAGGTTCTCGTCTGCTAAACACTTCTTGAGGTTGGCTATATGAAATACTGGGTGAACTTTATTAAGCTCTATTGGTAGATCCAACTCGTAGGCTACTGGTCCGATCCTTTTCAGGATCTTAAACGGCCCTACGTAGCGGGGTGCCAATTTACCCTTGCGTCCAAATCGAACTACACCTTTCCATGGGGACACTTTTAACATGACCATGTCACCCACGGTAAATTCAAGCGGTTTGCATCGCTTGTCGGCGTAACTCTTTTGTCGGCTACGAGCTGTGAGAAGGTTATTGCGAATCTGAGTGATTTTGTCGGTTGTTTCCTAGATAAGCTCAGGACCAACGATTGGAGAATCCACTGTTGCGCAAATTACGTGGGACTCGCCAATTTCATGCCAGCAAATAGGAGATCGGCATTTACGGCCATACAATGCCTCAAATGGTGGCATCCCGATGCTAGAATGATAAATGTTATTATAGGAGAATTCCACCAACGGTAAATGAGAGTCCCAGTTTCCTCCGAAATCTAAGACACACGCCCTCAACATATCTTCGAGTGTTTGAATTGTCCTCTCAGATTGACCATCGGTCTGAGGATGATAGGCGGTACTGAGATCGAGGGGGGTTCCCATGGCTTCTTGAAGTGATTTCCAGAACCGAGAGAGAAATCTCCCATCACGATCTGAAATGATGCTGAGAGGGATGCCATGCCGACTAACTATCTCGTCGAGTAAATCTGAGCAAGTTGTTCGACCTTGAAATGTTCACGGATGGGAAGGAAGTGAGCATATTTAGTCAAACGGTCAACGATTACCCAAATGCTGTCGCTTCCCATTTCCACTCGGAGATTACCGGTTGGACCAATAGTCCAGAGGGTCGTTGATGTTCTGCTTTGACCCTGGAACATGTAAGACATTTGGCTACGAATAAAGCAATATCCTTTTTCATTCCCGACCACTAATAATTGGTTCTTAAGCCATGATACATCTTGTCAGCACCAGGATGAATGGAATATCGACTTTTATGGATTTCTTCCATCAGGAATGTACGAAGATTGTCGCGATCTGGGATCCAGATGCGATCTTGATAATAGAAAATACCATCAGATTTAGATTCCAACTCCCCATCAATTCCCGTGGGCATGTCATTTTCGGTAATTGTCGAGTGTTGGGCTCCTCGAATTCGGTCACAAAGATTGGACAAGATAGGAGAACATATTAAATGAAATGCTTTGGCATGTTCTTTTCGGCTTAACGCATCGGCTACGACGTTCGCCTGGCCCGGATGATAGCGTATTTCACACTCGTAATCATTTAGGAGTTCGACCCATCGTGTTTGCCTCATATTGAGTTCCTTTTGATTAAGAATATGTTGCAAGCTCTTATGGTCGGTGAAAATTACGCATTTAGTGCCATAAAGGTAATGCCTCCAAATTTTAAGAGCAAAAACCAGGGCACCGAGGTCCAAATCATGAGTCGTATAATTCCTTTCGTGGATTTTGAGTTGTCGCGATGCGTAAGCTATAACCTTTCCCCTTTGCATCAAAACACAACCTAGACCGAGATTGGAGGCATCGCAGTATACCACGAAATCTTCGGATCCTTCAGGGAGTATAAGAATCGGAGCGTCACACAATCTTTGTTTAAGGGTTTGGAAAGCGTCTTCCTGCTTGGGTCCCCAATCAAATGGCGTACCCTTGCAAGTGAGAAAAGTAAGCGGTAAAGCGATCTTTGACAAATTTGAAATGAAACGCCGGTAATAGCCAGCTAAACCAAGGAATTGTACCTCATTTAACCAAAACTCGCATTTCGAAAATTTGGCGTAGAGCCGATTTCCTTGCAATGTTTGGAGAGTTAGGCGAAGGTGTCTTTCATGCTCTGCCTTTGTCTTGGAGTAAATGAGGATGTCATCAATAAAGACGATAAGAAAATGGTCAAGATAAGGTTTAAATACCCGATTCATCAAGTCCATGAATGCGGCAGGGGCATTTGTTAGGCCAAAAGGCATAACGGTAAACTCGTAATGACCATAGCGGGTTCGGAAAGCGGTTTTGGGGATGTCTTCTTCCCGTACTCAAAGTTGGTGATAACCCGAGCGGAGGTCGATTTTTGAGAAGCATGAAGCTCCTTGAAGCTGATCAAAAAGGTCGTCGATCCGAGGTAACGGATATCGGTTCTTGATGGTCAATTTATTTAACTCCCGATAATCGATACACATACGAAACGAACCATCTTTCTTTTTGATGAAAAGAACCGGGGCTTTCTAGGGTGAAGTACTAGGGCGGATAAATCCCTTATCGTTCAATTCTTGGAGCTGACTTGCCAATTCTTGCATCTCGGTTGGAGCCAACCGATATGGAGACTTGGCTATGGGAGCAGCCTCAGGAACGAGATCGATGCGGAACTCTAGCTCACGTACTGGAGGGAGTCCAGATACGTCATCGGAAAAGATGTCGGGAAAGTCTCGTACAATCGGAATATCTTCGATCTTCTATTCTTTGACCTTTGTTTCCACCACATGGGCTAAGAAAGCCATGTATTCTTTACGTAGATATGATCGAGCATGAGTACATGACATAAGACTAAGCTTTTTTGAACGAGTCTCGCCATAAATACGAAGACTTTGACCGTCGGCAAGAGGAATACGAATAAACTTCTCGTAACATACTATTTCAGCATGGTTTTGGGATAGCCAATCCATTCCCACGATGATGTCGAAGCTACCAAGTTCCATAGGAACTAAATTGACGGAAAATTTATGACCGCAAAAATCGAAAGTGCAATCTTGGATGAATGCATTGAGTGAAATGTATTTTCCATTGGCGACTTCTACGGTAAAGTGTTCATCAAGAATCGTGCGAGGTGTGCGAAGTATGAGTTCAAATTCCAAAGACACAAAACTTTTATCGGCACCTGAATCAAAAAGTACTGACGCGTAGCAGTCATTTATGACAAACGTACAATTTACGACCTTGTTATCGGTCTGTGCTTGGGTTGCGGTAATGACAAATGCTCGGCCTTTGGGAGCTGGAACATGCATTGTTGGATTTGCCTGGGCTTGAGTGTTAATGATATTGACAAGCCTAGGACATGTGTTTCTGAAATGGGTGGGGTCACCACAGTTGAAGCACGTTCTAGTTGGATATCGGGTTTGTGTTTGCTTATTTAAGGGTAGAGCGAATGGTCGCTGAGTTTTTTTTGGTGCACGGCATGTGTCCGCCAAGTGGCCATAGCGACCACAAGTCGTACAAAGGCGACACGGGCTGGTGGACATATGGTGATAATTACAATGGTTACAGAGGGGGTCATAATGCCATCTATGAGAAACACGCATATGGACTTGTGAGTTATTTGTAAATTAATTATGGAAATTAAGTTTGTAGACATTGTTGGGTAAAATTATTGTAAAACACTTGTTGGGCCATGGTTAGGAGTGTTGGGCACCTTTTGGGCTTTCCATGGGTACTAAATGTGAAGCATGTAGCAATTGCGTGGGCCCCCACAATACTAAGTTTTCACATGTTTTTCCCACTTCAAGGCCCATTAGGGAACTTAATAGTCCAATGAGTTGGCCATTTTGGAGTGTATCCTTTCGGATACGTTTGATAAGGTCGGGTAGTTTGATGGCTCAAAAGTAATGTGAATGACGCGCTTTGGCCTATAGGTTTGGGAACTCTCGCCTTTGGTCCCCAGGTAAGCAAACTGGTCCCTCGGTTGATTGGGATGTATACGAATGCTTACCTAGTCAGGACTTTCGGGCTACCGGCACCTCCCCCTTCCAGTTACTACGCGTCCATTACTTTGATCCTACCCAACTAGAGTGGATGACTTTTAATTTCCTATGAGCTCTAAGGAATATATATGTATATAAAATTTTATTTTGAAACCATTTGAGTATGTGTGTGATTTTAAGAGAAAGAGGAGAAAATTCACAAGTGTATGCACACATATAAGTGTCGGGAATAATACGTAAGCACATAAGGGAGCAATTAGCACACAAAGGTATTCCTAGGATTTTCTAAGTGCGAATTGCATGCAGTTGTGTGTGCATTTTATAAACTAGCATACGAGAGGACCCTAGAGGCTATAGACTAGGTCAAGGCAATTAACCTAATTCCCTATAGTCAAGGGCTCTGATACCAATCTGTCACACCCCGATCCTTGGCGGAATCGATCAAGGCGTGATATATTGTTCAAAGTCTCATAACAACTATGTTATAATATGATTAGATTCAATTAAGTACTAAGTATGCAAACAAGATCCACAACATACAAATACAAATCAAAATACAATAACATTTATTACATCAAATTTAAATAGTCTTGTGGGTTTCTAAGGTACACCCTACTTTTCATCAACTTCATTCTTCAAATCTGCATCATGGGTAAAAACAGGTCAACTACGAGAGTTGGTGAGTAATCTAGTTTTATTAAAGAAAATTGTGAGTTTGAATAATTTGAAATTTGTTTTCTTTTGAAGTTGGCAAGCAACTGTTATTGAGATAACAGTTTATAAATCAAAAATTGATTAACAAATGATAACAACAACAATAAGTCCTCACCCTATGTATACATATATATGTATATATAGGATGGAGCATCTAATCATCATACACACACAACCACGTGCGATCAATCACCTTAGCGTCCCAAGGCGGGGTGGTCAACCCAATAGCGCTATTATTGTCCATAACGTACCTCAAGAATACGGGCATAGTCATGGAGATTAGACTAAAATGATAATGCACTACAAGTACATGTAGCGTAAACAAACAATAATTATACAAATAATGATTCAAGTATAAATGTCCCAACAATGTCTCAATTGTGATAAAATAATAAAATGAAGTTGAAAACATATTAGAACCACATGATACACCCCAAAAGTATTGAAAATTATAGAATATGGGGTAGATTACTCACATTAGTCCAAACGGAATTCGCGTGTTGTACGATAGACGACTCGGGTCAAAACGACGTGGAACCTATTATAATTAATAGTTTTGGTTTAGGAACTACTAAACGGGAATGGAGTATTAATAAAAATAATTAGACACATATTCTTATATTAGATGAATTAACAATAATCAAATTTTGTTTTGAATATTAATGTATTCATAGGTTAGATGAATTTTAAATTGAATTAATTACTTTGCTTAATTAATTTATATTTTCACTTTAGGCAAGATTTTAATAATTTCTTATTAAAATAATAACTTGTCAAATTATAAGTATTTACAGATTTTATATATTATAAACAATTATTTATATGAAATAATCATTAAAAAGGCATTTTTACATGCTTAGATATTTAGGAAAATGGTTTTAAATACTAAACAGTAATGAAACATTCTGAAATTATCAGAAAATCATTATTTCATAAAATAGTAATTACGGTAAAATTTTCATATTTTTCTTAACTGCTTTAGTATTTATTTAGTATTTTAATAATTAAACCACAACAAAATTCGGAAAAAATGATAAATGATTCCCAAAAATTCTGGAAAATTAACCATAGTTTTCTAACAATATATTGAGCCTACTGTAAATATGTTGGATATTTTGGACTAGGGGAAGTATTTATTATGTTTTTCATTATTAACTAATCAATAAAATCATAAATAATAGGGAAATATTAAGATAAATTCATTAGACTTTTTATTTATGATTAACATGTTATATATGGTATTCTGATAAAGTTTTATAATTTTTGGACATGTGTAGCTATTTATTATCAATTTAAACCATTAAATAAACATTAAATCAGGAAAAATAAGCAAAACTTATTAAAAAAATCTGTAAAGTTTGTCATGGTGTCTTTAAAATGTGTATAAGGTGCGAAAAATATAAAATCTAGATTTTAACATACCTAACTATATTTTGCAATTTATTTTTCTACAAAAAAATAAAATACAAAATAAGCATCAAACAGTAATATAAATGCATGAAACTTTATAAATCCACTTTACTCAATATATGGGTTGTTCCAAAATTTTTCCAGAATTTATTGACTGCAAAAAGTATTTTATGTGAATTATTTCCATATTTTATTGCAATAATTATAGTAATTCAATAAAAATAAGTTATTTTCTGAAAATTTCCAGAACTTCTTATTTTATTTATGAGAGTCTGAGAAAAATCAGGTTTATGCATAAAATGAGTTTTAGATATTTTGGTGGATTTAATTTGTTTCATGTATGAATTTGGAACTTTTAACAACATACCTTGATGAATGCTTCAAGAGGGATGGAGATTTGAGTATATTGAAGTGTTCTTGGCTGAAAAATGAAGATTTCTAGGAGGAATTTCGAGATTGAGAGTGAGAGAAAGAATAGATATGGTTTGAGTGGTGATGAGAATAATGTGTTGGGAGAAAAATTAAAGGAAAGATGATGGGAGGTGTGAGTGGGAGACAATGGGAATAACCTTTTACTTTTGGTGGTCTTCATAATTCTCCACTAACACAAGCATCTTAAAAGTTTTATAAAATTTAATGTAGTGTTTATAAAAATAGAGTTTTATAAAAAAATAGGTTATTATTTGATTATAACAATCTACTTTGATTTGAAGTTTAATTATAGCATTCAAGTTTGATTCTTTTAATTTAATTAGAGCATCATACTTTGATTTGATTTTAATATGGTATCATAATTTAATTTTATTATAGTTATAACGTTATACTATGATATATTGCTATTAACGTCAATTTATATCGTAGTGTAAGGGTTTTGATCCTATTAGCGTCAAGAAATCTCGAGTAGGGTTTATTAAATTTCCAATTGGGTTGGGTTGAACCGAATCCATTTTAGGCGGATGTCACAGAAACAACATCATGTTTCTTACTTTTCCATGAAATAAGAGAATGCCAAGAAAGATACAAAACCTAGTAGACTTGTGATCGATGGGATCCCAATCCATATCACTATAAGTATGTAGCTTTAAAGAAGATGTCAAAGAAAACAATAGACTCTAGAATTATGTGTCATGTAGATATTTCAGAATGTTAAGAAAAATATCTAAATAAAACATGTAGTATGACTAATTAAGCATTCAACCATATAGTAACTAAGTTTGTTATTCTTTCATAACGTATATTTAAGACTTTTACTTCTAATCCTTGGCTCCTGACTTGAGATACATGAGAATTTAAACAACAATACATAAGAAAATGATCTCATGAGTAATCTAGGTTTTAGACATAACAAGATAATAACGCATTAACCAAAATTTCATAAATATTGGACTTCATACAAAGAGAAAATAAATGTGTGATCTTAAATGAAAAACAATTAAACAGGTTTCCCGTATCATCTTCCATATAAAATATGATATTTAAGTAAAAAACATAATAAATCCTTATGGGTTTCAGGTTTCCCTTTATCAGTCCATACCAAAGTGAGAGGAACAAATCAACTCACTAAGGCATCTTTGTCCTAGGCATCTACTTCGTGATGGGAGGTAACATCACAGTAGAGTCTTCTTCATTTACTTGTAATGAGGATACATTTGTCTAGACAATTTAGAAAAACAGACTGCATTCAGGACTCAACAAAATCATGACTCAGTAAGAATCAAATGAATTCAACTAGCATGCCATGTCATTTAAATTTGAATATACATAATTAGACTAATATTAGTGAATTAATGATTGATGTGTGTGCCATATTTCAAAACATAAAGGATAGAATAGGATTTAATGTTTCAAAATATCATCCCCAAAGGCCTCTCCACATTCCCTCACATACTTAAAGGAAGCAAGGGTCTGGCTGACTCGATGAATTGACTCACTGGTATTTTTTTAACAACTTTGAACCTCGTAACTTCCTCATACGACCTCTGATTGACTCGATTCTTTTTGCATCACGTTAGTTGTAGCAAGTGTTTTCTATTGATATATTACAATTGATATTTGTACAATAGAAAGTTACCCTTTCAAAGCTCCTAAGTCGGCCTCTCGGGTTGTTAGGACATTTTTTCGAGACTCGGAAATTTACTTTCTCTCATTTCATGACTATTTTTTCTCCAACTTCAAAAGTCCATAACTCTCTCATATGACTCAAATTTGGTTGGTTATTTTAGCTATATATTCATTGTCATGTCTATTGCAACATCTGTTTAGAAGGCTACTACATACATGCTCTAGATCAAGAGTTATAATGCCATGAACATAGGATGCTACACACATGTTTATATGCTTGACACTGTTAATATGATTTACATTGTTAATATACCTTATATTGTTAATATATTTTTATATTGTTAATATAATTTACACTGTTATCATGCCTTACACTGCAAATATGCTTTTTTCAGTTAATATGTATTGCATTGTTATTATGTCTTTCACTGTTAATATGTTTTTATATTGTTAATATGCTTTATAATATTAACATTATTCACCTTCTTCATCTAAAACGCATAGTATTCCCAGAATATTTATTTTTTATTTCTTAACTTCCAACTATTCAAATTTTAGGGGTGTTACAGGATCGTAGTATCATAAGATCCTATGATCAGGATTGACATATTGACTACTATGCTATTAACCTTAAATTCTCTCCACCTTCATCTTCTCGAATAACTATCATCATCACCGACGAGAGAAGACCCACTCTTTGCTCTATTTTCTTCTGTTGTGACTCCCTATTTCTCGCATCCATTCTTTCTCGCTGTGACTCCCTACCTCACCCAATCTCTATAGAGGTGCAACCCATTGGCGAGTGAAAGCAAAAATTGAAGACCTTATACCCCCTCTTATCAGTGTGTATGATTTTAATTGTTAAACACACAATGAGGCTTATCTACCGACAATCCTCCCTATTTTATCTCTCATTTCCTGTATTCATCATCAAACCATCTCTATGACCTTCCTCAATCCCTGATATCTAATCCCTAATGTGGGTTAGGGTTTTATTTTTTTGGGATTATGGTTTTGATTTATGTAATAGGTTCAATTTAATGTGGCAGACTGGCTTCCCACATAGACTCCTGTGTATGCAGATTCCCTATCATTGAAAGAAATAGATCAAACTACTAATCTCAACCACCCCATAAATGGATGCTTGAATTAAAGTTATGATTTAGTTTTAGGTTTTTTCCGTATAAACTTTAAATCAATGAATGTTGTTAATATTTTGTTCTGATAAAAGGTCATGGCTAGGTAAAATTTTCAATTGAATAGAATAAAGATTGTTGGGCAGTAGTTTTGTTGGGTAAATTTTTTATTGAATATTCCTGATATCTTTTGATCAAATGAAATAAAGGTTGTTGGGTAACAAAGAGATCACGAAATAGGTTGATGGTTAGAGTTTTTTAAATGAATGTTCTTGACTTTATGAAATTTGTTTTTATTCTAATTTATCTATTTAAAAGTTAAAACCTATGAAACATAGAATTAATGGGAAGAAGATGACTAATCAGTTGGTTTCCGGTGGTCTGTGGTGGAGCCATGATGTGGGAAAGGAAGAAGAAAATATGGTGTTAGTAAAACGGTAAGACAAAAAAGAGAAAGATGACAATGGCCTCTTGTTCAAGTGGTAAAGGCATCGTCATCCCTCTTTGAGGTTGAGGGTTCAAGTCTCGCTTGAGACATATGTGGATTCAGGAGTAGTTTAAGAGTAGGAATAAGATAGATTTGTCGTTCAAAAAATGAGAAATATAAAAATAAGGGTAAAAGGTCGTTTTACATTCACTTTAACGGTTAGGAAAAATGTCTAACCATATAATATTTTGAAACTATAAGGACCATCGATGGAACCAAGTCAGGTCCGTTGATTTTGAAAACTTTGTGCGAAATGTAAAAAATAGGCCCTTAAATATAGTTTTTTTATATATAAACAAAATTCATGAATACTATAATAATACTCGACACTTAATTAAACCATTACAAAAGTTGTGCTAATTAACGATATAATAGAAACTGATTGGTGAGGGATAAGCACGGATTAGTGATGAAACTGCGACAAACTGAAATTTAAGGTCCTTTCACGACGTGGGCCCTGTGCAATTGCACCTCCCGCACCCCCTTAGGGCCCGGCCTGGATGGAACGAAGCTCAAATGTGTCATGAACTTGAGACTTCTTGGAAACCATGAGAACCATTTTTGCAATTTTTTCTAGTAAAAAAATATAATAATAATCATAATTTTAAAACATTTAAACAAATATATACGCTTTTTGTTGATATTGAAAATTTTGCTGACATATATATACATACATACACATATATATATTCATTTAAATGATTAAATATATTATAAACCTAAAAGGTTATAGCATACTTAACAAATAAGAATTAACCAAATATTTATATAAATAAATATTGAATTATTATATTCGCCATATGCTATCAACGAAAGTATATGATTAACCAAAAGTATGATATTTAATTAATGGCATATCATGATAAAACATAGAATAATAATCAGCTTTTCAATATGGTGGAATTTAATTGCAAACTCGTCATCATCAGTTTTGACCATTTTCCTTTTGTCGCCTTTTTTCTTTATCTCTTCACTCCCAAACTATAAGCAAACGTAGCAATTCTATACGTTTATTTTTCCAATTAAAAATAATTGATCAGTATATTATTGATTTATACATTACAGATGTTAGTATAATAGATCACGGTCACAAACATTTATATAAGTTCTCCTAATGATGAGATATATGGTATACTTACACAGGTGCTTAATTACTAATTAAATTTATATAATATCATAAAGTAATAAAACTCAAAATACTAATATTTAAGTATACCAATAATTAACAGTGGAAACTTATACACATGTAAATTACGTATTAACATTTTCAAGAAAAGAAACTGATGTATTTTTTATTCAAACAGACCAAAAGCAATGTGGAAATGGCATATCCACCTTCCTTGGTTTTCCTAACAAAGTTTTACTATCTTATGCCATTTCATCGATGATTTTGAATTTTATTCTTTACTATAACAACACCAATAAAAATAAGATAACTTGCTTGGTATAAGAACAATAATAACAATAGTTACAATAACGACCTACTCAAATCCTGATAAGAATAAAGTAAAGAGAACGGAAGAAAGTAGGCATGCACTCACCCTATAATATAGCGAGTGCTTTCGTAAATGTCATCCGTCATAAGAAAGAAAAGAAAAAGAAAATGAGTCATACGTTTGGTGACCTTACGAGTGCAAGACTGGGAGAGTCAATCTTAGCCATTCATTTTAAAGATCAAAAAATAAAAAAAAATTAAAATAGGCTAAAATAATGATAATTTTCAAAAAAAAAAAATTCTACTTAATTTCGCTACTTATACAATCTAAAAAAAATTAAGAAAAAATTTAAAAATAAAAAAATTCGAAAAAAACCTGGAAAAATAAAAAAAAATTCTAATAGAATGTTGCTGGATGTTGCATATTCGAATAGAATATTACACAAACTAATATATTCTAATAGATATGAAAAAACGCTAATTTTTTTAATTTTTTTTAAATAAAAAAAATGATGAAAATAATAAATAAATATATTTTTTTCAAATTTTTTCATTTATTTTGTATTTTTTAATTTTTTTTTGTTTTACACCCAAAATGAGTGGCTAAGAATGCGTCTCCCATATATATATATATATATATATATATATATATATATATATATATATATATATATATATATATATATATATATATATATATATATATATATATATATATATATATATATATATATATATATATATATATATATATATATATATATATATATATATATATATATATATATATATATATATATATATATATATATATATATTGAGAACTAACTATGCCCTGAGAACCCAAGAACTCCAAAATGGTCAAAATTTTTGAAAAACCAAAAATATAGGGGCCCAAAACGCATATATTTAAGCATTTTCGAAAAAAAATCCGAAAAAAAGCGACATTTTTTTTTGAAATTTTTTTTGCACATTTGCAAAAAAAAAAAAAAAAAATTGCACATGTGTAAAGTTTTTTATACATACATTTTTTTCAAATTTTTTTATACAACGCCTTAAATATACGTTAGAAAGATATCCATAAAAAAAACTTGAACAAACGTGTACGTATAAAAAACTTTGCACATGTGCAAACTTTTTTTTTTGCACATGTACAAACATTGTCAAAAAAAGTCGTTTTTTCGGAAAAAAATTTTAGCGACTCCGTCCCATTTTGAGCGTCTAAGAGGCCTATGGGGTCGGTTTTTTCAAAAAAAATATCGGTTTGGAAGATATAGGATTGATCCAAAAGGAGTTGGAAGTTCTCGGGTTCTCGGGGTGAAGTTGGTTCTCAAAAGATCCTAAGTATATATATATATATATATATATATATATATATATATATATATATATATATATATATATATATATATATATATATATATATATATATATATACATACATACACATATATGTAGTTATCGCGATCAAAACCGTAATCGTGGTAACCTACCGATATTTAATTTTGCGGTTCTCGCAGTGGTATAACGGTTTTTTAGTAATATATAGAATTTATATATTTGTAACATCCCAAAATTTTAGGGTAAAATTAAAAAAATTTAAGCGAAAACTTCGATACAAGAAAAGCCACTTAATTAATTTTCATAAAATTCCATAACTTATAAGTTTAATGAAAACACCCCAGGATTAACAGAAGTTAACGAAATCTCAATATAGCGGAATATTAATTCAAAAACAGTCCTCCAATGAAGCAGCACAGTGTATACACGTCACGCCTTGCCATCCATGGTACCTGATGTACCTAAAACAATAGTTTATATAGGGAAAGGGTAAGCACGAAGCTTAGTGAGTTCCTCCAAATACCATACGATCCATCACATAACATACAACACATCATAACCATTCATATGTCTGTGAGACTCGCGGGCTATCCCTGTTCTGCTGAAGACTCACGGGCAATTCCCGTTCTTGTCTTATCGCTCGCAGGTTTCTCCCGTTCCGTCTAATGACTCGCAGGCTATTCCCGTTCCGCCTATTGGCTCGCGGGCTATCCCGTTCCGTCTAATGACTCGCGGGCTATTCCTGTTCCGCCTATTGGCTCGCGGGCTATCCCGTTCCGTCCACAAACAATCATTATCATAGCAATAATTCATACAATTATCATAACAGGTAAGATCACCTTAGTCTAACATATCTTCCTTCCTACGCATGCAATATCACCTATAGTATAGTGAGAAGACTCACCTGATTATAATTGACTATATCGTTTATCTTTCTCGGCTTTGTATTTCCTTCAACTTTAACTGTTAACATAATAAGAAATCTATCATTTCTTAATCCTTAACTATATTATAGTCGCATCATTAAACCCTTCAATAATTCCAATATGATACTCCATGATTTATCAAGTAGAGAACGGCCAGGTAGAAGATTAGATGGGGTGGCAGGATCCTTTCAGCATTTTAGCCTTTCGGAAAATCCAACAACCAGATCCCAAGTAATCGGCCTAGTCACCGTCCTCGTAAGTAAATCAATCGGTATTATTTTCGGAAATTACGAATTGTTATAATAACGACATTTTAAGGTTTTTGTTTACTATTGTTAGAAATGTATAATATAACATATGCTATACTTATTAAATATTCTACTTCTTAACAAAAACTATTTTACAATACCTAATTAAGCTATAGAAAGGTTTGTAGTTACCTTATGACCAGTCGTCGAGATCTATAACTCCTTCGTTAAGCTTTTAAGCTTCCTTCCGCTCACTTGCTTACACTCTAGTGCTTATAAACCTCTATATATTGGATTGAGATTTAGTTGTGTGGTTTATGAGATGTTTTGAGGGGTATTTATACTTGAATTCTTGAATAAAAAATGGCATGACACTTTTGACAAAAGATTTTAATAATATAACTTTGTTGAAATTAATACCTTCTAGAATCAGTCTTTTCAAGACTGGTTTAGCCGACTTTAAACCCATGAAATTCACGTTTTTATTTGATATTCCAGAAATTTATCTCAATACCTTTCCAGGGATGTATTTTACGTATTTATACGATTTTTCTATGATTTATTATGAATTTTTGAAAAGAGACTATCTAATCTGTCAATTCCGAACTAATCAGTAAAGATTGCATTTTTTACCATAGATAATGTCATTTTCAAGCTTACTATTATTTTTGGTAATTGTACTAGACTCAATTTTTAAACTTTGTGCACTGGTTTGAGGTCCAAACGATTTTTCTAGAATTAATTATGATTTTTCTAAAAACGACACAAAATGCTGATTTTCATATGAAATTGTAACTAAAGTTTTTCTTAGCTTTATAACTACCAATGATCATATAATTCCTAACACTCTTATTTTAAGTATATGTTATAATCAGGATATGGGTGTTACAAGTCTCCCCCACTTATTTGGATTTCGTCCCGAAATCCGCATTCTCGGACGCCTCTATGTATTTCCCATCGAGTCCTTATGTCCTTCAAAAATCATCCTCGTCTTATTGCCGAAACTTTACAAGATTTAATTATCTTTCCCTTTCAACATTCACATACCTCTGTAATAATGCTTAAGGTCCTATTATTCTCATTCACTCCATACTTCTTTTCTTCTAATTACTCTAGATGTACAAAAAAAACTCTAACTGTTTCTCACAGTCTCACACATCGACTTGACCGGCTACTATCTACAGTACATATTTAGTACTTTCTAATCTACCTATATACATAGTTAACCTAGTTAACTTGCAATACCTAATTTTAACACTATTTCGTATTTATATGAATTCGTCATATTTCAACACACATTTGCCTCAATTCAACATTTCTTTTAAATATTTTTTTTTTGGCTAAATAAGTCTATTTTTTGTAGAATCTCCAAATTTTTGTGTTTCACCGAAATATAAAATTTACATCATCTTTTGTAAGTTTTTTTTTTTTTTTGGAGTACTGAACACTCTTTAAATTATTTCCATTATATGGAGACATAAAATTTTGTTTTATTTCAAAAGTCTCTTTATTATCTCGTTCTCACCAGAGTCAAGCAGGGAATTTTGAAAAAATGTCACTTGGGGTAGTGAATAGTCGCATCTACTGTAGTTAGTTTGAATTTCGGTAATTAAAAAGTGAGGTGTCCTTTCAGTTCCGTGTGTCCTTTCGGTTCCAGCTGCAAGATACTATATATACAAGTATGTAGTATCATTCATTTTCAGTCTCATCCTCTCTTATCACAAGTTTGTTCGTAAACGAACTCATATTTAAAGTCGAGTCATGGAAAACAGATCTTCAATGGGCGATTTGTCGAACCCTGGACCTGGTTTTCCGCAAGGAGAGGGTACTTCAAACCAAGCATTCTTAATAGAGTTTGGTGACTCTAACATTCTAGACATATATCATCCATACTTCGATTACCTTGTTAATGTTTTGTTTGATTTTGAATTATGGTACAGTCTTCCAGATATACTACCAATAGAGCCTCTCCACGATGAGCCGGAAATTTTTCCCGAGTTAAACATTAACTCAGATGATCCGGTGCATGCATCTAACCTTGCACTTGATCAGACTCCATGCCTTCTACCAGGTTAAATTCTTTTGAATGATCCATTTATAAGTATTCTATTTTGTTTTATCATTTGACATGTGTTATTTGTAGACCCATTTGTGGATGGTCTAACTGAGTACAATCCATTCATGGACGTGCACCCAACAAGCAGTGAGTTTGTCCCCATGAATCAAGAATTCATGGCTGGTATTCAGGATGAGAATCAATTACAGAGGACTCATAACATAAATATTGAATTGAATCCCGAGTTTGGGGTTGGTTTTCAATATCAAGATCATCTTCGGTTGACTCAAAGGAATCTAGAAGGATTTCAGAATCCTGGGTTTTTAGTTGAAAACCAACAATTACTACCGATAGAAGCCACTACTTTTGATGAATCAATGTTCATCTTTGGGTCAGAAAATCAGGATCATGTTCAAATGATCCAGAATGATAATAATACAATTGGATTCGAACCTTCTAGTTCAGAAAACATAGCAGGTGGCAGTGGAAGAGGTTTCAGACATTTATTAAGTAGGGAAATAATAGCTGAACACTTTAACGAACCAATTGAGAAAGCTGCGAAGGAACTCAACATTGGAACGACACAATTAAAAAAACGTTGTAGAGAATTAGGTATCAATCATTGGCCCCAACGACAACTTACGAGTTTGCAAACCCTTATTGATCGTGCTGAGGTAAAGAACTACATTTTTTTAATTCCTTTATATCATAAGGTTGAAATTACTAAAGTTATTTGTGCCACAGGAATTTGGTAATGAATTTATTGAGGCAACAGAATTATCGGGAGATTTAATACCCAACCTAAAAAAAAGAAAAAGAAGCGATAATTGAAGGGTCACAGTCGGGTCTAACAGACGGCACAAAGAAGCTAATACAAGCTGCTCATAAGGTTGTATTTAGGAAAAGAAAAATTCAGGAAAAGGGGGAAACTTCATCAATAACTCATACACAGCAGCAATCTTTGCCATCTAATTCTGGTATGAGTAGTATTAACCCTGGTTTACTCGAGTCTTCGAGTGAGGAGAATTTTTGAGGCTTTGTAGGTGACCTAGCCTAGTTTCCACCTTTTTATAGCTACCCCTAACTGGTTCTGAATTAGAGCCCTTCCTCATCACTGCCCTACTTACTCACGCCACAAATGAGTCAATATTTAGCCCTTAATCATGGGGTTACAGGTTCCAACCCTATCGAGACCCCATACCTTGGAGCTCCTCCTCCAATAACTGAAGGCATACCACTTCCAAATCCCCGAGAAGGTACAAGTCAACCTAATGATGACAAAGATTGGAGTGTAGAAGATCTTTTCTCGCTTCTTTCTGATTCTCCGGTTTAGGTTAGTAGTTCTGTAAACTTTTCTTAATGTATTAATGTAAAGTTGTAGTAATGAATTTTAATAATTTCATCGATTCAATATAATATTCATGTTGTTCCCTTAACTTCGTATTCCTCCCCCACTTGGACTAAAGTCCAAGTCTGTTTATTCGATTTATAAATTTTTTTTACGAGCCCTTACTCTCGAACAAAAACCAAGCCCACTCTGCTCAGCCAACAACATGCATCAGGGGCAAACACCATCTCAATAAACATGTTTCGATAATGTAAAGACGTTTACATCAACCACCATATGTTACTCATCCGCTTGCGATCCTAGTCAACACCTCTATCGTCAGTTACCTCAATCACGAGCGAGTGATCCAGACCCTCAACCCACACGACCTAATCAATCACTCAAGCAAGATCAATACAAGGGTAGGTAGCCCCACTATTACACAGCACTAGGCATGTACAGAGTCGACTCAAAAATACCCGCTATCATCTCAGGCGCCGCTTTCACCTCTTTGACCGTGAGTTGGAAAACTCACCCTTGCATCCTCTAGTCCCTATCTGACTTGTGCGCCCATTAGTTGCATGAAAAATAGCTACCACAATAGCACTTTGACATTCTCCCTTTCAATAGTCTTTAAGCTCAGTAATCAATTTTAAGCATGATCGGTCCAACCAAACTGGTATGATTACATCTTAATTGTTCCTACTGAACCTCACAATCAACATTCAACAATCAATGGATAAAGGTTTACCACATTACACTAGCATTTAAGTCAACTATGCTAGACACTCACATGCTCAGCTCCTTGGATCCTTCGTGACGAACTCCTGACTCAAACGCAGATCCTGTGCTTTCGATAGTAGGAGCTCTACTACTACCTTCCACACCTATCCATGTTTGTTCCAAGACCCGTCTCGAAATATCCAATTCGCTTCTCACCGATAATTTTAACACATATGCCCTTACAAGGCATATGTCAACCCTTCTAGGAAAACTTGGAATCCCACCCCCACCCTGCTATTCTAACTAAGACGGAACTTCCTCCAGTGATGACAAATTGTTTTGCGAACTTAGTTGTATACAATATCGAACTAAACAGTCTTTCAAATAAGAGAATCTTCCCTAAAGCAACAACCAAACAAGGAACATGCAATAAGGTCAACTCACACATTCTATGACTATTCAGTCCATATTGTATACAACTTAGTGGAAATCTCTAAGCAACCTATCGGCACTAGCATACAGTTCTATTAGCAAATAGCAGATAATAATACAACAATGTGTGATCTCTACCAGGCATTTCAGCAAACATATACCATATGTTTTTTTTAACATCTACAATATTAAATACTTAACCCCTTTTCTCATACTGGCGTCGGCTGGCGGTACACACTGTGTCTTCACTTCACCCTTCGTAAAACATCCTTCTTTCGTAAAAATGTTTTAAAAAACTCTTAAGCCTCAACTTGAGTCCAGAACTCACTAAGTGAGCCTGATTCTCTCAAGCTGTGCTCTGATACCAACTTGTAACATCCCAAAATTTTAGGGTAAAATTAAAAAAATTTAAACGAAAACTTCGATACAAGAAAAGCCACTTAATTAATTTTCATAAAATTCCATAACTTATAAGTTTAATGAAAACACCCCATGATTAACAGAAGTTAACGAAATCTCAATATAGCGGAATATTAATTCAAAAACAGTCCTCCAATGAAGCAGCACAGTGTATACACGTCACGCCTTGCCATCCATGGTACCTGATGTACCTGAAACAATAGTTTATATAGGGAAAGGGTAAGCACGAAGCTTAGTGAGTTCCTCAAAATACCATACGATCCATCACATAACATACAACACATCATAACCATTCATATGTCTGTGAGACTCGCGGGCTATCCCTGTTCCGCTGAAGACTCACGGGCAATTCCCGTTCTTGTCTTATCGCTCGCAGGTTTCTCCCGTTCCGTCTAATGACTCGCAGGCTATTCCCGTTCCGCCTATTGGCTCGCGGGCTATCCCGTTCCGTCTAATGACTCGCGGGCTATTCCTGTTCCGCCTATTGGCTCGCGGGCTATCCCGTTCCGTCCACAAACAATCATTATCATAGCAATAATTCATACAATTATCATAACAGGTAAGATCACCTTAGTCTAACATATCTTCCTTCCTACGCATGCAATATCACCTATAGTATAGTGAGAAGACTCACCTGATTATAATTGACTATATCGTTTATCTTTCTCGGCTTTGTATTTCCTTCAACTTTAACTGTTAACATAATAAGAAATCTATCATTTCTTAATCCTTAACTATATTATAGTCGCATCATTAAACCCTTCAATAATTCCAATATGATACTCCATGATTTATCAAGTAGAGAACGGCCAGGTAGAAGATTAGATGGGGTGGCAGGATCCTTTCAGCATTTTAGCCTTTCGGAAAATCCAACAACCAGATCCCAAGTAATCGGCCTAGTCACCGTCCTCGTAAGTAAATCAATCGGTATTATTTTCGGAAATTACGAATTGTTATAATAACGACATTTTAAGGTTTTTGTTTACTATTGTTAGAAATGTATAATATAACATATGCTATACTTATTAAATATTCTACTTCTTAACAAAAACTATTTTACAATACCTAATTAAGCTATAGAAAGGTTTGTAGTTACCTTATGACCAGTCGTCGAGATCTATAACTCCTTCGTTAAGCTTTTAAGCTTCCTTCCGCTCACTTGCTTACACTCTAGTGCTTATAAACCTCTATATATTGGATTGAGATTTAGTTGTGTGGTTTATGAGATGTTTTGAGGGGTATTTATACTTGAATTCTTGAATAAAAAATGGCATGACACTTTTGACAAAAGATTTTAATAATATAACTTTGTTGAAATTAATACCTTCTAGAATCAGTCTTTTCAAGACTGGTTTAGCCGACTTTAAACCCATGAAATTCACGTTTTTATTTGATATTTCAGAAATTTATCTCAATACCTTTCCAGGGATGTATTTTACGTATTTATACGATTTTTCTATGATTTATTATGAATTTTTGAAAACAGACTATCTAATCTGTCAATTCCGAACTAATCAGTAAAGATTGCATTTTTTACCATAGATAATGTCATTTTCAAGCTTACTATTATTTTTGGTAATTGTACTAGACTCAATTTTTAAACTTTGTGCACTGGTTTGAGGTCCAAACGATTTTTTTAGAATTAATTATGATTTTTCTAAAAACGACACAAAATGCTGATTTTCATATGAAATTGTAACTAAAGTTTTTCTTAGTTTTATAACTACCAATGATCATATAATTCCTAACACTCTTATTTTAAGTATATGTTATAATCAGGATACGGGTCTTACAAGTCTCCCCCACTTATTTGGATTTCGTCCCGAAATCCGCATTCTCGGACGCCTCTATGTATTTCCCATCGAGTCCTTATGTCCTTCAAAGATGACCCATGTTCATCTATGAACATGAAAATTACATATGTTCATAAATGAACATAGGTCATCTTTACGTGATTCCGTGGTTAGATCGTATAATTTGCATCTGTATTGAACCTATATATATATATATATATATATATATATATATATATATATATATATATATATATATATATATATATATATATATATATATATATATGTATGTATATATATATATATATATATATATATATATATATATATATATATATATATGTATATATATATATATATATATATATATATATATATATATATATATATATATATATATATATATATGTATATATATATATATATATATATATATATATATATATATATATATATATATATATATATATATATATATATATATATATATATATATATATATATATATATATATATATATATATATATATATGAAGAGAGACTGAGAGAGTTAGGTTCTTGTGAGAACTCAAAAAATCATGAGATCTTGAGAACTAATTTAGGACCACAAGATCAAAAAATCATGGCGTTTTTGTAATTAATAAAAAATTCAATGGTATTTTTGGTATTCATAAAAAGTTGGCAGGGGTATTATAGAGATTAAAAATTAGCATTAAACTAAACCCCAAAAAATCATCGGAAAAATGACACTGTAGCCCAACAATGTTTATCATATTGGTTTAAAAGGTCCTTAAACTATTTTTTTTTTGCTTTGTAGGGGAATAAACTCATGTTTTCGGTGTTAGAAAAACCACTAACTCCCAGTTGAAGGGGTAAACCGGTTACCCCTTGCCTAATCATCAAAGAAGTCTGCCACATATTTTGCATATTGATAATCAAAATTCCACATCATTTTATTCGTCCGAGCTTACGTCATTTAATACCAATCCTCTTTCTTATTTCTTCATCGATCCCTCATAAAACCTTCTCTTCAATCGTGAAAATGGCGGAACAAAGAAATCAGGGCCGGCGTGTAATGGATGCCATAATACCCAAAGGCATGGTTCAGGTCATAGAGAGAGAAAGTAACAGATATTCCTTTGTTTGAATTTCTTCGATTTTGGCGATTTAGTCAAGAATTTCCATGGCGATTTAGTCAAGAATTTCTTCGATTTTGGGTCCTCTATTAGTTGTAAATCGCTATTCCTTTGTTTGAAATCGTTCCCAAGGCAACAAGAGTTGGAATCAAGAGCTGTTTCATCGCTTTTTTCGGTATAATATCTCCTAAAAGGAAGACGAAGGAAAAATGATGCAGATGGACAGGAGACCTTATTTGGATGAGTTTGAAAAGCTTCTCGTTCGGATGAACACTCCAAGGTCAGGATGCCATAATATCCAAAGGTCTGGAAAACTCGTTCTTCACATAAGTGATTTATAATCTTCACAAAACCCTGTTAATCATATTTCATTCCAAATAGTTTATTCTCTATCCTTATCTATTTGACTTATCATTGACAATATCAAGAACAAATACAATCTTGTTTACCGAGAGTTTATCAAGACACAAATCGGACATATAATCGACGCAACTAGGTAAATCGTGAACCATCAATTCCAAATGGACTTCGACGACAGAGTCTGATTGAATTAAAGCCGCCGAAGTAATGATCATAGATGAAAAGCAGATCGACGAAGTGTGAGGATTTCCTTCAATGTGAAGTGATAATCAGAGAAGATGGGAAATGACGGCAAAGTGTTGTTGGGTTCGCCAGTTTGATAAGGTAATAAAGAAGTAGTCGGCGAAGGGTAATAAGTTTAAAGTGAAGACCTGTATGTCGTATGTCGTCGGTGGTTCAAAGCATTTCCATCGTTCCAAAATAGTCAAATGCGACCTACAACAGCCCCAGAAGACCTGGTTTAGCCGCATTATCTCTTAAACTCATCTACTTGAAGGATCTCTACAATGGACAGTGTTTTGGACGCTGATAACGGGGGCGAAAAATCTCACAACACTAAAATTGTTCTGGTGTTCCGGAGACTGGGATAAACCAAGGAAATAGAAAGAAATAAAGGTGAAAGAGTGGATAGTGTAAATGATGTGGCTATTCCTTGCTTAGGTGGCATGTAAAACCGGTTAGTATATGTTAGGTGACTTTGTTAGCAGGTAAAAGCATATTTTATGCCTCTAGAAAGCAAGAAAAAAATATTAGGGACCTTTTAAAACAAAAGTTAATAGTTTATAGGGTTAGAGTGTCATTTTCCCAAAAATCATCCACTAAACTAAATCCCAAAAAATCAGCCGTCTCTCTCTCTTCTTCTCCTGTCTCTCTCTTCTTCGACGATCCGTCTGATATCCCTCACTCGTTCCATTGAAGATTTCCATCGATCTCTCTCTGCTTTTGGCCTGATTGCGACAAACGCTATTTACATATGGATCGAGTTCCGTCATTCAATCGAGCTACGTCCGCTTCCGCTAACAAATCCGGCGACACACCTGGTTTCCGCTAACAAATCTGACGATTCCTAAACCTAAACCTTCGTTTAATGAAAGACAAATCTGTATCCCCGCGATTCCTATCCAGCCGCTACCAACACACCACCTCCATTGGAACATGATTTCAGAGCCGATGCTTCTTCAATCACGATACCAACACTCGTAACATTGTAACGTCATCGGCGATGGGAGGGGGTGGATTGTACCAGTCACCACGACAGTTGGAGGCGGTGGCTACGATTGACTGCTACTTCGCTGATGAAGGAGGCTATACGAGTTTTCCAACTTCAACAGGTATTACTCAGAAAGTCTTGGATGTGTTTTTGGATTTTACTTAAAGTTGGATTCTTTTCTTTCCCATTTGACGTTTTCAAATAAGGTGGATTGTACCAGTCACCACGGCAGTTGGAACCGATCCTCTGATGCTTCTCAATTTCAGTCGCGACTCGGGAAAACAAATGAGGTTAGTCGTCTATGAATCAAAACAATGAAATGGTTTCATTTGGTATGTTTGGTTAGTATGTGCAGAATCAAAGCAGAATTGCAACAAAGAACAATGAATTAGGTTCTAATTGGTATGTTTGTTTAGTATGTGCGGATGCAATCGTTCCAACAAAGAGATGCCTACCGGCTGTTTGTTAAATTGCCTCAAAGAGATGCCTACAACTAGTATGTGCATAATTGATACAGAAACCATTAAATAAAAACAAAAACGGTCATGTATAGCTATACAAATTAAGTGCTTAACTCATTAAATAAAAAAGCAATAGTTTGTTGATTCTTTGCTTATTTCATATTCAGGGGAAAGATAAGAACAATGCCATTTGCACGCAAGGTGTTCGAGGTAATGCCTCAACGAGAGCTTTTGTGGTTGATTGCTAATTTTTGATGAGTTTTTGTGATTTGCTAATCGTTTGTTGATTCTTTGCTTATTTCAGGTTGCTTTATATGCTTAATGTTCTAATTGATTGCACAACGGGTGTTTAGTGATTGGTTCCGGTAACTCTAAGACGCTTGTAGCAGACTTTTATGCATTGGTAACTGATTGGCTGTTTATGTTAACCAATTTCAGGTTCTCTTCCCTTCTAGACCTGCGTTTTTTACTAATGATTCTAGCCTAATAGATGATGACCGTGCCTCTGTCTATAACCACCGAATGGAATCACATGTTGCAAGTTTGTGATGGCTAATTCATTCATTGTACGTTTGCATAAACGTATATGCATATATGCATGTATGTGTATTTGTGTCATAAATACGTTTGTTCATAAGTGCATATGTGCATATATGCACATGTGCATAAGGTTGTGCACATGTGTATAAACGTATGCATAAACTTATATGCGTATATGTATTTAAATGCATATGTTCAGAAATATCTTTATGTATATACGCGTATAGTTAGTCTGTGTGTATATGCATTTATGTTTATTGTTCAAATGTGAATACATGTGTACAAAGTTATGTAGACATGTGCATATATGCATCCATATATGTGCATATTTATGCACGTAAGTATTTTTTTTTTTTGGGTTTTTTTAATATGTAGTTTATGCATATGTGTACATATACATGTGTATATGTGCACATATGCATTTATGCATATGTGCACATATGCATAAATGCATATGTGTACATATGCATTTGTGCATATGTGTGCATATACATGTGTATATGGCTGTTCAAGTGTGAATATATGATCAAAAACATACGTACATGTGTGTATTAAATGTATATTAACTTTTATTAATGGTATTACAGATTTTGAAGATTTATTGAGCATCTTGAAGAAGTGAAAATTGAAAATCTGAGAAACGAAGATATCATGAATTTTCATTGTATTTTTTATATTTTTTTTGTATGTAACGTTCAAAACGGTTGTATATTGTTGTTTCTAATAAATTAGTAGTATGATATCTGAATATTATAAATTACGAATATTTTCGTGTGTTTTTTTACGGAATATTATTAAACGTGCATGTATGCATTTCCTGGAAATATAATGTAAAAACTTAAATATGGATATATATATTTTATTAGAAAAATTCACATCTTAGAATCTCATTATGCATATGTACATTTTATTAAAAAAATCGCATATACAAATATGTATATGTACACTGTAAATATTATATTTTCTAAATTCCAAATATCTAATTAAAAAATTATATTTTTTCAAATTTCTAAAATCTGAGTTAATAAAAAAAACGAAAATATGATTTTTTTTTTTTTTAAATTTGAAAATTCAAAACCTAATAGGCATAATTTTAATTCCGAAAATAAATAAAATTTTTGCTAATTTTATGGGGCTGTTACAATCTAATATAGATTTAGTTAAAATTACCTAAAATAAAATATTGGTTATTTGACAATCATGTCCTTATTGAATTGGATAAGGATCTAACGGATGTCATTGAGTTCTCAAGATCTCATGAATATTTGAGTTCTTAAAAGAACCTAACCTATATATATATATATATATATATATATATATATATATATATATATATATATATATATATATATATATATATATATATATATATATATATATATATATATATATATATATATATATATATATATATATATATATCCTATCCTAATAAATAAGTAACTCAAAGCCACATGTCATCACCTCCTTGATTTTGCCACATGTCATTTTCTCATAATTTTGAATTTTTTTTTAAAAAATGTTTGAATTGAATGTATTTAATGTATGTATTCAATAATTCATAACTAAAGCAATAAATTAGGAACCTTTATTTATGTAGCCACATATGTAGAGTTACTTTTTAAATATTTCACCATTTACATTTTAAATAAATATATAGTTTATATTGATGACAAAAAATAAATATATCAATAATCACATTAATATAAAAAATAACTTTTTATATGCATTTGCATAGCAAACCAAATGCGTATGTATATTGGAAAAAATTCAAAACTTTGTTTTAAATCATTTTTATAAAATTATTAATTGTTGCTTTTAAAAATATGGGTGTGTTTTTTAATAATGTATAACAAATATTTTTATGTTATTAGCATAACTTAAGTTCTTATTCAGAAGTTGAATAACGGAGAATATGATATGATATAGAAGATGAATAAAGATCTAGAGGACACTTGTCATCACGACATTGATTTGGCCACATGTCATTTTCTCATAGTTTTGAAATTCTTAAAAAAATAATAATTTGTTTGACAGTTAAGGGTGACTCCAAAAAGATCGGTTTCAGTTTGTTATGCATTGTGTGCTGGCTTGATTTACTCTTTCAGTTACGATTAGTATAAAAGTTTCAGTTTCTTTTCAAATTTATTACAATTTATTGAATTACTAAAATTACGTATTTTGAACTTATTAGAATCTATTAGACTTACAAAAATTAAGGTATGAGAATTTGAATTGTTGTTTTTAATATATAAAATTACGGGTATGAGAATTCGAATTGTTGTTTCACCATATTTTTCATATCTTATGAAAATTTGGTTTTTAAAATAATTAATATTTATATTTTCGTTAAATACGTTTTATTTATGCCATCCCGTGTAATACACGGGTGTTACAACTAGTATATATATATATATATATATATATATATATATATATATATATATATATATATATATATATATATATATATATATATATATATATATATATACAGATTAGATCAACATAGAACCATTATTATGCATAGAACCATATAACCATGTTATCAACCATTAGATCAGATTATGAGGGTTAGGATTATGATCGTAATTTAACAGCTAATTAATTAAAAGGGGAAACTAAAATCGTTGATTAATAATAGGAATAAAAACAAATCCCTTAAATATAGAAAATCTGTTGATTTCTTAGCTGAATAGTAATAAAAAACCACAAATAACTAAATCAAAATAGCGACTTCATCAAAATCACGACCTCTTAATCAAGATTTCCAAAAAACAGAAGCGCATCTGACCGAAATGATATCCACTAATTACGACCAAAATGGAGATCAAGCCTAGGGATTTCAAATCGATTTCCACAACTTCGATCAACAAACAAACCGATTTTGATGCTTCTTAAAAACAGAACAACCTAATTTGATTTGGTTCTTATGTTTACAGCGTATTAGTAACATATGTTCATCAATGAACATATGTTTATTCATGAACATATCATAGAAGGATGATACCAGTTAAAAATGACATCATAAGGATTAAGAAAAGTAGTAGGTCGATGTTAAGAACAGGAACAAAAAGGAATAATATTAATGGATGAACACATGTTCATTAATGAACAAATTTTCATTATTGACCATATGTTCATTTACGAACATGTATTCATGGATGAAATGAAGTCACACATTCACACAATAATTGATGTCCACTCGTATAATGCTTAGAACTTTATTTCTCTTTCTCTCACTCTTTTTAAGCAATTAACTAACCATTGATGTGCCTTTTTTCTCTTTCTACTAATTTAAGTAATTAACAATTTATTCAAAGATTATAGCATTCCCTCTTTTTTTCTCTTTCTCTCTCTCATATCTTCTTATACACTCATCCTCTTTTTCCTGATCCCCCATTGTCTTCAACACCTCACCGCAGCAGCGTCGTCGTATTCTCCTCTACACAGTTCAAATCGATAAGGCTTCACCATGAGTTCTTTGTATCCAGATGAATGGCTCATGGTCTTCTCCTTTATTGGTTCCTAATCATCGAATCTTATAACGCGTTAATTTTGCACATATTTCAGGCATTATCATAGTGTTTTTAAGGATTAAATTAAGTTAAAAATGGCTAAAATACTCACTACACTTGGAAAATGACTTTGTACAGGATTTTTGGACATTTGGGCGAAAACTGGCAAAAGCTGGAGAAAATGGGCAAAAATGACATATTGATGAAAGTTGAATATTAGCGGCACTAACTTCTACATTACCGGCGCTAAATCGCTAATGTGTGCTGTTGCGAAAAATCTGAACTGTCACGGTTTCAGGGCTGACCAAAGACCCAATCTTCCGGAGGACCACACGTTAGCGCCGCTAATGGTCCTGAGGCCTATATATAGTGGATCATTTCAGCCTGGAGTGTGGCCAGAAACCCTTATTAATTCCCACGATCTGGAGAGCTTTCGAGACTGTACTCTAGTCTTCTCCTACATTACCGGCGCTAAATCGCTAATGAGTGCTGTAAGCAACATTTATATTTTTATTTCTTGAATTTCTTGTTTTGATCTAGCCATGTCTGGCTAGAGCCCGTACTCTAGTTCCGATTTCGGATATGTTTATTGTTTAGTTTGAAACATTCGGCTTGATGTTTATTTACGAATAATTATAATGATCATTTTCTTTAATTTCTTTGCAATGGAGATGATACGATCGCTTCAGTTTGCGGTTTGATTAAACCCCCTTCGTTTTTGGAAGAAACGAAACCCCACAGCAATTGAAGATGACGACACTGTAAACCCTCCTTCGTATGTGATTCACTATGATCCGATGGTAATAAAGATGGTTATGTGGTTAGGCAGTGTTTTTTAGTTCTATATTGAACCTTCCTATCTCTCTCTCTCTCTCTCTCTCTATATATATATATATATATATATATATATATATATATATATATATATATATATATATATATATATATATATATATATATATATATATATATATATATATATATATATATATATATATATATATATATATATATATATATATATATATATATATGGGATTAGTTTTTAAGGAAAAATTTGGTATACGAAAGTTGACCAAATATTTTAGGTTTTACCATAATAATAAAAGCCAACGTCTCTTGACGTAAATAGTATCAAATCTCCACCTAAATAAACAAAACCAAAAACAAAATAAAAATATACCACATCTGATTTTGTTTGATCCAACTCATACAGAGTTTTTTTCTAAACTGGTTTCAAATCAATAGCCCAAATTGTCCTTTTCCAAAATAGTATTTTGGGTCCTCTATATTTCAAATCTAAACAAACTCAGATATTGCATTATTTTCACAATCACATCCAAACCATTTTCAATAGTTCCATTATTTTTAACTTTTTTCCGGTTCCAAGATTCAAACTATCCATTAATGTAATATATTCATTCATCATCATCTACAATAAAACCAATTTAATTCAATCTTCTACACCGACAATTACAAGTAACTAAAAATCCGATCAATTGCTCTATGAACCAAACTATTACTACTACTAACCACCTTCTTTTTTCTATTCTAACTAAATACACTTTCAAAACTCGACCATTTTCATGGTAACCACCTCCCGCCTCATATTGGTGGGGTCCACTCATCAAACACAAATAATCCAGACATTTTTTCAAATTTTCTTGTGTCCGTATTGCCAATAAGCCCATCTCATAGACTAGCCCAACACTTGAACCCTAATAAACCGGTTCAATTTCAATTAACACTTCTATGGAGCAAGTTTATCTTCTTGTATCCGTTGCAATAATTCCTCATAAGCTTTCAAAGAAGCACCCGTAAACCGTTCCATTGACTCGAAAACCCGTTGTAGACTCGTTTGCAAACTCCCGTTTTTACTCGTTTCACTTTGATAAACCGGATGCCCTAACGAGAGCCCGTTATCATCCCCCGATGCATCCACAATCATTTTATCCAAGACTTGTAATCCTTTATGAATCTTTTGATCCTCTTTATCAAAATTCTTAACCATAATTTTATCCACCACCATTCGTTCCCTCATCTCAACCTTATCCCGTTCCCACAACCGAAGAACGGACCCCGCAAAATCCCGCATGGAATCCACCACTTCTTTGTCCGAAATTCTACCCATGGATTGAGCCCATTGGTTACAAATTATGAATATAGCCGGTGCACCGAGTCGACCGGGCGAGTACGGGACGGGCCCGTCTACGGTTTCTTCGGGCTCGTACATGAGACATTTTAGAAGCCATTCGTTTAATGATCTCACGAAACCCTTTTGAGCACCGAACCAACATGAGAAGCGTATAGCCCAATTGAGAAGCTCGTGTTCCAGTTGCAGTGTGGCTTCGAGACTTGAATCGGTTAAGTGTTTTTTAGATGTAATTGCATCGATACGTTTAGCCGCAACAATTGCTTGACTTTGTGTATGGTGGCATTCGAGCATCGATCTCCACATACTTGTTAACCTAAAAACAATAAATACAAGAGATTTTATACGAAAGAGGGGAAACTGCAACATATATATAAAGACAGATGAGACTGTTTCTAGCTGATGTGGGACCACTAGTCTGTTCTGATACCATGTTAGATATTTGGGGTCCTTGATTTTCTCTAACGTAATTAGAAAAGAAAGTACCCTTGAATGAAATCGTTTAATTGTGGCCACAATTCTTCGTCTCTTAATTTGTTTATTTTTTCCGAGATTTTATCGACAACTTGAATTGCGATTCGAATTTTCGTTGAAAGGCTTCTAACGAAAGTTCTTGTGGCGTCAATTTTGTGAGGCTCGGCGCCTTTTTCATCCAAACGTGTAAGTCTTCGCTTCTTTTCTTCATGTAGTAGTCTCATTTTCTCTTCGATCTGTACCACATATAACAAACGTGTTCTTCATTTTATAATTGCCTTAAAAACAGAAGACCCCCGTTATGAAGGTAATTAATCAGAACCGAAATGCTAGTTACATAAGTCAAAAGGACCAAATGCAAAAAAAGTAACACACTTTCATTTATTTGTGTATTATAGCATGCTACTTTCATTTCATTCTCTATTACAACATTGCACTTTCAATCTTTTTTCATGTACCGGTATTTTACTCTGAAAAATCTACCAATTATAGCAGTGAAAATTGCTTTGTATTTCAATGATATTTGCTATAATTAGATCGATTTTTCAAAGTCTAATGTTGTAATACAGAAAAAAATGAAAATTGAATGCTAGATTAATTATTAAACAAAACAACAGAAATACGTTACTAATTCTTGCATTTAACCCTAACTCAAAACATCTACGTAACACATAATCCATCCAAAAAAGTTTTTATTTCACTATTTAACAATCGAGTGTCTGAAATAAATACCTTAACTTCATCGAACAATTTCTTCTCCCACAAATAAAGTTTATGTAAAGTTGATGAAAGATTCTTGGATTTTGTCAATAAATCAAAATCTGCATCTAAAGTAGCAGGATCTGATGTCGCTAGGGCTAATGAAGGCGTGAACACATTCAACATCTTCGATGGAACTATTCACAGACAATTTGGATTACAAAAGTCAGCGTATTTAATAATTTGGTTTTTTTTGTTCATAGAAAAAAAAAAAAAAAAAAAGTGTAGTTATTGCAAATTATTGATTGAGAAGTTAATGAAGGGACGAATAATTCAAGAAAAAATGAAAAGTAATTGCGGTATGAGAGAGAAAAGGTGTACCTTGATAGGCTACATGTTTCCGATTATGTGGAACTTTTCCGACCTCAAGGATCTTGGCGAGCTCGTTGCCGGAATCTGATGCACGGTCGAATTGGGTTTGAAGTTCTTTCACCACTTCGGAATCGTTTTGAAACACTAATGGCTTTTTTTGATTATCAACGACTTGTTTATCCACCACATGAACTTCGTACTGCACCGGATCATCTTGTTTCGCCACCACGTTTGGTACACTCCGGTAATGGAGATCAGCGGCAGCTCTTTCTTCACTTTTTTCATCAGCAACTGCAGCCTTCTTGACATCGCCACCACCTGAATCATCACCGTCGTCGACACTACCACCAGTATCAACAAACTTCTGATTTCCGTGTACTTCTTTAACAACTTCCTGCTGGTAAAAATCTTCATCTTCCAAATCGGGAATCCCTTCTTCATCCCTCACTTCTCTAGAATCCCGACTCGGTGTGTACGGAGGATAATAGCCCTCGAAAGTTTCAAACGGGTTTAAAAAGTCCCAAGAGGAGCTCGGCGGAGGGGGCGGCGGAGGAGGAGGCTTCGAATTTGAAGAAGACGCCTCCGCCTGCAAAACCGGTGGAGGCGATGAAGAACCGCCGTACGGTTGTTGTTGGGAAGAGGAACCGAAAAATTCGCCGTAATTATTGTTGTAGGAGTATGTACTAGGGTTTTGATTATTGTAATTACTGCTATAATATGATGAGGACGAAGCTTCGCCGTAACGTATAGGTTCCGAACTCATTGGTCTCTGCTGGTACAGAACAGACGGCGTCGGTTGTTTTATCATATAATTAACTGTGTAGCCACCTGAAGGATAACCGGCTGGAGGAAAACCAGCCGGAGGAAAACCAGCCGGAGGATAACCGCCGGGAGGATAACCAGCCGTAGAATAAGGATAAGCAGTTGGAAGATAAGAACCCCCTAGGGATTCGTGTTGATCGCTGTAAATCAAATTGCCGTACCGCTGTTGATGCAGCGGCGATGAACCACCGTTCTCGGAATGTAAATGAAGCGATTCGTCATCGTCGCCGGAATCATCGTCCGAATCGGTATGAAAGTTAAGATGAGACGAACCGGAATTCGAATGCGAATGACGTTGCGCAACCACCGGAGCTGAGGTAACAGCCGGAGCCGGAGGTCCAGAAGAATCTCCCTTCCGATGATCAGGAAGGTTGAGCACCGGAGACGAAGGGCCATCGCCTCCGCCACCTGCGGCGGCGTACTGTAGATCAAAAAAACGGTGAAGCGAATCACCTACGGATTTGAGAGAATGAAAGTAAGCTAAATGGGCTTCAGCCAGAGCGTAACGTTGGTGAATTGCTTCATCAAGAAACTGACATCTTTTCCTACACAAGGCGACCGCCGGCGAATCATCAGGCTTGGAACCCACACAACCCATTATAAAATTTGGATTCTTGACCAACTGGAATTAATAAATAATTACACAAGTGAAGCTAAATCAGGACGTTAGCTGTTGGAATCAAATGGTAAATCAAGAACAACCTAGCGGAATGAATTTAGGGATTTGAAGAGTGATATAAGGAATCTTTGACAGCCCGGAGTATATCGTCGGTTTGTAGAGAGAGAGAAAGAGAGAGAGGTTGGGCATCGTTTGTGTGTGCAGTATGTGTGAGGGAGTGTGTGTGTATAGTGAAACAGGGGGCCATGCCTTTTTTATGGAAAAATTATAGTTATTGCCCTTGTACTATTCTAAGTGTCATCCAGTCCCCTACCTCTTTCTTAACTTATTATAATAATTATTATTATTATTATTATTATTATTATTTTACAAACCACCAAATTACCAGATAAACTGTATATCACTGATTTGAATTATACTTTAAAACATGCGCTATTAGTAAATTGTAGGTTTAATGTTAGTTTAGGATTCGTTTTCATACAATCATTATCGTTGTAAATGTTCATAAAATACATTCTTTAAGAGAAATTTTGTGAATTTTATCGACTGTATTGTTTATTAAGACAGCTACCGAACTTAATAATATTGCTAACAATATCCAACTAATCATAAAAATCACATGTCCATGTTTCATAAATAATAAAACCGTTGTAATATACATGTGCATGTGGAAATGTTAAAGGTCAAGAGAAAAAAGGAATCATAACATAAATACAAGTGGAAATGTTACATCATAACACATAAATACAAGTGAGAATGTTAATTCTAAACATCCAATACACGCGTTTAGTAATAAGTTTACTTATGAAGAGAGATATTCAATTGATAGCCGAATAAAATTAATCTACCTTATAACCTATGTAACGATTTGTATCAAGTAATGCGGTTATAGGTTTAAAATTTAATGAAGGGGGCTAAAAGTAGAAAGCAATAGAGTATAGGGGTGAAAATGAGAAATTTGTTGGACTCTCGAGTTGCTGGTGCTTGCGTCCGTGCGTCTGCTTGTTGACATGGAAATCAACTTTGACGCCTACTGCCCCTCTGTCATAACCCACTTCAATTCTACCACTACTACTTGATCAATTTGGACAAGTAGTATGGGTAGAATGGTCATTTACACACCAAGTTCCTTTAAAGACTTGTACTTTGACTGCCTTTGAAATTATAACTTCTTTTGATTTAACACTCATGTTGCTTTTAAGACTTCTACTTTCACCGCATTCAACATCAGACCTTCTTTCGAATGAAGATAGACCCATCGGTTATTGCTTGGGTATAATTTTTTTAAGGGTATTGGTAAAAAAACCCCTTCATAATGAAAAATAGGAAGTCTCATCAATTAGGGTTTCTTTTTATATTAGTTTTAATATATATATATATATATATATATATATATATATATATATATATATATATATATATATATATATATATATATATATATATATATATATATAGGCGTGTTATTTGGTCGATTAAATCGGGTTTCGGTTTAAGTCAATTTTTTTAAATTTTCCAAATTAATCGTAACCAAACCAAATAAGATTCGGTTAAATCGGTTTCGGTTTATTCGATTCCGGTTTATTCGGTTAAATCGGTTTCGGTTTATTCGGTTTGGTTAATCGGTTTCAGTTTATTCGGTTTGGTTAATCGGTTTCGGTTTATTCGATTTGGTTAATTGGTTTCGTTTTATATATATATATATATATATATATATATATATATATATATATATATATATATATATATATATATATATATATATATATATATATATATATAGTATAATTATAGTGGAAGACAATGTCTTACACAACATGTCACTAAATAAAATGAATGGGTCTCATTATTTCCTCCTTTTATAACGTGACACTACACATATTAAGCCCGGCAGGCAGCGTGACATACTTACCGCTTCGATCAAATCCTCCACCGTTACATCAACGCATCCATATTGCAATTGCAATTGTTGGCGGTTCTCATTACGTAAAAGTTACATTGAATGAAGGATACCCGATGCCTCCAATTTATCCACAGTGGAATTATTTCAAGTATGACAATGCATCTGAATGGGCTACTCCTTATGAAAGACAACTACAGATGTACATGAATCATTTCCGCTCTAATCGTAGCACTGAAAGAGTTGTATTGGATGATTGATGATTATTTAAGTAATTTAATATTGTATTTTATTATCTTAATTTATGCAAAAAAAAATAGCTCTAATAGAATAATTAGAACAACACTATATTACAACATTTGATAATATAAACGAACAAAATATATAAAAGTGTATTCAACAAAACGTCAAAAATTAGAAAAGTAGTACGTCAAAAATTAGAAAAATAGTAAATTACAACGTTAAATAATGCAAACGAACAAAACGTAAAAAAAACATATTAAAAAATATATTCGAACTAAACGTCAAAATATTAAATAATTATTTAAATTATAAATACCTAAATAAGTAAATTATATATATATATATATATATATATATATATATATATATATTAAAACTAATATAAAAAGAAACCCTAATTGATGGGACTTCCTATTTTTCATAATGAGGGGGTTTTTTTAAGATGACCCTTTTTTAAAGGGTGGTGTTAAATGAATTTTTTTTTTGGAGGGAACATATATGCATGGATCCTAAATTATATGTGTGAGAAAGAGTTTATTTAATATCAATTTTTAAATATATAATAACAAGAATATCCAAAGATATGGGATATAAATAATAATTATTATTTATTTATCATAAATAGTAATTTTTTTTCTTGCGAAAAAGGTCTTCTAACTTTAATTTCAATATGTTATTTTTCATTTTATAAAATAATTTATTGACCAATTTGCAGAATTCTATAATTTCGAAGGAACTGTTATATATATTTTTATATAATTATTATATCGAATTTTTATTATTTTTCCTCCCGACAAGAGTCTAGTTAGTTGAGGTATGAAATTTCACACAAAAAATCAAATATTTAAACATTAACACACTCAAATATCGCTAGTAATCCATGATTAACCTCTCATGTGGGCTATGGAGGGATTGACATTAGGCGCTTATGTCATTACTAAAGATTGTCATTTTTCCAAATAATAAGTTATATAATAAATTCATGGAAGTTAAAAGTAATATGTGGATCACTCAATTACGTTTTTATAAATATTTTGGATATAATTTTTTAATCGAAGGACCAAGTGTTTTGAGTTATGTTGTTAAAATATATTGTATTTTTTAATTTTTCCTAGAAACTTCGAGAGATTTGTTGCAATTCAAAAAAATTATGTTTTATACATAAGTTTAGGTATCTAACAACCACATATAGAAAGTAAATTAAGATCTTTTAGGTTAGAAGACTTTAATCGCATCCACATATTTCTAATAATAGATAAATTTAAATGAAGATGGAAAGCTCATGAGTTCGTATCACTATTAATATAGATTATTGTTTATTTATGGTAATAACAATTAATAATATCCAATTTAGTTGTAATATATTCCAAAATTATTGTAATTATCCCAAAAACACTCAAAAACTTTATTCTTCTAATGTTGTGTTTGATAGCCTCTTAATTTGAATGATTAAAAGGCTTTAAATGGTTCAGACCATTTGACATGCAAAAATACCACATCTGAATGGACACAAAACTACTTAATGGACTACGAACCATTAAAAGAAAGTAATGAAAGTGAATGGTTCAGAGCTCCGAATAGTTCAGATCTGAATGATCTAGATGCTATCAAACACAGCCTAAGTTTATTAACGTGATAATCATACTTTTTTTTAAATAACATCGGATGTTCCAAAAATATAGCATATTACATGTATGGATATTGATATTTGTATTATTATATATCTAGGATGCATATGTGTATATTGAACAACATTTATAAAAATTCATATATGCATATTTGTATGTTATATATATATATATATATATATATATATATATATATATATATATATATATATATATATATATATATATATATATATATATATATATATATATATATATATATATATATATATATATATATATATATATATATATATATATATATATATATATATATAAAATAGGTTACATTACGAACGACGATTATTGTGAGACCGTACCAACAATGGTATATTATGAGAAATGACGATTTGAATAACTTTGTTTGGTATTGTGAATACGAAAAATCAATTAATTTACAAAAGTATACACATATTATATGGATTTTTTATGATTCTCATGTTATGAGAATAAACATATCTTTTAAAATGAGCATAAATGAATCAAAATGCGTGAGAACAAAAATGAATGATAATAATTGAAAATGCGTGATAATGACAATAATTCTATGATATGATTGTTTCGCATTCATATTAGAAAAAATATATTATATGCATCATTTCTTACAAAATAGCACTGTCTGCATGGTGTCATATGTGTGTGTGTGTGTATATATATATATATATATATATATATATATATATATATATATATATATATATATATATATATATCATTATTATATATAAGGCATTAATATTTAGAAAAGGGCACGTGTTATAGTTGGTGATTTTTTAGGGAATTTTTAGGGATTTTTCAAAGAATATCTAAGATTTTCAAGTGAATTTTCCCTTTAATAGAATACTTCTTTGCGTGCGTGTTTGGTGCATGGTGTTTTCTTCCAAAAGTGGGGACTCAAAGCGTGAAGTTCATGCAAGGGTTTCTTTTTAGCGAGTGGAAAGCTTAAGCCTTTAGCGTTAAGTTCACGTAGAGTTTTTTTTTTTTTTTTTTTTTTTTTTTTTTTTTTTTTTTTTTGTGGGAAGAGGGATCAACATCAACCATCATCTTCCCACCGCCTTTCTTCTCCATTCAATTTCTTCCATCGCTAATTCGAACAATACTTTTTTTCAGATGCCCACCTCTCCTGCTTTATTCTCGACCACGGTCTATGACTCATCACACGTCCTTACCGCTTACCCCTTTTCACGTTGATTTCCTTATATTGTTCCAAACGTTGCGTTTGTCTCTCATTATCTCTCCCTCTCTCTATCATCGTCTGAAGAAGCCGACCTCTGAGTAGGTAATTTTTTGAATCGTTTCTTCAATCTTTAACAATTCATTCTCAATTTTGTGGTTTTTTTAGGCTTTGTTATTCTTACGAAGGCATATGTGGTTCAGGGCATTTCACGTTCATCTTCTGCTTCTGAAGGTATGATTCACTTACCCGTGTTTGTCTTTCACCCACATCTCTTATTCTTTTATGCACCAGCGCTTCAGTTTTGAAATAAAAGGATTAGTTTAGACATCAGTTTTCAGCCCTAAAATTGGCTGAAGCCCTTCCGTCATTTCCTTCCACATTACAATGGAATATACAACGGATTTCTTAATCATCCATATGTGATGGTCGACAATAGATTCACAACTACCAGTAGAGCCAAAATCATTGAAGAAGGTCAACCTTGAATCTCTAGAACAACCTATTGATCTATTTCCCCTTGTTTACTCTTAATTTCAGGTTTAGGTTTTCCAAATATTGCCTAAGATATTCCTATTTTTTGTGACTTATGTGAAATATGGCATGAGGTAAGTTCTTTAATCAAATTTTCGTGGATTTAATTTGGGTTGTGATCCCAATTAGATATTGAAGTTTATATGTTCGTGTTCGTATTCCTGTGGAGTCGTGGTTGAAGAGTCTGTGTGAAATTACAATGTTTCAGTAAGTGAATGAATTTATACATAATTATAAACGTTAATAATTAGTGCTCCTCCTTTGATTACATCCTCCTTGTTTCTCTTTGAGTTCCATATTAGCGCTTTCATTGCAACACGCCATGTGCTCGATGAAATGTCATATTGGATAATATCAGTTCTTTTGCATAAAATATTTTATTTTGATGTATGTTTATACTAAAGTTGGATTTTTATGTATCATAGAGTTGAGTTTGTAATGGCCTTTGAAACAATAATAAGCATTTGCTACAAACTGGTACTTACCACTATAATAAGTTAGATGCTCTTAGTTTCAACTTAGAACCTAATAAATTTTAAGATCTGTATTTGGTGGTGCCACCTGGCACACCCAAGTCATTAACAAGGTAATCAACCATCTTAAATTGGTTTGAGTGTATAATGTGTTATGAGGTGTGGTGATGCTAATATATTAATAACTGTGTAATCTTTTCATATTAGATATTATAATAAAGTAGGAATCCATTGTGATGCATCCATGACTAAGCATATTTTATGTGTGTCAAAACTCCATTCTGTGTTTGAGTGTATCAGGTTCATTGAAATGTTAAAAATTGTAGGATTTGATAAAGTTTTTCGATTTTCTTGAAGTAATAATGCATACATGAATCAATATTTTCAGTTTTCTTACATTGTTCTTTGTTTTTGCACAGGTAAAATAGGTATCTTACACTGTTTCTATTAACGTTATGCCTCATATCATCAGCGGACACATCTGAGAGGTAAATTTACTATTTTAACCTTTGGTTTGTTATAAAAAGTTGTATTAATGTATTAGTGTTGTTGTTTTCATTCCACAGGGGATGGTTGTGTTTCCATACAACATTATAGTTTTAATATCTACCTAATTCTGAGTTTTTAATTTTATTATAATCTTACCCCGAAATGACGACCTATTTGACCAGCTCTAAGGATCGAGTTACTTCTCGAAAATCGATCTAAGGTCGGGGTACCACCAGCTCAGATACGTTACGTCCACTATGAGTTCGTTGTGATGCCTTTCGGATTGACTAATGCATCCGCGGTGTTCATGGATCTTATGAACCGCGTATGCCGACCTTACCTAGATAAATTCATGATAGTGCTCATTGATGACATACTAATCTATTCGCAAAGTAAGGAGGAGCATAGTCAACATCTGCGACAAGTTTTGGAGACACTAAGGGCGGAAAAGTTGTATGCAAAGTTTTTAAAATGTGAATTTTGGATTCGAAAGGTGGACTTCTTAGGACATGTAGTCAGCGAGGAAGGGATACATGTGGACCCCTCCAAAATCAAGGCAATTAAAAACTGGGAAGCGCTGAGGACACTGACAGAAATCCGCCAGTTTTTGGGCTTTGTTGGCTATTATCGAAGGTTCATACAAAACTTTTCCAACATCGCGAAGCCACTTACTGCCCTGACTCAGAAAGGAGTGGCCTTCAACTGAGAAGATAAACAAGAAACTGCCTTCCAGATCCAAAAGCAAGCTTTATGCAGTGCTCCGATTTTGTCCCTTCCGGAGGGAACAAAAGACTTTGTGGTCTACTACAATGCATCCAAGCATGGTCTAGGTTGCATACTCATGCAACTGGGAAAGGTCATTGCCTATGCCTCAAGACAACTTAAAATCCACGAGGTCAACTACACCACACATGTAACACCCGACTTATTTAACAAAACACCCCGTAAAAATTTTTATTTCTCAAACCATATATTTTACAATAAAACATTATCCAAAGGGTATTTGTCAACATAAATAGGTACAAGTGTATCAAGGATTACAATACATAAAGATATTATACATCCATTAAGCCGCGTTGTCACTTCACCATCCTAAGTCCTTAGTCACGGATTTTATCTTTTCCCTTAGCGGGATCACGCTCACCTGCAGGGACATATCAAATAAAACTGTGAGCTATAAAGCCCAATGAGTAATCAGCAAATAACATTTCACATATACAAGAGTATAATAACAATTAAACTCTTAAACAATTTCTGTCCCATATATCATAGTCATCACTGACCGCACCATATATCATAGCCATATAGGCCGCACCAAAACATTTTAGTTAATCAAATCATAGCCCTAAGGTCGCACCAACAGCAAAATCATGGTCCTAAGACTGCACCAATTTAGTTTCAAGGATAATAATCATAGCCATGAGGCTGCACCATTTGGATTTTCAATCCAATAACATATCCATATATTTTTCGGGTATTCTACCCTTATTTCATATTCAACTACTTCAAGTAGTGCCATTGTAATCACCATATATCACACTAGATAGAGTCAAGATTACTCACCTGAATGCTTGCTACCACTAGCTTTAATTGTTTCTTGCCTTGAAATGGATTCCGCAAGATTTTGTCCCGTACCTATAATTTCATTCATTTCACAATGATTATAGGTTAATTTACCATTTCAGTTGATTCTAGTGCACAAGAGTCTAATATAAGACCAATTCCAAGCATTTCAAATCAATAACCATCGTTATAAAAATTTAATACACTTCCCGAAATACGCGTATTCTACAACAGTACTTTTGGGAGGTCGTATTCGTATTCCGATAATTTTCCATGAAGTTTCACAACATATTGGACTTATGTTCAAAATTTCAGGTCAATCGGATAAGCCTAGCATCAAAATCAAACTTGGAAATTGCACCAAATTTTAACAGAGAAGGACTTCATTTCTGCCGCACCCTCACGTCGCGACCCAGGCCCTGGTCGCATCGCGATTGCTGCGATTCCAGACCAGTGAGTCCGATTTTTGTGCTATAAAATCCCATTTTCTCTTGTTAAGTCCTTAATTCCTGACTTAATCATATTGGGTTTATTTCAGGACTAAAACCCTTCATTAATATCAAGTTTTAAACCATAGAATTGTCAAATTCAAATCCATTTCCACAATTTCCCATTTTCACAATTTTGGTCCAAAACTGAAATTATCAGGTTTTAATCACTTCCACTGATGTAGTTCTACTAAAGGAACATCTAGAACTCATTTTAAACCATTAGGATCAAGTTAATCACAAGAACTCACAATCTAGGGTTCTTGATCAAAATCTCAATTCCTTAACTATAGCAACCTACTTCCATATTATTGAGTTATGTTCTTAACTCATGACTTATTGGAAGTATTAAGTCATTTAAACCACATAATTCATGATTGAAATTACAGATTTCAGTTTCCATAAAAACTCATCAAGAACAACTTAGGTTAGAACTTGAATTACTAACCTCCAAAGCTTCCAAACCTTCAATTCAAAGCCAACTATCGAGTTCCTAGCTTTGATCTTCAAGAAAACTCCACACTCTGCATAAATCGTACAAAGAAAACCATCTCCCGTAGCTTCTCGATTTTTTCTGCACATGTGAGAGAGCTTTTCCACTATTTATACTTCCAGAATTTACAGTTTAGCCCCTGGAGTTCTATTTCTTGAACTTTTGCCACATCTATCACATCTTTATGACAAAAACCGATTTTTATAACATTTTAAGTCCAAAACTCAAAATATTATTACAAACCAAATCCTTTTCTGTCCAAAAGACCAAATTACCCTTCTAAGGTAAAATGATCAATTTACCCTTTTTATTATATTTACATACAAAGAGTATCTTGGTGTTACAAATTCTCCCCTCCTTCAAAAGATTCCGTCCTCGGAATCATACAAAAAGTTGAGGGTATTTCTCCCTCATTTCGCTTTCGGTTTCCCACATCATGTCGGAACCTCTGTGATGTCGCCAAAGCACTTTAACCATACTGATTTTCTTGTTCTGCAGCTGTCTTATCTTTCGGTCTAACACCCTTTCGGGTTGTTCTAGGTATCTCAACTTTTCATCTACTTCAATTTCAGCAAGAGGTACCTGTTGAGACTTGTCAAACAAAGTCTTTCTCAAATGGGACACAAGAAATACATCATGTATACCATGAAGTTCATCGGGTAATTCCAATCTATACGCTACAGCTCCAACCCTTTGGGATATACGGAAAGGTCCAATGAAGCGAGGACTCAATATCCCTTTCTTCCCAAAACGAATTAAGCCTTTCCAAGGGGATACCTTAAGCATTACCATGTCTCCCACTTGGAATTCCAGCGGTTTTACCCGTTTATCTGCATACTGCTTCTGTCGATTCTGAGCTACTTTCAAGTTTTCCCGGATTTGTCTGATCTTTTCTTCAGTCTGTGCTACAATCTCAGGTCCAGCCAACGGCTTTTCCCCAACTTCAGTCCAGCAAGTCGGAGTACGACACGGTGCTCCATACAATGCTTCATAGGGGGCCATCTGAATGCTGGAATGATAGCTGTTATTATACGCAAATTCTACCAAAGGTAGGTGATCTTCCCAGCTTCCACCAAAATCTATTACACAGGTTCTCAGCATGTCTTCCAAAGTCTGGATAGTCCTTTCACTTTGACCATCGGTCTGTGGGTGGTATGCGGTACTCATTAGTACTTTTGAACCCAATTGCTCTTGAAGACTTTGCCAGAACCGGGAAGTAAATCTGCTATCTCGATCGGACACGATCGATACCGGTAACCCATGTCGGCAAATCACTTCATCTATGTAGATTTTCGCCAACTTATCAATCTTGAACTTCTCACTAATCGGTATAAATTGTGCCGATTTCGTCAAACGGTCAACAATTACCCATACCGCATCGTGACCTCGCGATGTCTGCGGCAACTTTGTTACAAAATCCATAGTAATATTGTCCCATTTCTTTTCTGGAATTGGTAACGGCTGGATTTCTCCGTACGGTTTCTGATGGTTTGACTTTACTTGCAGACACGTCAAACATTTTTCTACGTATCTTCCAACATCCCTCTTCATCCCAGGCCACCAATACAACGGTTTTAGCGTCCGATACATCTTGGTACTGCCCGGATGAACTGCATATCGACTATAGTGTGCATCTTCTAGAAGCAAGTTCCGCGCCTCTCCTTGTTTTGGGACCCACACACGACCTCTAAAGGTTTTCAATCGCTGTGTGTTTTCATCTAAATGCTTCAGATACCCAACCATTCGCTCGCTTTTTACATGTTCAGGCTTGCACGCTTCTTCCTGTGCCAAACGGATCAATTCAGGTAACCGGCTTGCTATACCCATACATGCGGATGTAACTTTCAAAGGAGTTTCTTTCCGACTTAAAGCATCTGCCACCACGTTCGCCTTGCCAGGATGGTACAAGATTTCGCAATCAAAATCTTTAAGTAGATCCATCCACCTTTGTTGCCTCATATTAAGCTCTTTTTGGTCAAACAGATACTTCAAGCTTTTATGATCCGTATAAATAACAAACTTCACACCATACAAGTAGTGTCTCCACAACTTCAATGCTAAAATCACAGCGGCTAATTCCAGATCATGAACTGGATATTTCTTCTCGGCTTCTTTTAATTGACGGGACGCATAAGCTATTACCCGACCTTTCTGCATTAACACACATGCAAGGCCGACTCTGGAAGCATCGCTGTAGATCACATATTCTTCTCTGCTTTGCGGTAGTGCTAACACCGGTGCTTCACATAAGGCTTGTTTCAACCTTTGGAAAGCTTCTTGTTGTTTTTCCGCCCACTCAAATTTTTCACCTTTGTTGGTCAACTTGGTCAACGGGGCAGCTATCGAGGAAAAATTCTCGACAAATCTTCTATAATAGCCTGCCAAACCAAGGAAACTTCGTACTTCAGTTGGACTTCGAGGCGGTTCCCACTTCATCACGGCTTCAATTTTTGCTGGATCAACCTTCACCCCTTCAGCATTAATTACATGGCCAAGAAATTAAACTTCTCTTAGCCAAAATTCACACTTGGAGAATTTTGCATACAGATTTTCTTGACGAAGCAACTCCAACATTTGTCGAAGGTGCACTTCATGCTCGGCTTGGCTTCGCGAATACACCAGGATATCATCTATAAATACTATCACCGAAGTATCAAGGAACGGACGACACACCCGGTTCATGAGATCCATGAATACAACCGGAGCATTGGTTAACCCGAAAGGCATCACCAAAAACTCATAATGACCGTATCGTGTGCGAAAAGTTGTCTTCGGAACGTCAGATTCTCGTATCTTCAACTGATGGTAACCCGACCTCAGGTCGATTTTGGAAAAATAAGATGCTCCCTGTAGCTGATCAAACAGGTCATCTATTCTTGGTAGCGGATACTTATTCTTCACTGTGATCTTATTAAGTTCCCGGTAGTCAATACACATGCGCATCGACCCGTCTTTCTTCTTAACAAACAGGATAGGGGATCCCTAAGGTGATGTACTCGCTCTAATGAAACCCCTATCTAACAGTTCTTCCAGTTGCTTTCGTAGTTCCACCAACTTGTAACACCCGACTTATTTAACAAAACACCCCGTAAAAATTTTTATTTCTCAAACCATATATTTTACAATAAAACATTATCCAAAGGGTATTTGTCAACATAAATAGGTACAAGTGTATCAAGGATTACAATACATAAAGATATTATACATCCATTAAGCCGCGTTATCACTTCACCATCCTAAGTCCTTAGTCACGGACTTTATCTTTTCCCTTAGCGGGATCACGCTCACCTGCAGGGACATATCAAATAAAACTGTGAGCTATAAATCCCAATGAGTAATCAGCAAATAACATTTCACATATACAAGAGTATAATAACAATTAAACTCTTAAACAGTTTCTGTCCCATATATCATAGTCATCACTGACCGCACCATATATCATAGCCATATAGGCCGCACCAAAACATTTTAGTTAATCAAATCATAGCCCTAAGGCCGCACCAACAGTTTCATCATTTATATCATAGCCCAAAGGCCGCACCAGTTTAGGTTCAATAACCCAAAATCATGGTCCTAAGACCGCACCAATTTAGTTTCAAGGATAATAATCATAGCCATGAGGCTGCACCATTTGGATTTTCAATCCAATAACATATCCATATATTTTTCGGGTATTCTACCCTTATTTCATATTCAACTACTTCAAGTAGTGCCATTGTAATCACCATATATCACACTAGATATAGTCAAGATTACTCACCTGAATGCTTGCTACCACTAGCTTTAATTGTTTCTTGCCTTGAAATGGATTCCGCAAGATTTTGTCCCGTACCTATAATTTCATTCATTTCACAATGATTATAGGTTAATTTACCATTTCAGTTGATTCTAGTGCACAAGAGTCTAATATAAGACCAATTCCAAGCATTTTCAATCAATAACCATCGTCATAAAAATTTAATACACTTCCCGAAATACGCGTATTCTACTACAGTACTTTCGGGAGGTCGTATTCATATTCCGATAATTTTCCATGAAGTTTCACAACATATTAGACCTATGTTCAAAATTTCAGGTCAATCGGATAAGCCTAGCATCAAAATCAAACTATGGACTTCATAACTAAATTGCCCAAAACAACTGGTGGACTGGACACCATATGGGTAATTGTCGATAGGTTAACGAAGTCCACACACTTCCTGCCAATCAAAGAGACAGACAAAATAGAGAAACTGACAAGGACTTACATCAAAGAGATTGTACGATTGCATGGTGCGCCAATATCCATTATTTCGGATAGAGATAGCCGATTTACGTCACGCTTTTGGCAATCATTGCAAAAGTCCTTGGGTACCAGGATCGACATGCGTACAACTTACCATCCGCAAACCGACGGGCAAAGCGAGAGAACCATTCAAATGCTGGAAGACATGTTGAGAGCTTGTGTGATAGATTTTGGTAAAGCCTGGGACACCCACTTACCGCTCATCAAATTCTCATACAATAACATTTATCACACAAGCATTAAAGTTGCTCCATTTGAAGCTCTCTACGGGCACAAGTGCAGATCCCCTCTGTGCTGGGCTGAGGTGGGTGACACTCAGTTAGCTAGAGGACAAGTGCCTAACAGTACTCTCACCGGTCCTGAGATCATACGGGAAACGACAGAGAAAATCGTTCAGATCCGTGAACAACTAAAAGCATCTCGAGACCGACAAAAGAGTTATGCGGATAAACGACGCAAGCCCTTGGAATTCGAGGTTGGCGACCGCGTATTTTTGAATGTCTCACCGTGGAAGAGAATTATACATTTTGGAAAACGTGGGAAACTAAATCCAAGGTACATTGGGCCATTCGAGATCCTTGCCAGAATCGGCCCGGTAGCTTACAAACTTCAGTTACCACAGGAACTCAGCAACGTGCACCCCACTTTCCATGTGTCCAACCTAAAGAAGTGTATATCCCGTGAGACTCTCGTTATCCCACTTGACGAAATAGAAGTAAACTAGAGTCTCCACTTCGTCGAGGAACCTGTGGACATCATGCACAGGGAAGTCAAGAGAACGAAGCAAAGCCGCATACCAATAGTAAAAGTCTGTTGGAACGCCAAGCGATGACCTAAATTTATCTGGGAACGTGAGGACCAGATGAAACAGAAACTGTGACACCCCATTTCTACTGTTTTCAAATACTATGGTTTTTCGTATAAATACATGAATACAAAAAAAATACGGTTTATCAAAAACCGATAATTTACATTTTTAAAACTGTGGGTGTTACAAATCCATACCAAATCTAACCATAGTAAGCAAGAAGAGGATTAAACCTTGCGTCCAAATTAGGAGCTAACTCAAGCTCCACTCCAGCTAAACTTCATCCCATTTATAGCAACTTATTTTAACCTGGAATACATGGCAAAACATAGAATACGTAAGACAAAAATTGTCTTGTGAGTTACATGAGTTTTAGACTCAAACTTTTAACTTCTTTTCTAACCTTTTTATAAAACTTATAACGTATAACATCTCTCAAATTTTAATAATAATATCATACCATAGATTTTTACTTTTCAAAACCATACATACTTGCGTCCAAATTAGGAGCTAACTCAAGCTCCACTCCAGCTAAACTTCATCCCATTTATAGCAACTTATTTTAACCTGGAATACATGGCAAAACATAGAATACATAAGACAAAAATTGTCTCGTGAGTTACATGAGTTTTAGACTCAAACTTTTAACTTCTTTTCTAACTTTTTTATAAAACTTATAACGTATAACATCTCTCAAATTTTAATAATAATATCATACCATAGCTTTTTACTTTTCAAAACCATACATATCACGACTTGCAAAAATATCCTCTTTCCAAACTTTATAATAACAACATACTATAATTCTTTACTTCTGAAGATTTATTTTATGACAAACTTTACAAAAATAACATCTTTCTTACTTTCTTTGACTGGTTTTATGAGCTTGCTGGATTTTTATACTTAGGGCTTTAATCACTATAAGTGATACCCCAAGTCTCTATGGCTAGAAAGAACGGATCATTCCTCACCATAGAAGTGCTGAGGCAATCTACTTCGCGATGGGGATTTTCCCCAGTAGACCCCTTACCTAACCGGCTAGGTTGGAACATAGTTCCCTTACTAACGCTGCTTGCTACAATTTACCAGTCATATAAAAACTTGCTACTTGCATGAACATTTCTCATAAACATATAACTTATGGCTAGGTGCCAAACTACATCATTTTATATCTTTATGGCTAGATGCCAATTATATAACTTTCGTTTCACATAAACCATATGTTTAAACATATCTTTAAAACATACTAAGCTTTATTTCAAAACATACTTCTCAACATCTTATGACTATATGCCATTTATACTTGAAAACATGTATAACTTGTTGTAAGACCCGGTCCGCCGAGTCGCGGCCCGGAGGAATCCGCGGCGTGGCTTTTGGAAGAATCTAGAATCGCGTAGGATTTGTACGCGCGGCGCGGTTCTAAAGAATCCGCGGCGCGGTGCGCCGCAGTCATGAAAAACCCTAATTCGGATTTAAACGCCTATAAAAAGGACTCCAGCCCTAGGGTTCGTGTTTTTGGAGAGTTTCTAGAGCAGAGGTGTCTGGTTTCGGCAGATACTCTTTGGTCTCGAGGTGTTGAAGGTTTTGGGAGATTAGAAGAAGGAGATCCACGCGGGAGAAGGTTTAGAACGGATCGTGGGCATCACTCCGTCCTTCAGAAGTAAGGTAAGAAGATTTACTCTTCTGACTTTACTTTTTATCCCGTCATATGGTGTTACTCGTTGGTTTGTAGCTTTAGACGATTGTAGCCCTTAGGGTTTGAACCAAGGACATGCATGGACTTGCATGTCCATAAGGAAGTGACCTTAGGGTAGTTTCTGATCCTAGGATGGGTGTAGAAAGGAACCCTAGCCGATTGATGTACTGTTAATCACTGAAAAACATTTTGGAATGTTACGAGCCGCGACGCGGACTGGCTAAGTCAGCGGCGCTGACTCGGCTGAAATCCCGTAATTGTGCAATGGTAGCCGCGGCGCGTAGGGCGAGGAGCCACGCCGCGGCGAGCGACTGTTTGTCCAGGAATTTAGTTTTGACCACGGTTTGATGGCAAATAGTGAGTCTAACCTTTAGACAGGTCTGTAAGAGCCTAGTCAGTAATTGATATGTTGTATGTGTGTGGGATTTAGGTGTGTGGACGAGCTAAGTGGGGATATTAGAGAATATCTGTGCGGTTTCGAATCAGGTGAGTATCCTCACCTTACTATATGATGTTGCATGTTAGGCATCTTGTATGTTATTTATAGTTATATGATTGCTCTATATCTGTGGTTAATTGTTGTTGGGCTCAGTACTGATGCATGTCCCATCGTAGCTGTTGTATGATGAGTTGGACTATTGCCTTGTCCCATAGCTGTTGTATGATGGGCTGGGCCATAACCGGGAACCCATAGCTGTTGTATGATGGGTAGAACCTTCCCGTGTCCATAGCTGTTGTATGATGGACGCCCATAGCTGTTGTATGGCGGGTAGGGTCGGGTCGTTCTCGAGGACGGGTTGTTTATTGTGTGGGCATGTATGGTAATTTGTGGACTCACTAAGCTTTAAGCTTACCCGTTGTTTTTATAATGTTACAGGTAAATCGATTGACAAAGGGAAGGGCAAGGTGTGACGGCGGCGCATCGCATACAAGAAAATTTATGTTAATGAATTATGTTATGATTTTCAATTGTTTCCGCTGTTGGTTTAATAAATAGGTTAAACGGATTTACTTTTGGAATAAATGTTTTATTGAAACTTTGATAATAAATGAATTTTAGAAATTTTGAAATTGGGGCGTTACAAATTGGTATCAGAGCCTTGGTTTGAGGGATTTGGATGAACTGTATTGGGAATCCAAACTCAAACTTAGGACTGAGTGATTTTGTTAAGAAAATGTTTTTGGAAGGTTAAATTAAAGTAAAAGAAGATGCGATGCGAACCGTCAGCCGAGCTCAAGTAAGTTTTGTGATTCCTAATTACCCATGCCAAGTTTTTGTTATGTGATAAAATGTATTGTGCTAGGATGTAAAGCTGCCTGGATAATATACTCTGTAGACTGTTTGTGCCTTATGTGCTGCTTTGGAATTCTATGCTACTGTCGTTAGGTTGCTTAGTGAATGCTGGTAGGTTATATACAATTAGGGTAAGATAGCCTAAGAATTCTTGGTCTTTTCTTACTGGCTGTTCCTTGTTTGGTTGTGACTTTAGGGTAGATCAGTTATTCAAACGTCTATCTTATTCCTGATTGTGTACGGCTGTGCGTCCGTGAGGTGACTCGACGACATTAGCAATAGTTCTCTTAGGCACGTGTGAGATGGAGAGTTAGATCAAAAGATTAGGCACCACGGTGCATGACCACATGAGTCAAAGGAAATGGTTTAGTGTGTGTGACGTTTTAGGAGGATGGTTGACGAACTTGGAACAAGGGCGAATAGGTGTGGAAGGTAGTACCAGGCCAGTATTACCGAAAGCACAGGATTCACGCTTGAGTCAAGAGTAGTCAAACAAAGTCCTAGAAAGTCAAGTAGTTGGATAGATAGGAGTGACCCGAGTATTGATATTAGAAACTGTTGCGTATTTCAGAATGGCAATCATTCGAAGTAACGGTGGACCAGATGCGGGTGCCTCGAGTGGGGGAGGACCGACTGATGAGAATCTCCGTAACCTGATAGCGGAGGAGGTTTCGCGGGAAGTGTTGGCTGCGATACCTCAGTTCTTTGGTACGATTAAGGCTGAGCTATGGGCAATGCTCGAGGAACGATTGGCTACTCAGGGCACGTCACGTGCTAGGGATGCAAGTTATAAGGACTTTTCGGCTTGTTCGCCTCCGATGTTCGATGGGGACAGGGATCCGATTGTTAGCATGCGGTGGATTTCCACAGTGGAGGGTGCTTTCCGCACATGTTCCTGTCATGAGAACTCCAAGGTAACGTTTGCAGCGAATCTTTTAAGAGAGGGTGCGAAAGATTGGTGGGAGATACGAACGAAAGATCTCACTCCTGCTTAGTTGGATGCCATTACATGGTCGCAGTTTAAGGAACAGTTCAAATTGGAGTATGTTCCACAGGTGGAAATGGAACGCTTGGCGCAGGAGTACCTAAATCTGACCCAGACTACTGAGACGGTGACGGAAATCACCAAGAAGATTAATGAACGGGCACTCTTCTGTCCAGAGTTTGCGGCAACCGAGCGCATGAGGATGACCCGATACTTGGCAATGCTTCGCACAGACATTCGGGAATTTGTGTCTGCTGCTAGGCACCAAACTCTTACTGATATGATAGCGGCCGCTCGGGCCCGAGAGTTGGAACTGGAAACCCAACAAAAGCAGAAGCGTCCGGCGCCTGCTCAGACTCAGCAGGTGTCGAAGAAATTTCGAGGGACAGATCAGGGAAAGCAAGGGCAAAGGAGCCAGGGTAAGTGTGGTAAATGTGGAAGGAATCATGAGGGACGTTGCTGGGTGCTAATATGTCATAAGTGTGGAAAGGAGGGCCACTATGCTAAAGATTGTCGGCAAGAGGTCAAGATTTGTTTTAATTGTAACCAAGTGGGCCACTTCAAGGCCCAATGTCCCCGTCTGACTCAGGGAGTGGTTCAGAATCCGGCACCCACTACACTCCGGATTACCGATGGTAGGCAGGGGAAAGGGGAAGCCCCTAAGACCAAGGGTCGAGCATTCGTCATGACCGCCGAGGAGGCACAGGATGCGCCCGACGTCGTCACGGGTACTCTTTCTTTACTTGCCTCGTGTTTGTGTGTAATTAATATGTCTATTATGCTTTGATTAGGAACATTCTTAGTCAACTCTACGCCTACCTTTGCACTATTTGATTCGGGTGCTAGTCATTCTTTTGTGTCTGCCGCGTTGGGAAAGAGTTTCGGTATTGCTTTAGGAACTCTTCATCAGCCGTTAGAAGTGGAAATCGCGGATGATAAAACCGTGCAAGCGACTAGTGTTTATCGGGGATGCGAAGTCGTGATTCAAGGAATAAAGTTTCCGATCGATCTCATCCCTATACCGTTGAGTGACTCCCGAGTCATCATCGGTATGGATTGGATGGGTCAGCATGAATCATGGATCGATTGTAAGAACAAGCGAGTGTGGATTCAAACCCCCAAGTGGGGGAGAGCTGGTTGTGCAGGGCGAGAGAAAGAATCGAGGTGCAGTTTTCTGTTCAGCTGCTAGGGCACGCAGACATTTTCAGCATGGAGGTTCGGGATTTGTGGCCTATGTTGTAGACACACGAGAAGGGAAGCCACAGCAGAAAGCAGGTGATATACCAGTGGTTCGGGATTTTCCTGATGTTTTTCCCGAGGACCTGCCTGGCGTGCCGCCAGAGAGACAGGTGGAATTTAAGATCGACTTAACTCCCGGTACAGCTCCAATAGCTAAAGCACCATATCGTCTTGCGCCTCCGGAGATGCTGGAGTTGTCTATTCAACTTCGAGAATTATTAGATAAGGGATTTATTCGACCCAGTTGCTCGCCATGGGGAGCGCCTATTTTGTTTGTTAAGAAGAATGATGGTTCCAACACGATGTGCATAGATTATCGTGAGTTGAATAAGCTTACGGTGAAGAATCGATATCCATTGCCTCGCATCGCGACTTATTCGACCAACTGCAGGGCGCTTCGTGGTTTTCAAAAATTGATTTGCGATCAGGTTACCATCAAATGCGAGTTCGGGAGGAAGACATCCCGAAAACGGCTTTTCGGACGAGGTACGGCCACTTCGAGTTTGTAGTGATGCCGTTTGGACTGACCAATGCACCTCCAGCTTTTATGGACTTAATGAATCGGGTGTGTCGACCGATGTTGGATCGGTCAGTTATAGTTTTCATTGACGACATCTTAGTCTATTCTCGGAGCAGGGAACAACATGAACAACACTTAAAGGAAGTATTAGAGACCTTAAGGAAGGAGAAGCTTTATGCAAAATTATCCAAGTGTGACTTTTGGCTACGGGAGGTTCAGTTTTTGGGTCACATAGTAAATGAGCAAGGAATCATGGTAGACCCGGCTAAGGTAGAGGCCGTGATGCGGTGGGAGGTTCCGAAGACTCCCTCGGAGATTAGAAGTTTCTTGGGTCTGGCTGGTTATTACCGTCGTTTCATCCAAGACTTCTCAAAGGTTGTAGTACCTTTGACCCAGCTAACTAAGAAAAATGCTGCTTTTCGGTGGGGTGAGGAGCAGCAGCAAGCTTTTGAGACTTTGCGGCGGAAATTGTGTGAAGCTCCGGTTTTGACTTTGTCTGAGGGCATAGAGGATATGGTAGTTTACTGCGATGCATCAATCACGGGATTGGGGGCAGTCTTGATGCAACGAGGCAGGGTGATCGCTTACGCCTCGCGACAGTTGAAGCCCCATGAAACTAACTACCCTACTCATGATTTGGAATTGGGAGCGGTGGTCTTCGCTCTCAAGATTTGGAGACACTATTTGTATGGAGTAAAGTGCACCATTTTCATGGATCACAAGAGTTTAAAGTACCTGATGGATCAGGCAAACCTCAATATGAGACAGAAGAGATGGTTGGATGCATTAAAAGACTATGATTGTGAGATACACTACCACCCTGGAAAGGCCAATGTGGTAGCGGATGCGTTAAGTCGTAAGGCTTCGAGTGCACCCCTTCGGGGCGTTTGTCTAAGGATGACAATAGTGACACCGCTGCTTGAGCTGATTAGGAAAGCCCAAGTAGAAGCAAGCAAGAACGAGAATCAGAAAAGTGAGAGGATTGTGGGTCAGTTGGCAGCTATGGTCAAAGATAGTAGGGATTTGTTGACTTGTCACGAGATGATTTGGGTACCGAAGCTGGACGAGGTTCGTCAAACCCTATTGGAGGAGGCGCATAAATCCAGGTTCTCTATTCACCCTGGAGCGACTAAAATGTACAGGGATCTGCGTGAATATTATTGGTGGCCAGGTATGAAGAGGGAAGTAGCTGAGTTTGTCGAAAGATGCATGACCTGTCGTAGGGTCAAGGCCGAGCACCAACGGCCTCATGGTAAGTTGCAGCCTCTTGAGATCCCAGAATGGAAATGGGAGCATATCACAATGGATTTCATCACGAAGTTGCCAAGAACCCCTCGACATATGGACACTATTTGGATTATCGTGGATAGGTTGACCAAAAGTGCTCATTTCCTCCCCATCCAAGAGACTTACTCTGCAAAGGAATTGGCTAAGGTCTTCACAGATGAGATTATCTCTCGGCATGGTATACCGGTCTCGGTGATATCCGACCGGGATGTCCGATTTACGTCTAGGTTTTGGAAGAAGTTTCATGAGGACTTAGGCACTCGCCTTCATTTCAGCACAGCATATCATCCTCAGACGGATGGGCAGAGTGAAAGGACGATTCAAACGCTGGAAGATATGCTTAGAGCATGCGTCATCGACTTTGGCGGGAGTTGGGATTCCCATCTCCCTTTAGCAGAGTTTTCTTACAATAACAGTTATCACGCGAGCATTGGCAGAGCTCCCTTTGAAATGTTGTATGGAAGAAAATGTCGGACACCTATTTGCTGGGGTGAGGTTGGCCAGCAGGTATTGGGAAGTACAGAGGTGGTGCTCAAGACAACTGAGTTAATTCAGAAGGTTCGGGAGAGATTGTTAACCGCTCAAAGCCGACAGAAAAGTTATGCGGATAGGCGACGGCCCGATCTTGAGTTTCAAGTTGGGGATTATGTTCTTCTAAAGGTGTCACCTTGGAAGGGAGTTATTCGTTTTAGGAAGCGAGGAAAGCTTGGCCCTAGGTACATTGGACCATATCGAATTGTCGCCCGTGTAGGTGAGGTAGCTTACCGGTTGGAGCTACCCGAACAGCTTAGTCAGATTCACGACACGTTTCACGTTTCGCAGCTCAGAAAGTGCGTGACTGAGGAATCCACAATAGTACCTTTGGAGGATATTCAATTAGATGAACGTCTAAATTATGTGGAGCGACCAGTTGCCATCATTGAAAAGAAGATAAAGACTTTGCGGAATAAAACAATAGGATTAGTGAAGGTTCAGTGGCAGCATCGAAAAGGGTCCGAATGGACTTGGGAACCAGAGGAGGAAATGCGGAGGCATTATACAGAATTATTTACTGGCACGGATTTCGGGGACGAAATCCGGTTAAGTGGGGGAGAATTGTAAGACCCGGTCCGCCGAGTCGCGGCCCGGAGGAATCCGCGGCGCGACTTTTGGAAGAATCTAGAATCGCGTAGGATTTGTACGCGCGGCGCGGTTCTAAAGAATCCGCGGCGCGGTGCGCCGCAGTCATGAAAAACCCTAATTCAGATTTAAACGCCTATAAAAAGGACCCCAGCCCTAGGGTTCGTGTTTTTGGAGAGTTTCTAGAGCAGAGGTGTCTGGTTTCGGCAGATACTCTTTGGTCTCGAGGTGTTGAAGGTTTTGGGAGATTAGAAGGAGATCCACGCGGGAGAAGGTTTAGAACGGATCGTGGGCATCACTCCGTCCTTCAGAAGTAAGGTAAGAAGATTTACTCTTCTGACTTTACTTTTTATCCCGTCATATGGTGTTACTCGTTGGTTTGTAGCTTTAGACGATTGTAGCCCTTAGGGTTTGAACCAAGGACATGAATGGACTTGCATGTCCATAAGGAAGTGACCTTAGGGTAGTTTCTGATCCCAGGAAGGGTGTAGAAAGGAACCCTAGCCGATTGATGTACTGTTAATCACTGAAAAACATTTTGGAATGTTACGAGCCGCGACGCGGACTGGCTAAGTCAGCGGCGCGGACTCGGCTGAAATCCCGTAATTGTGCAATGGTAGCCGCGGCGCATAGGGCGAGGAGCCACGCCGCGGCGAGCGACTGTTTGTCCAGGAATTTAGTTTTGACCACGGTTTGATGGCAAATGGTGAGTCTAACCTTTAGACAGGTCTGTAAGAGCCTAGTCAGTAATTGATATGTTGTATGTGTGTGGGATTTAGGTGTGTGGACGAGCTAAGTGGGGATATTAGAGAATATCTGTGCGGTTTCGAATCAGGTGAGTATCCTCACCTTACTATATGATGTTGCATGTTAGGCATCTTGTATGTTATTTACAGTTATATGATTGCTCTATATCTGTGGTTAATTGTTGTTGGGCTCAGTACTGATGCGTGTCCCCTCGTAGCTGTTGTATGACGAGTTGGACTATTGCCTTGTCCCATAGCTGTTGTATGATGGGCTGTGCCATAACCGGGAACCCATAGCTGTTGTATGATGGGTAGAACCTTCCCGTGTCCATAGCTGTTGTATGATGGACGCCCGTAGCTGTTGTATGGCGGGTAGGGTCGGGTCGTTCTCGAGGACGGGTTGTTTATTATGTGGGCATGTATGGTAATTTGTAGACTCACTAAGCTTTAAGCTTACCCGTTGTTTTTATAATATTACAGGTAAATCGATTGACAAAGGGAAGGGCAAGGTGTGACGGCGGCGCATCGCATACAAGAAAATTTATGTTAATGAATTATGTTATGATTTTCAATTGTTTCCGCTGTTGGTTTAATAAATAGGTTAAACGGATTTACTTTTGGAATAAATGTTTTATTGAAACTTTGATAATAAATGAATTTTAGAAATTTTGAAATTGGGGCGTTACACTTGTAATCAAAATATATTTGCACATAATTGGTTCATAGACCAACATACTTCCACACAATTGGCTCATAGACCAAAACATAACTTCAAATATAACAATATACTTTCACAAACAAGTTAGAAATAACACTTTTGCATAAAATTTCACATATAGGAATTTTATAAGAAATCTTGAAAATACTTACTTGCCATGTACCCCAGAATGGGTAAAAATACTGCATGTACTCACCTCATGTGTTGCTAGGAGACTGACTAAATGTTCTGGGTATTTATAATCTTTTGAACCAATAATCACTTTGCATGAACCTATATTTAACATATTATACATTAAAATTCATGCTAACTGACTCTTCAACTCATTAGAGTTCTTATAGTACTATCTTGGGTCATAACAAGTCTATAACTTTTAAATGACCAACTTTAGTTAAGTTGTATTTTATACGTATTTTGCTACAGTACCCTCGGGGGTCGTATTTCGATTCCGACAATTTTTCATGAAGTTTCATAACATATTAGACCTATGTTTAAAATTTGAGGTCAAACGGACAAGTATAAGACCAAAACTCAAAATCCATTTGGACTTGGCAGAAGACAAAATGCAAAACTGCATTTTCTCCCTGGCGTGAGATCGCGACCCTACGGGGGTGTAGATCGCGACCCTACGGGGTCTGCAGCAACCAGAAATTGCCATTTTTATGGTATAAATTCCCATTTTCCTCATTTTAATCCCTTAATACACGACTTAATCACTAAGGTTTGTTCCATGACCAAAACCATTCATTTACTTCAAGTTTTTAACCATAAAAATCATAGATTTAAATCATTTTCCAAACATTTCCGTTTTTGCATTTTGTTGTCCAAAACCGAAATTGTCCAATATTAATCATTTCTACTGACTTATTTCAATAATTTCCACATATGGAACTCATTAAAACCCCTTGGAATTAATTTGTTCATATAAAATTGATTTCCAAGGCTTTTAAACAAAATTCAAATTTTTCAACAATAGCAACATACTTTGATGATTTTTAAGATATGTTCTTAATACTTGACTTAATTGGTTTAGAATCATTCTAGGACTAAAATAACAACTCCTTTATACATCTAAACCATAGTTTCTTCAATTTCATCATTTTTGATTGAAATCATTCCCAAAAACTCATTTTTACTCAAAAAAATCATTTTAATGAATTTCCAAGAAAGGAATTGATTTCTCATGTCTTTTATGACACTTTAGGCTTATTAGATCATTTACAATCAGTTTCAAGCTCATAATTTGATTTATTCTCATAAAATCCCGTTTTTGACAATTTTCACCAAAAATGCAAAATTTTGAAATCAATCACTTAGGAATGTATTTATACATCTTAAGTGATTATTAGAACCTAACAAAACAATAAAAATCACTTTCAATTTCACAAACCCATTTCTAGGGTTCTTGAGCTAAAATTCTCATTTCTTGATTTTTAACACTTTCAATGGTTAAACTAGGTTTAGGTAGTGATTAAGACACAAGTTAAGGCTAGGAATCATAGGATAATCCTCCTCTAGCCACTGAATTTTCGAAGCTACAGTAACATGCTAACGGGAAATGGGTTAAACATTGCTAAAAACAAGTTTACTAACCTTAAGAGGCTTGGAATTCTTCAAATTCCAAGTGGGTTTCTTCCAATTCCTCATGACCTTCAAGAATCGATCTCTTATCACTCTCAAGAACTCTCCCGTAACTGTGAATGGAAATACAGATATTTTCTGCTTTGTATACTTATAAACTTTGCCTTAATGGCACTTTAGTCCCTATAGTTTTATTTTGTCCCTAAATGGCACAAAATTCATTTTATATCATTTTAAGTTTTGTCTTCTTTCATTTTTACCCCAAACTCTAAAATATTTTATACCCAAGTCCAAAACATGGCAAAAGACTAAATTGCCCTCTAGTTTTAAGAAATGGCACTTTGGCCCTTCTTGTTCGATTCTTTTACAAAAACTGTCCCAAATCTCAAAATTCTTCTTTTTAAGTTTATATCATTACATATTATCCCCAAAAATCATATTTTTATTACTTAAAAGTCATTTTGATGTCAAATGACCATTTTACCCTTTTCACCAATTTCCTCCAAACTCTTGGAAAATTTCTATATTTCCCATTACATGATTTTAAAACTTTCAAAGCATTATTTTGAATATAAATTCAAGATTTTTGGGTCGTTACAACTACCTCCCCCTTATTGGGATTCCGTCCTCGGAATCTTTTCGTATTTTAATAGTGTGATTTATACTTATACTCTTTATCTTTGAAGAAATAACTTTTTTTTTTCAACTTTTTACTTTCTTATTTCAACGTATACATTACTTTTATTAAATGACCAAAATGCCCTTTCGGTCATTTTATCCGTTTTCTCAACATTTTAGTCGTTCATTCATACTCCTTACTATATATTCTCGTTACATTCCTTTATACCTCATTTCATTTGTATACAAAATATCTTAGTAAAGCTCATTCTACAAAATAGGTCCATACTTTCGTACTTTTATCAAAATAGCAATCTACTTTCGAATTCTTCTCATATCTTTACTACAACATGTGAGATTATACTCATAACATTCTTTACTTATAAAAGTTCCAAATATCACTAAATATATTTATACATAATTCGTATTTATACAATTTCTTAAATACACAAATTCTTTTCTTTGTATAGATTTTGTCCCTTAACGGACATTTCACTTAAACATAACTTTATAACTTATTCATTCTTATCTCCCTCTTTTCTTATATCTTTGCTCAAACATTATTACATAAGTAGCTTACATTTATTCTTTCTTCATCTTTACTGGCAACTCTCAATTGGTTACCATTTTTAAGGAATAAAGTTTCTTCCTTTCGTTTCACTTCACACCCTTATTTTTCTGTTTGGGACAGAATCTGTCGAATCAGCATATCCTTCACGAGAATCTATATATCTCATTCTGAAAGTGTTGAAACGACGTATCGCTTTTTATTTTAACAATTAAACATCATTACCTTTCTTTCTATGTATATTACACAATATTTGATCTTGTAAACTTGTACAGTTTTACCATTGAAGTTGATCTATTATTTCAGTCAACTTCCTTCTCGATTCACATTTTTAAGAAAAATCATTTTCACATACTTTTTACTCATTTCCTGTACATTATATATTACCTTCTCTAATATTTGTCTTGTATCATTCTTTATTTGTATTACTTTCATATTCAACATATAATCAACTTAAATATTTCTTTCATCTTCTTTTATGAAATTTCAGTCTCATTACTCATTACTTATTCGTAGAAACATGTCTTTCTCATTTCTTCAATTTTTGAACAATACTTTTATAAGTATACTTTTCTTTCCTTTTTGGATACTCCACGTATCCTTTTTATATTAATACTTTATATTTTAGTATTTCTTTGCCAATTCTATTTCTCACCTTAGTGCTTAGTTTAGCACCTGAGTTTCTGTTTACTCTTTCCTTACAGTATCTAAATCGTTTACCATGGTTGATTCAAAGTTTAATTTTCTTCAATTCACTTATGGAATTTCATACATATTGCATAATATACACATATATATACCTGGTTCTCTTTTGGTTTAAGAACCCAACTAGGTACTTTTAACATTTTCTTCCCATGACGAATTCTTGGCATAACTCTCAATCACCATTACCTCTCGTTACTCTTTACTTTTACATCTTTTATCATTTCTATTATGTGTTATAAGGCTACATGCCTAACACATTTGCTATTCTTTTGTTTAAACTCCACTGCTATACATTACATATTTCTTTACAACATTATATATTTTATATACAACTTACTTCTTATGTATCTTTAGGTGATACACAATTGCCATTTATTTTCTCGTCATCTTTCGTTCTTTTGTATTTCGAGGCAATTTGCCCAATACATCATTTTACTCTTTTGCTTCATACTTTATAGTATTCTGATTAGAATACTTGTTTCATAACCACTTTTGTACTTTGTATAAGTTCTAAAACTTATTCATTCACCTATATTTACAAACACGTATAAACATATATACATTTCTTTGTATTTCATGGCTACTAGTCATGTACTGACCATTTCTCACAATCTTTGAATTCCTTTACCCATCATTTCTATTCGGAAGTAGTAACTTCCTGTCTGTTTACTATCATTCTTACATTATCTTTAATTCTTTGTTTATTACTTGTTTAGATATTTACTCTTTTTCTTTACTTCATATCATTTATGACCTTTAGTCATTTTGCTCACATGCTTTTGATTTTTCTTCCATTATCATACATCATTATACTCTTTCATTACTGGTATTACCTCTTTTATTTCATTCATTTGGTTGTGGAATTTATTTCCTCATAACCAATATTTTATCATCAGTTTCTTTAAAGTCTTTCATTATATTCTTCTGATTATCCTTATCATTTGTTTCATCTTTTATTTCTTGCCTAACATTTATTTAGGCATTCAACCTTTAATTCTCACTTCATGTTCATTTAATCACATTTCAACAATGCAATTTACTTTACATATCATAGTTTTTGACAATTTACCATTCATCATTCTTTTCCCCATTTGGGTAATCTTACTTGGTTTTAATTCCCCATTATAGCGTTGTACTTATAACTTATTCAATTGTCCATCTGTGGACACTTTCATTTATCTTCTTTGTTTAGCTTTTCTCATTATTTTATTCTTATCGTTCTGCAACGATATCCTACTTCCTTTATACCTTTAATAATTCACACGACTTTTAGATAGGATTCTGCATTTAGTGGTTATGCCTAAAGCACACCACTTGTCAATATTAAACTCTTCTTTACTACTCTTTTGTTATTACAAAATTTATGTACTATTAATACATTCTACTTATGATTTTTATCCTTCTTGTAAGAGTCTTACAACGTTCATATAGGTAATCAATACTCAAAATGGCACAAAATTCATTTTATATCATTTTAAGTTTTGTCTTCTTTCATTTTTACCCCAAACTCTAAAATATTTTATACCCAAGTCCAAAACATGGCAAAAGACTAAATTGCCCTCTAGTTTTAAGAAATGGCACTTTGGCCCTTCTTGTTCGATTCTTTTACAAAAACTGTCCCAAATCTCAAAATTCTTCTTTTTAAGTTTATATCATTACATATTATCCCCAAAAATCATATTTTTATTACTTAAAAGTCATTTTGATGTCAAATGACCATTTTACCCTTTTTCACCAATTTCCTCCAAACTCTTGGAAATTTTCTATATTTCCCATTACATGATTTTAAAACTTTCAAAGCATTATTTTGAATATAAATTCAAGATTTTTGGGTCGTTACAGAAACACCCACATCTTTTCCCAAACTCTTGATAATCTACTCAAAGTACTAATTTCGGGACAAAATTTATTCTAACAGGGAGATGATGTGACAACCGTCAATTTTGGTCGACAAAGTCAACCAGGTAAACTCTACTCTTATTAGAATTTTATGAGGAATGCAATATTCCCTAATGTTTCTAATGTACTATTGACAAGTTATAATACAAAGTACCTTTCCTTCTACCAATTATTGAATATAAAACCCTAATTAGGGTTAGGAACATAAAATTTTGATAATTCAATTAAATATTATTTTGGTATAAATAATATCCATAACACAATTTAGTTGTGTCCACGAACCCATTAATACTTGTTAAGTTGAGAATGGAGTTCACATAATTAATTTCTGGATAAATTGGTCGTCAAATGCGATAAATTCTATACCGACTTATAAATTATATTTAACATTCCAACACACTTTCCACCACCATATTAGCCTTTAGAATACATTTTTAGATTAAGTATAATAATCTAGTATTTTATTTCGCTATTCTTTTATTTTTCCGGAGAATCCTTATTTATCGCAAATCCAGTTAAACGCTTACGCCTTTATAAAAAAATGACAAAACATGTTTATATCCAAAATCTCTTTTAAAACTTCTAACAATATTGCCAAACATTATTATTAATAATTTTGGCTTCCAATTATTTTAATCTTGCATAAATCACCTTAATTTTTATAAAAGTCACCAAACTTTATAAAAATACACAAGTTTTTATAAGATTAACACTTTGTCTTATTCTTCTCCCCTTCCTATGTATGGGCCAATTTCCCACACCAAAAGCAAGTGGTCTCCTTGCTTAAGATGGTGATTTTGATTAAACATGCATCATACTTCCAAGACTTGCACCAAAAATGCTAAATTGATTTATCTTCTAACTTCCATGCATTCAACCTTGACATTCTTCTCTTCCTAAATCCCCACAAAGCCGTGAACCCCCCCCCCCCTCCCCTTCACATTCACGGTTTGTTGCAAGAAGAAAACAAACCATTTCTCTCTCAAAGTTCTTTCAAGATCCTCATAAGAAAACTTCAAGTTTCCAAGCATTTCCCAACTTTCTTAGCATTTTGGTAAGTGTTCTTATGATCTTTCTTCATATTTTTGTGACCCAATTCCCTCCTAACATCTAGATTCACGAAAATATCTAGGGTATTCTTGAGTTTGTTGCAAACTCATCCATGTTCTAAGTTACAAGTGTTGAACCTTCTCCTTTTGGGTCTTCATCTTCTAAAAACACATCCAAATATGAGTTCATACCCCTCATTTTTATCTTTATCCAAACTTTTAGGGGGAGAATACAAGTTATACCATGAAAATGGTTATATATGCATGTTTATAACCATTTTTGTGTACAAATGTTTTCTACTTGAAATAATGTTATTTCCTAATATTATGAATATTATTATGTAGTATGTTGAGTAAAATACAAATCTATGAAAAAAGGAGTATATGTTAGAAGTTCTTAAGAAAAAGTCATAAAAATAAAACTATAAAAACTACGAGATTTATGAACGGAATATGACTTTTCTAGAAAAAATGGTTATAACTAAGTTATTACACCAATTTTGTGGGAAATAACTCAAAATATGTTTTTTTGAACATATGTTATGAAACTAGTTAAAAATACCAAAGTTTTGGACTTACAAAAAGAAAACCTAAAAAGAGGTCATTATGTAAAAATTAGGGTTTTCTAACAAAAATGGTCATAACTAAGTTATGGTACCATTTTTGTAAGATTTGACCTAAAATATGTTACTTTAAACATATAAGGGTAACTTGACTTAAATGTCACAAAATGGTAAAAGTAATTCTTACAAGGCTTATAATTCAACATTTAACGTTGTGACGTAAAAAGGTCAAAAACTAGAAAATTGATTTTATCATGATAAAAGTCAATATACTTGTGTAGAAGTATAATATATGTTATTTATGAACATCTAAGTATGTTAAGTTATATATTTGTGTGTGTGTGTGTGTGTGTGTGTATATATATATATATATATATATATATATATATATATATATATATATATATATATATATTTGTATATATATATATATATACAACGAAACACTTAAAATAAACTATAATATGTATAGTTTATAGGTACCAATACTATCATGACATTTTGGGACAAAACAAATAATTATATAAAAGTATATAATTATTATACACTATTTTATTATCATGAGAAAAGTGATAATTACAGATACAAGGGTTTTTATTTACAAATAAAATGTAAACATGTTGAAAATAATTATATGAGACAAAATCTTCACCGTACTTATTAAAGTACACATACTAAAGCCCTGAACTATAACCAGAGTCTCGGTAAGAAAGTGTGATACTTGTGTATAGATCTATACGAGATTGACAATTCCGCACCTAAGCTGCTAGCTACAGCTAGACTGGCAGGTCTGAGGTGACAAATATCTTACGTTCGGACGATTGAAGAACGTCGCAGCAAGCCTACTTCGGTCATAGTATGGTTATAGGGAACTCACATGGAAAATCAACAATACATTTAGTTTACGAGAAAACATGCATTTATATGGTTTCATACAAGAATAAAACTACGTAATAGTATTTTCAAGTATAGAAATACTTATACATTTTCGGTCTTTGGGTCTTTAAGACTACAACTCATTCATAAGAAAATATTGGATTCTCTGGGTTCAAATACTATCTTTTTACAATGAAAAAGGATTATGAATTTTCTCATACAAAACTCTTATGAACTCACCAACTTAGTTGTTGACACTCCTTCAAAACTACTTGTATTATCAGGAAACCGCTAAATCGGTAATCGCAAGCTTTTGAGGATGGGACGCTACAGCGTCGTACTACTTATTTTGACATCATATTGTAATTGTTTTTGAAACAAACAACATTTTGAACCTATGTAACATTTGCAATTATATTTATGATGGTTGTGTTTGCTTTGATCACTATTGGACAAATATTGTTGTGATACTGTTCATGAAGTCATCCACCTCCAAACGTTTCCGCCATCCTGGTTTGAGAGTGTGACACCACTTTAGCGTTCCCAAGCTCCACTCCCTTTGCCCTAATAAAAGAAGATGAATTACTTTTTCTTTTTACCAAAAAAAAAAAAAGAAATTTGGAAGCCAAAAGAGGAGGAAAGTAAGTTCAAGTTAGGCTTTCTAGCTAAGTTAGATATTTGAGCTAAAGTATTTTTGGCTACAAGTACAATTGGTTCTTTAATAAACATATCGAGCTGAGTTTTCTTTCTTTGTCTTTTGGATCGGTCTCAAAATGGTATTGGAGCGGTCTGATCACACCGGTCTCGATGTGGTCCGGATTTTTTATGATAGTTTCAAAACAGTATTTAGCGAATCCGGTTAGGTTTCAGATCTGTTTCATAATATCTTTTTTAGGTTCAAAACCGGTCTCCGACCACTTGGGTCTTAACTTATTTTCAAGACCGGTTCAGGACATCTTTTTACTCGTAGCATTTTTATGCGTCGTGATTGCTTGTATAGAGTGTTGGATTATTTTGTAGATATGACTTTGCCATATACTTTAGCAACATATATTTCTTGTGGTTTCGACGTATTAATGAAACCCCTAATTGTGGGTTTCTTAATACATTGAATTCTCTTCCATCCAACTAACAGTTTTATTTTATTATTAGAACGCACGATCTTGATTGAAACCTTAAACATGTTTGATATACTAAATAACAATAATAATAGTAATAATAATATTTATAATAATAGTAGGTAGAAGTCATGAAACATGCATGTAATGTAGAATACGTTTTAAAATATTAAAAATAGGAAATTAAGTTTTATGCCATAATTTGTTAATACCTTACAAATCTATAACCGTCCATTAGCAATTATATATATATATATATATATATATATATATATATATATATATATATATATATATATATATATATATATATATATATATATATATATATATATTTGTGGTTATATATATTATATATACATTTTTTGCTATTTTGCGCCATTATATAGTTTTTAAGTGAATGTTTCTAATTCGGTACACATAACGTTGCTTTGCTGGGTGGATGAGAATTCGGTTTTTAAACCAAACCTCTCACGTTCGAATCCCACTCCTGACTTTTTACTTTCATTTTTTTTTTTCGTTTTTCTTAAACTCCTTTTAGTGTTTACCTTTTTAAATTTTATCCCCAACATCTATTCTTTTTTACAAATTTGATTTACCTTCTCATATTTTTAGCCTAATATTATCTTATCTTTAAGAAATTGGTACATTTTGTTTTCTTATGTTTTTTTTAAAGTTTAATAACTTTTATAAAAAAATTTACAATACTTTTATATTTTTCATACTAACTACTAAATTTTACGTCTTTACAATGTTCTTTACGAAATTATCTAAACACTTCTCACATATTTTTTTCAACATTTTTTCATCTTTGTTTTCTTATATTTTTCAAAACTTAATACGCTTTACAAAAAGTTGTACAACTTTTATAAGTTTTTGTAACTATTTTACTAATTACCAACTATTTTGGTTAACTTTTTTTACAATATCTTTATAAATTTTGACAACGTCTTTTTCGAAATCATCCAAACATTTTTTTTATAAAGTTTTCCCAACTTTTTTTTCAACTCTATTTTTGTATGTTTGCCAAAACTTAATCTTTTTTCACAATTTTTTGCACACAATTTGTAATTTTTTAGAAATTCATTTTTATAAAATATTTTTTCCACAATTAAACTTTTAGAAACTTTTTATATCTTTGTTGTTAGCCACATATTTTAAATATTTTTATATTGTGAAATATATACCTAAATTTAACATTCGATTTCGAAACTACATCGTTGTAATCGTTTTTATGGTCTACAACTTTGTTTAGACTACCGATTAATTATCGAACGTCCTTATATTAACGATGTCATCCATTTTGTATATTTTTACAGTTTTATTGCTTATAAGATCGTTTTTTTTCTTCACATACCAAAAGGTACCCAAAATTTTATGTAAATTTTCCGCAACATCGTGCGGCACAACTACACTAGTTGGATTAATTTCTCAAGATTTTAAACATGATTTTACAAACCTATCTTCATTTTGTTTAAAAACATAGAAGAATAAATATTCTTTACATAAGGAAAATGAATTAAACCAAACATAAAATATGACAAATGAAGACCTTAAAGTATGACATTTTTTGGTTTGAAGAAGTTAGAAAATACAAGATTATATATGTTATAAGATTTTATTTATTTAGAACAAGAATACAAATAAATCGTGAATGTCAACTGTATTTACGATTTCATGATAAATAATAGGAAAAAAAATGAAATACCTAAGAGTAAAATTAAAAGAATATATAAACATGCATGCAACTAATAGATAATTTAATAAAATACATAATCAAAATGATTATTTTTTGAATTTGATTTAAAATTTTCGAACATTTAAAAGAAATTCGAAATCCATCATAACCCCTTCACCTTCTCCAGCAGGTGTTTTGGGTAGTATATAAAATTAAGTTTGGCTAGTGGGAGACTTCATTAATTATCCACATGTGATTAGCATAAGTTGGTGGTATGATTTTCGGACGAACAACTTTCTACTACAACTTTTTATTTCATAATAACTACAAATTAATCTGCAAAAAGCTGCATACATCACCAAATTCTCATTACTCTACAATCATTAATTTCAAAATCACTGAATTTGAAAGTTTTCTTATAAAAGTACTTTCGTTACAAATAAACCAATTGTATTTATTAAAAGGGAATAACTCAAAAAAGAATGGCAGATTATGATTTTATATATATATATATATATATATATATATATATATATATATATATATATATATATATATATATATATATATATATATATATATATATATATATATATATATATATATATATATATATATAAGCGATCGGGTGAGGACTCTTCTTAAAGTGAGGACTCGTGAGGACACCTTAAAAAAATTGAAAAAAATAAATAAATAATATAAATAATAAAATGGATCATAGTACTATATTGGAGAAAAAAAAAATTCGGAAAAAAACTTTTGGATCATTATTTTTTTTATAATGAAACAATGATCCACAAAATAAAATTTTTTGTGGATCATTTCTGTTTCTCAATGATCCAAATTTTTTTTTCCAAATTTTTTTGGATCATGATATAGCATTATTCTCGATTTTATGATTTGTATTTTTTTAATATTTTTTTCAATTTTTTTGAGGTGTCCTTACGAGTCCTTACCGAAAAAAGAGTCCTCACCGGAACGGGACCCTATATATATATATATATATATATATATATATATATATATATATATATATATATATATATATATATATATATATATATATATATATATATATATATATATATATATATATATATATATATATATATATATATATATATATATATATATATATATATATATATATATATATATATATATATATATATATATATATATATGCCCTTGAAATTCCAATGCTGAATTATCAATCACTATAGTCTTATCATAGGGGCACCATGCTGAATTAAATGTCCTAGCATCGCAGGTCTAACAATGATAAAGTTCTTTCTTTATTAATAAGGGCGGGGGACTCTTTATTAATAAGGGCGGGGGACTGGTGTCGAGATCACCCACCTCCACCTCAGAACTCTTCCACTCCACCTCACTTTACCACCATGCTTGCCAAGGAGAAGGGGTGAGGGGTTAATGCACGAGAGAGAGAGAGAGAGAGAGAGAGAGAGAGAGAGAGAGAGAGAGAGAGAGAGAGAGAGAGAGAGAGAGAGAGAGAGAGAGAGAGAGAGAGAGAGAGAGGGGTTGCCAAAGTGGGGGTGCTCTCTCGCCATGTCAAGGACCAGAGCAGGTGTTTGCCGAGCTCCACCTCAATTGTCGAACCCCTAGGTCGAACCACTTTCTTTGGTCTAAAAGACAGACTACAACTCATTTTTAAAACAAATTGTGTTGCATGGATTACGAAGTCGCTATGACTAATTGTTTTTTAAACTGTATTTTTTCTTGAAAATTTAGTCTTATAATATAGGGCAAATTACGAAAAAAAGACTTATATTTTAAATTTTTTTCTAGTTTAGCTATCAAATTTTCATTTGTTCTAATAAAACCATCAATTTTTGATAAAATTTTCAACCCGACCATTATGACCTGAAAAAAACCGGTAACAATGGCTTCGATGATACTTTTTACCAAAAAATAGTAGTTTTTCCAAATATTAAAAATTGGTGGTTAAACCGAACTTTTGACGAAATATAGTGTTTTTTTCGTAATTAGTCCTAGATAATGTTTACACTTTAATTTATATAGTTACGAAAAAAACACTATATTTCATTACTTTTTTTAGTTTAACCATTAATTTTTCATTTGTTCTAATAAACCACCAATTATAGAAAAAGTTTTAGCTCAACCATTATGACCGGAAGAATCGGTAAAGTTTTAGCTCAACCATTATGATTAGAAGAATCGGTAATAATGCATTTGATGAAACTTTTTACCAAAGATTGATGTTTTTTTTTTCAAATCTTTTAAAAATTAGTGGTTAAACGAAACTTTTGACAAAATATATATTTTTTCGTAATTAACCCTATAATATACATAGATAATGTACTTTTATTTTGTGGGGCAGATGTCCATACTTCTTCGAAAGTCCGTACCGATTTTAACGTTTTTGGAACCGTCGGTCTGGGTCCAAGTCCAAATCCAGATTCAACTCGTGAGACGTTCAAATTAAAATAATAAAAATAATTATTTATTTCGAATCAAATGATTTGATATCCTTTTATTATGAAAGATATATATAATAGACCACATTTAGTGGTGATTATTTTATATTAAATAATTTTAAATAGAATTATTCTAAGTCTAAAATCAACGGACTTTAATATCTATTTGAACAAATTATATCTCAAGAGACCGATTAAATGCTAAAATATATAGTTGACCCATGAGAGGAAAATTTTAGATCACATCACACAATTTTCTTTAATAAAAATGAAGTAAAAGGAAAGAGGAGCGTAGATTGGGAACTTACAAACACAAAGATTTTGAGTAAACGGATCCATGAGAATATGCAGCATTACTTTTATGGCCAAAAGTTGAAATTTAAAGACTTTTTGTAGGGATTTGGTCAATGGAGAGGATACGGGATCTTTCCCTTTTGAGAATTTTAAATACAGTCCGTCATGTTTCAATAAATATCCAAAAGTTGATCAAACTTTATACATTGCCCACAAACAAACAAGTAATTGACCATGGAGAAACCTTTTACGATCAATGTTATGATATTGTGCATAGATTCATAATTGAAAGTGAGAGTACCTCATTGCAAAATGATTATACCAACTATCATAATCGCTCTTTCCTTACAAACAAAGTATTACTCTTACAAAAGTGAACTAAAAATATTATATTTTACAAGAATGAGTGATTTATAACAAAATCCATCAACTATAATAGTTATTTTCACAGTTTCACGTACACAATTTACTCTTCTTTAGATAAAGTTTTAGATCCTAAAATGGTTTGAGGGTTATGTAATAAACTAACGAAATATAACAAGCGTTTTTATTATTATTATTATCATAATTAACATGTCTTGGAGTAAGGGTTTAGTGGGCATCTTTGTATTGCATTCTTTTTGTCGTCAACTTCATATCTAATGGTCAAAGTCAGACCCCACTGATTACAGCATCTCTCTTTTGTGTGGAGTTTAATGTCTTCTTTTGGCTACTGATAGAGTCCATGTGTCTATAGGAAAGAGAAGAGAGGCATTCCATGTGGTCTTAATTACGAGTGGTGAGGATGTGGAGTTGTTTGCATATTGTGCTTTCAAGACTTGTACTGTACCAATCTGTTAGATTACTGTAGTTACTTGCATGTTACAAGACTTGTTTTGGTACAAATAGTGCATGTGATTGGATTTCATTATATAGAAAAGCCTACAAAAGCGTACGAACACCTTTGGATCCCACTTTGCTTAATCTTGTCCTCTTCTGCATAGTAAAAGATGCTAAGTAAGTAAATAATCCACATATTAAGTTTCTTTTTTTTTTCTTTCTTTTTTTTAAAGTTTAAATACATTGTTTTGTGTAAACACGTATTCATAATGGTTTAGTTGCACTATGGAATGATTGGAGATGTGTTTTGACATAAAGGTTTCTTTCGTTTATGCGGTTTTCAAGATTTGGTTTTTTTCACTCTTCTTTAATCTTTCTCCATTTATCAATGATGAAACTCGCAACTAAAAGTTTGTTACTTGGGTGTTGGGTTTGCCATAAAAACCATCTCATAAAAGGTATATTGTGTTAATAAGAGTTATCAATGACATAATTCGAATATCTCTGAAGGAATATTCACCAAAAGATCACCTTTTTTTTTTTTTTTTTTTTTTTTTTTGTTAATTACAATCAACAATGTGGCCACCCACTTAGCAAATAGCTAAAATTGCTATCAAGTTCCAAACTTGGTCAATTGCGCAATTTCAAGGAAATTGTTTCTAACCATACAAATTTGAAAAACCTAATAAAAAATTGAATTTATTACAATTTCAAAATCGCTCGTATAGATTTAAAATTGTTTTTTATAAATTTAAAATTGTTTTAATAACAAAATTTTATAACCTCTAGTCAGAAGAAGGGCAAAAACAATTATATAAACTAGTCAAAACCTAAATGACTTTAAGTTTACGATTTTATAAGCAAATAAGTCAAACGAATATTTTTCTGTGTAACTGAATTTTATTAACCAACCACTACCAACGAGAGCTAGTAAAAACTTTATGGATTTGGATGACTAAAAAACGCAAGTGTTATGGGTTACCCAAATCACCCATATGAAAGACATGATCACGACTTCCAAGGCCGACTTCTTTCGTTAGAGACAATTTATGTACATCAACTCAATCAAAAGCAAGACAAAATACGAGGACTTCAACTCAAGCAAAGGCAATGAATAATCACCATGTCGTTGTTGAAGAGATCGGGTAGTGTGATCTCCACCCCTCCGTTAAAGATCTTAGCATTAGCAGTTGTGTTGGTTTTTCTATTGACCAAATCAGAGGTGAGCGTGATGCAACGGCCTGGACTCAAGGTCTCTCCGGTCTCTCGGGCGAGGGAAAATGATTGGTTCATATTTAATTACAATATTACGTAATATTTATCTAGTTACATTTGATTTTATATATATATATATATATATATATATATATATATATATATATATATATATATATATATATATATATATATATATATATATATATATATATATATATATATGCCTTTTGTATGAAATAATTATATCAAAGGATTTGAATAATTTCTTAGAAAAAATTATACAATAATATATGATGATTTACGTAGGATCCATAACAAAAGAGAATAGTTTAGTATAATGATTTAACATGTTCTTCTATTCATTGTGCAATTATTCAACATTCTTTATAAATGCTACTCCATGTTATGCATTTAATTACATCCTCCCTCGACCCCCATCTATATAGCTAATTCGCATTCATTTCTTTGTACTAAGCAAAATGAAAACTTTATTTCAAAAATGGTTGGTCTAGAAGAGGGATACAACGTTGATGAATTTAATTATACAAATGTTGGTTTCGTGTTATCGCATGTATACAACTCTAATATAGAAAAAGGTACCCACACAAAAAGAAAAGTATGATGCTGAAGTGTTCATCAATTGGAAACATTAGATTGACCAAAAATATTTTAAATAAATGAAATAAATGACTGTCAACTATATATGATTTTTCTTTAGGGAAATTCTCATTGGAGCCTCTTTATAATACCCAAACAAGAGTAAATAACATTACTTATTGAATGCCAACCATTATGACTTATCTAATTTCTTTTTCCTTCTTATTTTGAATTTTATATAAAATCAAAATGTGATGTCATCTCTTTTTGGAATCTTGAAAGTTTTTTGCTTCAACAATAACCTTCCCTCTTACTTAACATCTAGTCCCGTTAGCCTTAACATCTACTTGCATTTTCTTCTCATTCTCAATGAAAATCCTTATATCTACCATCGTAAAAGCATATAATTTTCCAAATGCCTGTTTCCGAAAACGTGCATGAGATTACTAATTGTAAAACACAGTGTTTTCTAAATCAAACGTATAGACCGCTTCAAGCGATTAAACCGACTTGACTGGTTAAACCAAGCACCGATCAAATAATTACTGGCTCAGTCCGATACAAAAAAAAAAAAAAAAAAAAAAAAAAAAAAAAAAACATTTGCAATTGAACCAGTCAAAACCAGACAACTTACTTAAAATTGGCTCAAAGTAGTCTAGTTCAACCGTCAAAAACCCGTTTAAAAAAAAAAAAGAAATCCATATACATATCGTTAAGTTGCTGGTTCATTTTCATATTGATTCTTTGAAATAATTTTAAAAGTCTTTTAGAGAATAAATAGGAAATTTCACAAAAACCACTGATTTTTCAACTTTTTACTAAAAATCACTACTTTATTTTTTTGTTATAGAAAAACCATTCATATTTCTAAATATTTTTAGAAAAATAATTCATGTTTAAATGCTTTAAACAAATCATCGTTTTTAAAACATTTTTTTAATCAACATAACTTCCAACCATGAAAATAATATACTAACTATTAGGGGTAAGAATTAGGGACGAGCATGGATCGGTTTGGGTCGGTTTTTTGGCTAAAACCAAATCCAAAACGTAGAAGTCGGTTTTTTGGTTCTAAAACCCATATGGGTCGGTTTTTGAATGGGTCGGTTTTTCGGTTTGGGTTTGTGGGTTTTCAGTTTAAACCCGTGAGTTTGTGGGTGCATGAGTTTCTGGTTTTTCAGGTATGAAACCGCGGGTTTGTGGGTTTAAACCCATTGAAAGTATGTTGCTATAAAGTATAAACGGGGTTGTGGATTCAAACACACTAAAACTACGGGTTTAAAATCATATATTTGTAGGTTCAAACCCACTGAAAGTACGTTTCTATTAAGTATAAATGATGTCGTGGGTTCAAACCCGTTGAAACCATGGGTTTAAAACCGTGGGTTTGTGGGTTTAAAACCGTGAGTTTGTGGGTACATTTCTAGACTAATCAATGTAAAATGGCATATCAGTAATTCTATATTTTAAATAAATTATAGTAAAATTAAATTAAATCATAGTTTCCTAAAATGTAGGATCTTGATTGATAGTTACCTAAAAAAAGAATTTTTTATTTATTATTATTTATTAATGGTTCATAAAAAGTCATTTTTATCAATATTTTGAGATTTTTTGAAATTTTTTTATTTGTCGTCATCCAGAGATATTTATTAATGAATGAAGGTGCTTAATAATTACTGTTTGAGAAATTTTTCAGAATTATTTCATTTTCTTGTTAAACATGAATGATTGTAAAGTAAAAAAAAAGAATGTAATAAAAAAATGTTCACGCATTTCATCTAACCACAATGAAATAGAATTCTATTCATTATGTTATATTAAAAAATAATAAAATTACATTTAGTTTTATTCATAATTTTTTGTTATTGTATGAATAAAACTAAATCTAGTTGTACTCATAAATATATATTTATTTCTAAATTTTTATTTTTAGATGAATAAAACTAAATCCAGTTTTTCTCATAAATACATATTTAAAATTAAGTTTTTATTCTAGGTTTATTTTTTCTTACTCTAAATCTTTTAATTTGAAACAGACTGCTTTGAGATGAACCTATGCTTATGTTGACTAATGAAATTTTTGAGCTTGTGTAATGAGCATTAACGATACCAGAAAAATTCCTAGCAGCCTTTCTTTGATCAATTTCTATAAAACGACAATAACATGTAAATACAATAAATAGATCAATAAAAATGTTAAAATGAACTATTAGTAACAAAAACATGTGCAGTTATAATCATAAATGATTATAATTGGTGTTCTAATCATTTATGTAATCCATAGTTATAATCATAAACAAGTATAACTAATGTTCTACTCGTTTATATAGTCATAGTTATAATAATAAATTATTATAATAAGTGTTCGTGAATTTCAATCCCCTGATCATTGTTATAACCATATTAAACATGCCCAAAGTTACAATCATAAATGATTATAACTAGTATTCTATATAATCATTTATGTAGTCATATTTATAATCGTAAATGATTATAATATGTGTTCTAATCATTTATAAAATAATATTTAGATCAAATTAAATATGCCCACAGTTATAATAAAAAATGACTATAACAGTATTTAGGTTAAATTAAACCCGCCTATAGTTATTATCAGAAATGATTATAACTAGTGTTGAATTCATTTATAAATTACATCCCAATATAAATTTTGAAATGAATATCAACAAAACCCAACACATGCTAAAAGTAAAAATCATATATTCTAATACGTTTTGCATAATTGTATACTATAGGCTCTACATACAACATAATATCAAGGTAAAATTGAGGATACTATACGAAATTATTACACCAAAATATCAACACACCATATAAAAATGTGGCATTCATTCATTTCATCAAACGGTTAATATGCATGTAAAACTACGAATATTGTCTTAGAAAAGAAAGCTTGTGCAAATGACTGTAAAAGAATGTTCAAAAAACTATAGATGAAAGTGAGGAACAAATGCAATACATACCTTTCAGTTTCTATCAAGTTTACCTTTTATATGGAGATTTCAACAAATCAGCTTCTAGAAACCAATCCATACTATTGATATTGATCATGAAATCAATTATTATAAATAGATAATTTGGTTATGATTTGGATATATTTGTGTAATCAGAAATGGGCAAAATAGGTAATTGTTACCCTCTTCTCTTGGAGAAAATTTCAAGAACCACAAAGGACTATTAATATGATCATATACTATCTTTCTCTCTTTTCAAGTTTCAGGTTGGTATAAAGAAACAAAAATTAGGGTTATAGATTATAAACCCCGGTGAAAATGATGATGCCATGTGTAAGTGGGTGAGAGACTATGAAAGTAGTGGTCACTAGTTGTGAAAAAAAAAATACTATCAATACATAATGGTTGTGTTTGGTGTTAGTAAGGGGTGAAGTAAGTTTAATGAAGGCAGATGGTATGGTGGTGATTTTAAAGGCTTAGTTTAAGTTTGGCATGATAGCTGATTTTGGAGGTTGAAGATGATGACGGTGGTTCTAAGTGTATGATACGAATGAAAATGAAGGTTGATGTAGTGATGTTGTATGGTGGTTGTCTGCAGTGGTGTTGACTGCCTCAAGAAGATGGCGATGTGGTATGGATATGGTGGTGGTTGGTAGAAAGCATTAGAATTAAGATTCAATTACTTCCCATAATCTCTATGTATAATTACAAATTGATTCCAAAACTTCTACAATTTACATAAATGACACATTGATATTAGTCTTTGATTTGAAAATTTAGATGGTTGTGATTTGTTATCCTTTTCTCAACATTTTTTTGTTCTCAAATAAACTATATACACACACACACACACACACACATATATATATATATATATATATATATATATATGTGTGTGTGTGTGTGTGTGTGTGTATGCGTGTGGTATTTAAAAATGTTGTAATTGAGTAAAGAGATGGGGAAAGTGCAAAATATGAAATTACACATCTCATCAACCGCCAAAAGCATGAATCATCTCCAAATTTAAATTTTCTAACTGCTAGTTTTCCATCTAAAAGAAATCTTCAAAACATATCAGTAACAAATGAAAACATATTCGGAGTTTGAAAATATGCAAGACTTTACATATGTGGAAAGTATGTTTGATATTTCAGCATTTAACAAGAATACGAAAAGAAAAAAGAAAATATGTTTATATTTTTTGATATGTAAAAATATGACTGGAGAGAATCTTTTGGAATTAATAATTTTATCGAAAGAAAAGAATAAATTCAAAATAACAAAAAAACAATACTTTGTTGAGATTTATATTTTTGTAAGAGAAATCATGAAATGAAATACATGTTTTCTAAAACTTCTTCGACATTGAGATAAATGTTACTTCATGATAAATATTGTTGAAAAAGTATATTTCACAAAGGTTGTGAAACTCGAAGACATGGAAGAATTGTAGTTGAATTACCTAAAAGAAAATTGGCACTTTGGAAGTTTCAATGTATGTCACATTTCTTCGATGCTTCGACATTTAGAAAATTTGATACAAAAACAACTCTAAATAAGATCATTCACCAATTTCATAAAATGGATATCCCCAACAATTAGAGTTTTGATATGCGTTTATCGTACATGTGACTAAGACAACAATGTCACAAACGAGCACAATCCAAGTCATGTATATTGACTTACTATATATTAGTAAATGGATCATCACAATAGAGACATACATCGAAGGGATAATTGTATAAATTATCATTTATGAATAATTGAATATTATGGCATAAATATAAAGTAGGTTCCAAAACCAACAATGTTTTAAAATTAAGGAAAATTGTATTCAAAATTAAGTAATATAACTTAGTCATCTCAGTTGGTAGCTTCTAAGTCATCATATCAGCTCCCTCGCATGTTCTCAGTTCATGCACATAACAACATACGTTGACATTATATACCTATAAAATTTTTAAATATTATGAAATTTTATCATATAGATACACATGACCGTTGGTCTAGCCAACTTTGTCTTTCTTAGGCTCTACAAAGTAAGCGGAAAAATTCATCCTCTAATGGACTTTCTTACCGCACTGGTAAAATTCAATTTCTTTTAGAGGATGCTCCTGACTGATTGGAAACATTTTAGAAAACACTTTTTCCTTTGCTATTCCATTTTCCATACGAATTCTTTTATACATGCCCTTCCCTGATCATGAGTACTATGGACTTAGAATGTTCTCTTCGAAAGTCTTAAGCATCGCATGCAACATTGAGATGGATTTCTCCTATTCATTCAGATTATAGTTTATAATGAGCTGTTCATATGATTTAGACAAACTATTCAGAATCAGCATAACAAAAACTTTCTGCCTATAGGAGATCCTAACGTCTCCAATCGATCAATATTGTTCTACATCTTTAAGATATTAGTACCAATCGATTTACCATTCTCCATATTGCATATGTGGAATAATTTGGATGTATCAAATAGTTAATGCTTTGCTTAATTGTTGAAACATGCTTTTCAACTCACCAAGCATCTTATATGCTCTAGCTAAGGTTCTCTAGATCCTTCTAAATGTCTGGGATCATGATTACAAGCATTACACATGAAAATTCAATTCAGTATCATATGAGTCCTCATGAGGTGTTTCATTGAGGGGGTTTTAATGACATATAACTTCATGTTATACTTTAGAACAATCCTCAATTTAAGGTACTAGTGTGTGAAGTTTGATCCATTCAACTTGCCCTTTTTCAGTAGAGAGCAAAGTGAATGATTGTTTACAAATGGTATAGACATCTACAACACAAGATAAAGTCTAATTTTAGTATTTTGATATTTGTCGTTTATAGATTAATTACCCTTATGTTTGTGAAAAACTTAATTTAATAAAGGCTAAGATTCACATTCAATAGAATTGTCATGTTTTGTGGATCATATACACAACAATAAGTTTAACTGGCAGGTAACGAGCACCGACAGTATTATTAGTGCAACTGCTAGATCTTCTATGAGACCCTAGACAAAAGCGTGTGTCCAATTGGCACGATTAATCTCATCATTGCCCTAAACTTAGGTCTTACAAGAGTGTTGGTTAAATCGTCCGAAGTGAAACTATAATTTTGGCTTAGGTCTTATTATGACAGAAAATTCACCTTAGGGTCTATAATATTGTTGGGTCATATTTAGTATAATCATTTTACAAAAGGCACGTCACCACAATATTGTTAAAATCATATTTAGACGATAAATTAATCTAAAGGTCAATTTCTTATAATGCTAATAAACCTTATCTTACGTAGACTTAGTTACTTATGTTTGTTTTTGTATATATATGACCATTAAATTTTTTTTATTACATATATAAAACTTTAAAAAAAATAAAAGTATGATAGTCATATGTATAAAAAAATAACAATTTAATGGTCATATATACACATAACAAATAAGTTTAATGATCATATGAATACAAAAATATATAAACAACTAAATATGCAAAGAAATGAATAACTAAATATATTGATAAAACTTACTACCCTTATAAACACATTAAGTGCCCGACACTATCGGTTAGAATCTTGATCATTAGGTGTTTGACAAATGTCTCGTAAAGATGGGACGTGACTTAAAGATACCAAAAGAGATTTTTTTAGTCACGTTTATTAAGGTTTTGTTAAATTAAAAGGATTCTAATCAGAGTAATTGTATTGCTTCCTACCTTTTGTTCCTACTCACATTCCTACCCATGTTAAATTATGACATTTGTCATATTTAATAAAAGTAATAATATTTAAATACACATGTCATGATATCATATGAGTAGGAAGATGGGTAGGAATAAAAGGTAGGAACAAAAACAATTTCTCTTCTAATCAACCATAAAACATGATTATATGTCTCGAAATTATCAATAAGAATAATTTTCAATCGAATTGCATTGTCAAAAGTTCAATTTTACATTTTAAGTTTATAACTAGAACACTTATAATGATTTTAAACGATATTTTCAAATTAATTAGAAAAAAAGCTTCTTTCTCTTTTAATTATTTGTCTTTTTAATTATTTGTATTTTTTATCAAATATATGACACATAGTTTATCAATATGAAAAAAAAAAAAAAACTTGGAAAATAACCAAATACGCAAAAGCAATGCCCAAAAATATATATCAAGTTATTAAGGCCCACGATCCTTATATAGGTTAGGTTTGGTCAATTTCCTTTTGTATAACCTAAAAACAATATTACATTAACAATCTTTTAATCTTTTTACATTCAGGCCTTCAAAAAACCTCATATCACTTTTTTAATCTTGGATTTTTCATTTTCTTCATTGTAAACACCTCTTGATTACATAATTAAAACAAAAAATATATATATATAACCTAATCTATTATAATTACAAAATCAAAAGAAAATACAGCCCATACCCATGAAACTAATTACAAGTACTTCAACAATGACAAAAACAATGTTGTATCCACAAAAACAATTAATAGGTCATTTGTCTTACATATCATTATCCCTATATTTAACAACTTTGAATATGCACATATTCGTAACCCATCCCTATCCGCTATTCAATTAATAGCTACATAGTCTTTATACAAAATATGATTTGTTTTATCTAACAAGCAAATTAAAAAAATTGTAAGATGTTGATACAACTACTATTATTCATACTTCTATTATTTTTTATCTAAAGCGTTTCTTAATGATTGCTGTCACACTTACATCAACACCTAACATCTTGTTATCTTAAAAATGATCTTTTATCTTTGGCGTTTCAATAGCTCATTGATCTTACGTCTGAAAATCATTTGCCACCTAACAACCGGATGTCCTTGCAAGCTCCATACACATTACTTTTTTATTTTTCAAGTTTATAAAAACTCGCTCGTTATCAAACACGTCTAATATATTTGATTCATCAATTTTATGAACTTTGTTTTTATATTACTTCACATAACTTTCGGTTTGAATTATAAATACATGTACATGATTGAATTCAAGTTTTAATAATTATCTCTTGAAAATTTATAACGAATTCACTCAAGTTTTTTATTTTTCATTCTGTTGTTATTGGAAAGGTTTATCTACTTTCATTCTTTCAATGATGGACGGCCACTAATGTGCTAATAATCCAATTTTGGCAAATGTGGGACATGATCTAGGCCACTAATGGGCCTACGAAACTTACTATCACTTCAACCTTTAGCCCAAAAAGTATCCCCTATGTTGAGGCTACTAGTCTTGCTAGGGACATTTACTTACCAAATTTATCTCTTCTATTCACCCTGTTTCATATAATCTCAAATAACAATAAAAAGTAACACCTATGTTGAAGCTGATAGAGACATTTATTTGCTTTATTTATCTCTTTACCTGATTTACATACTTATCGGACTATAGTGTCTCTAATGAAGCGCCTAGATTTTGTATTGTAAGTTATGTTTTATTTAAGAAACGCTAGTTAATTGAGGTGAAAAAATCTAGAAAGAATCAAAGGACACTTTATGGGTTCATTTGTTGAGTAGCTTCTTCAACGCTCAATGTAAAAAAAATAGGAAAAAAGGGAGGCTATTACCCTTTAAGCACTCTTCTTGGTTACATGAACTTTTTATGTGTTACCCGACACTAGGCCATGAGCCTATGACTACATGTACGAATAAATTACATTAAAGTAATGCTATAAAGAACACTAGCTATTTTAGAGCATCTTCGAATGTTTCAAGTCTTTTTGTTAATGTTTATTTGGGCTTGAATATGGGCCTGACTTGAAGATATAATATATAAGGAATAGGAAAATTAAGATTTACAAAAAAGTGAATACCTCTTTATGGTTGGTTACAAAGTGATATGTGGTATTTGAATAACAAAGGTTGATGTACAAACACTTACCGTTATTAAATGTAGAAGTCACTTTGCTTGGATTGGGCCTTGAGGTCCTTCAACTTTTTAAGGATGTTTGTGAAGTAATCTTGCAAGTATTTCTCTAATGTGATGATGTCTTTTTGATCAACACCAAGAAGTTGGTACGTCTCGTTCATTGGTACCGAGAATACGGTATCACTTGTGAGAATCTATAACGAAAAAACATGATATGTTATATATAAATAAGTTACCATTGTAGTGATAAAAAATATATTATCTAATTAGTATTACCTCTGAAAATGCCAACCTGTCGGCAACATCATTGGTCCACTCAAAACAGCGAGTGAGCTGGCGAGTGAATTTAAGAACCGAGACTGGAACTGTAGTCACATTTGCATCTTGTCCAGCTAGTCTCTCACATAGTGTTATCACCTAGTGACAAGGAACCCGTTACACTGAAATTTCTATATATAGATCATTTACATAAATCTACAGAAAAAGAATTAACTTATTTCTTCAGTAATTAAATCATTATAATTTATTTGACCGTTTAAGAAAACTAATTTTTCCAGGTTACTCGATTTAGGAAAAGCGCAAAATAACATAGTTAAATGAATAAACCAATAAAACAATGAAAGTACAAGTGTTTTTCTGTATTTTTTTCCTGAATCAAACATGGAAGTCATTTACCTCTTGAGTTGTCCATGCACGAGGCCCAGCAAATGTAAGAAGCTTCCCATTAACTTTTTCACTTCTTATAGCAATAAATGTTAAACGAGCTATATCCTGTAAGAAGGCAGTAATTAATTTAAATTATTTTATCACTAATGGCAGATTAAATAAGACCAAAATTACATAAAACTACCTGGGTGTCCATATAAGCAATTCGTGTTGGAGCATCTGTTCCCCAAACAGATTTTTCTTCTAATATGGGCACTGCATATTGACCAATAAGCCCCTGCGGATATGAAAACAGTGTTTCTATCACCTTCTCTTACAAGAAACAGCAATTTACTTTCCAAAGAAACTTATTATAGCACTGTACTTTCATTTTTTCTTATTGTAGCATTGGTTTTAAATTATTTCTTTTTAGGGTATTGTACTTTGAATAGTCTAATAATTAGTTGATCATGCAGACTTGAATAGTCTTACTAATTAAAGCTAAATGCGAGAAATAGCAATGTTCTTGCATTTATATGTGTATTCTAGCATCATACTTCCATTTTTCTCTATTACAACATTGTGCTTTCCATTTTATTCTTATTAAGGTGTGGTACTTTATAAAGACCTACCCAATTATAGCATTGTAATTTCAATCTTTTTATTATTACAGCATTGTACTTTGAAAAAAAAAAAACTACCCAATCATATAAGTGAAAATTCATTTGTGTTTAGATGACATTGCTATAAATGGGTGAATTTTTCAAGGTACAATGCTATAATTGAAAGAAATGCAAGTATGATGGTATAATAAACAATCAACAAAAGTACGTTGCTATTTTTTGCATTTAACCCTATAATCTAATCTACTTGAGTGATGGAAACATGGGTATTGCTATGATTGGGTAGATTTTTCAAGGTCCAATTTTATAATAGAAAGAAAAGAAAGTAGGATGTTATAATAAGCGAATCAACGAAAGTACATTGTTATTTTTTGCATATAACCTGCATACCTGCATGAAACCACATAACCGGATGACAACATGGTTTATACCAGTGTCCTTAAGAAACTTCTCGGTACAATACTTGATCTCCATTAATGGAACTTCAGGATGCTTGTCACAATTATGAATCGAAAAGAATACATACTTTTGGATTCCCATTGCTTTTGCACACTGTATAAGAGCAACCTTTCCTTCCCAATCTACCTAAAATGAAAAGACAGACATACTTTAAATATAGCATTTTACTTTCATTTCTTCTTAATAGACTTTATCATGATTTGCATTTAATCATGTAAAAAGTATACTAATGTCATGATGCTTACGGTTTTTATGGGCTCCTCTGGACGCCCTGTGGCACAATCAATGATTGTATGAACACCAACCAGTGTTGCTGGTATTGTTTCAGGTTTGGTTAAGTCTCCCTGCACATAACAAGGTTATGAATTTACAAATTAGTAACACATCAAGTTAATGTTATCAAACGAGTACATGTGAAACTCGCTGAAGATAAAAAAAAGGTCTAAATGCAAGAAACAGCAACGTACTTCCAATTATTTGCATATTTTCGCTTCCTACTTTCATTGCTTCCTTATTACAATATTGTGCTTTCAATCCTTTTCTTATCAAGACATTGTACTAAAAAAATCTACCTAATCATAGCATTGTACTTTTGGTTTTTTCATATTAGGACATTTCCTTTGAAAAACCAACCCAGTCATAGCACTAAAATTGCTTTGTATTTGAATGACATTGATATAATTGGGAAGCTTCTTCGAAGTACAATGATGTAATACGAAGAAATGGAATTAGAATGCTATAATAAGCAAATTAATGAAAGTAGGTTGCTATTTCTTGAATTTATCCATAAAAAAAGAATGCTAGTAGGGACTTACATTGACAACAGTGGCACCCCAATCACGGAGAAAATCAGCAGGGGCAGGTCTAGGTCTGACAAGGCATCTCACATCATATCCCTCATCTAGTGCTCGCCTAACCACCTGTCTTCCTAATGTTCCAGTAGCTCCAATCACCATTATGCTGGTTGGTCTTACTGGGGTTCCTGGTGCCAAATTAGCTGCTGCTACAGGTTCTGTCCCAGCAGCACATGTAATCAATGGCTTCACAGACCCTCCAACAACTAAAATTTTGCAACACCATGACAGTTTTTAGTTTCAGTCCTTAACTTAGAAATCAACACATTCACATTCACATAAATGCACACATATATACAGACACATTATATGCATGTATATATACAAGTAGATAGATACGTGTCTAGTGTCTATATTCGTATACGAAATTGAAATTTAGTCTGATACACCTCGAAAATCAGGTTCTATCTCTACTTCGTGAGAAATCTACTCGATACTTTACAGAAAACCGTATGCAGAGTACAATTGCTAAGAACTATTAACGATTCAACTAGATAATTACAAAGGAACTACTACAAAAATGTTACCTACAATACAATGCAACAGATACAGACCGATCAAAATTTATAACAAAATAACTGATATCGTGAAATTGCGTTCGATTATTGCAGCAGCTACTATAAATGAGCCAACACCGTTAAATACTAAAAACTACCTCGAAGAGAAGATTGAGAGACAGCGGAAAGAAGGCGGTCAGGAGCAAACGCGCGGCTCCACGTCAGCGAATTGCCGGTGATTTGGCGAAGAGAAGAACTGCTCCGAGTAACCGCCGGCGACTGAGTGTGAGATAACCGCGAATGAAGTGTGGTGGAAGCCATATCTACGTGTGTGTGTCAGAGAGACAGAGAGGGACGGAGGAGAAAGGGGAATGGAGCGGGACAAATGGACAGTGAGATGCGAGTGATTCCACGTCGTTTCTTTTTTCTTCACCCCATCCATTTTGGATTACGATTTGCGCTTTTTTATATCCTACTGCTAATGTGCGCCGGATTAGTTTTTATTCCCTCCGTTAGAGTTGCCACGTCACCGGGTACTACCTCCCAAGTCCATGTCTGATTTGGCCCAGTTATTGAGTTAGCCCATTGTTTTCTATAGCATTTTGTTTCGTAAGAAGTACAGGAAACAAAAATTGGACCCCACCGGGCTTTTCACAGGTCTGGACCGTCTGGTTAACAAAATTTGATAACAACTTTTAGGTATAAAATTAGAGGTGCACAAGAAGGCGGTTTAAGATCCGATACCATCCTATTTTAGAAACTGGTTCGGGTCAAACTGGTTTGAAAAATCATATTAGAGACCTTTATTCACCCGTTGCATTATCCCATAAAGGAGTGAGCATATGGTCCTCATAACCAAGCCCAAGCCCAATAAACGAGCGACCATATCCGATTTTAGGAACCGAGTATAAGGATCGGTCAGGTATGGAAACTTATATGGAAGTTTAAAAGTCAATTTCTGTTTTTGCCGCAATTTTATCCGTTTTTGTAACTGTCGTCACGACTTCGTACAAAGTCGGCTTGATCTGAACTTTTTCCAACACAAAGTTCATGAGTAGTAATTCATTTTAGACTCTGGAATCACTGGATTCGGGTTCATATTGACTGTTTTACGAGCCCCGGAACACAAAGTATCAAAGTTGTTTTGTGCAGTTTTTATTTTACTTTGCTGCATTTCATACTAAATCTGATTGATCTAAAATTTTTTCAGCACAAAATTAATGAGTAGTAGTTGATTTTAGAATCACTTGAGTCTAATTCATATTGACTGTTTTACAAGCCCCGAAAAATGGGGTACCAAAGTCGAAATTTCTTATTAATAACTTCTTTTTATATTGTAGATTCTTTTTATTGACGAGATGTTTTACCTCTCAACTCTCGCGATTTCAAGGTATGTCGAGAGGTGATGAAATTTTTTAAAAAAATTCAATACCAATACGGATATCAGGTTGGTTCATATCGGTCCCAAGCCCAAACCCGAACCCAACCATTTCTTCGGTCGGCACTCGGTTCCATCTTTCGCCCAAACTCGGTCTCGGTCTAGCTTGGGTTCGGTCCGAGTCGGCTTGGTTCTGGACCCAAGCTCACCCCATATGACCGAGAAACGTTTTTTTTTAATTATTAGTTTAAAAATACTGTTTTGAACCCCTAAATGATTCTGAATTCCAAAAAAAAAAAAAAACTATTTTATATCATGACAAAGTGATTTTTTTATTTATTTAGTGGTCGGTTTCTGATCAACCATGGAAATTTCGTTAATTTTGATACCAAAATCGAGCTCGGCAAAATGCGGAAATATGGCGAAACATAGATTTTTCAAACCAGTTTTGAACCGATCCTAACTCGTTCTTTTAGGTTCGAAGTTTTTTGCTCAGAACTGATAAAATTCAATATAGTTTTGGCTTTGTTGACCAAAACCGATCCCAAGACCAGTCTAGATCCCGGAAAAATCCGGTTTGTGCACCTCTAAGTGTACTTGTGTCAGTTGTGTGTATAGTCTGTTATAATTGGATCTTTGACATGTGTTTTTAATCGATTATTAATTTTTTATTTATAATCTCATTAATTAATAAAATATCATCAAATTTTGTCTAATCAAATTGTATTACAGGAACTTTATAAACTGATCATTCAACGGTTCGGACCGGTCCGAATTTTCTGAACTATTATTGGCCCTACATATTTAACCTGGCTCTTTTTAACCCGTTACCAGAAGTCTTGGTACCAAATTGGTTACCCAATTACATAAACACCTCTACTACAAATAACACTTCTCAGTTTATTTTTATTTTTGTTTGCTAAACCTAGTATTTCAAGCATTTTAAGTCCATATCTTTCTGACCCATTTTCTAAATATTTTTATCTTGCATAAGTTTCTTTTTCGATGGTTGTTTCAAACTTTCAATACAAAAATTAGGACATCCTTTTATCTCGACATCAGTTACAAAATGTTGTTGTTTCAGGTATTAACATAAGTTATAGCTTAATTTTTATATGGACATCCTTAACATGAATACTTACGTCGTAGAACCATTTTTAAATTCGTTTGAGTGCTTATAGCATGTTAGAATGCTTTTACAACACTAATTTAACCCTATTGTGAGCAGTACGATTTTGGGGCATCATCTTGATAACTTAGAAATTTCATTTTCACACGATTTCTGGATAATGTATAATTAATATCATAATATACGTGTAGAAATTTTCTATATTTCTTTTGCTTTTGTTTTAGCTGTTACATCTCTCTTTTTTTTTGTTCGTTATTGTTTTAAGCAACTAGTTTTGTCTGTGTGTGTGCAGTTAGTAAAATTGTATACTTTAATCGCATTCGTAATAATTCAATGTATTTGGATAACCTAAACTGAAACTCCTCGAGAACAAAATTTTGTCTTATCTTGCATTGAATTATATATTTCGGTTCATTACAGTTTACATGTTAATGATACGCATATTATGTTTAATCAACTTAGCAGTCTAACATAACCGACATTCAAACAAAGTACCATAACTTGATAAACAAGGAGTCAACCGAATATCTTTATGTCAAGAATATGACTTTGACCCCTTACTAAGGCATGCATAAAGTATTTCAAGAATATTTAAATTTGTATAGTAACGTATTCGCATCTCATTAAAGGATACATTATGGTATTTGACCCAGGGGCGGATACAGGATTTATCAGTAGCGGGTGCACAATAGTGGGTGGGTGACATTTTATTATTTAAGCGGGTGCACAATTTTTTTCGTACCGTTGCACCTAATAGAAAATAAATAAAAAAAAAAAAATTTCCACTCCGTACACGATTTTTAGCAGGTGCACCGCCCCCCCGATGCTCTATATTGAATCCGCCAGTGATTTGACCCATTACTAAGAAGGTATGCAAAAAGTATGTCCTATCACCTCTAATGAGGTTGTTTCGTGTCTGCTTTCTTGATATGCATACAATGTGGTTTAGCGCTTAAAACCATCGCTTCTTTCTCATAGCATATGCTTTAAAGTTTAAATCATGAATGTTTCTTACGAAAATTCTGTCTTTGAGATATTGTTCATCTTTCACACGGCACTAGCAAAGGCTAATAGTTTAATGCCACACATAGAATTCAATACCAAAACGTTTCTTGTTTTCCTATACTTTTTAGAATCGTGAAAACTTCTCATTCCTTCTTTGTGTGGTGATAACACACTATCTTGGATATGTTTTCTAACCATTATGTATATTTAGTAGTCACTCCACGAGAAATTTCTCTCATGAAGTAAAGCATAAGTACATGAATAATTTTTACCCGTTCCACTAGGACGATACAACGTACTCTCACACTACTTCTTCCTCCATTATTGTTTCCTTTTATGTAGGTGATGCTAAACTTGTAGTAATAGTTGCTTCTTATTTGTGGTAATAAAGATTCACGATCCTAGTTTTATCCGGTTCCTGTTATTAGGATACGTATTTTCCCATGAATGATTATATTAGGATTGAACATAATATATACAGAATACAATAATTATGGGCCGATAATTTGACTCTAGAATATGGACCACAAGCTATACAAATAATATACAATAAGAAAATTAATAAGCTCCGCTCAGCGGGGGATAAGGCTAAACACTCGAACTAGATCTGAAGCCAATGAACAAATAAGTGGGAAGGTCCTTTGTGAAATGTCAACATACTAATGACTAGAAGGCACATGTAGAACACGAATTTTCTGGTTGCAACCTTGCTGCAAACAAAGTAGATGTTAATCTCTATGCATTTGGTTTATTGGTGTTGAACCCAGTTGTTTGAGAGATACACAAAGTTGGTGTTATTGCAGTAAACAATAGTGGCTTTGGCTAAAGGATTATGTAGTTCACATAGAAGACTGCGAAACCAACAAGTCCCAACAACTTCATTAGCTACGCCTATGTACTCGGCCTCGACGTCGGATCTAGAAACAATAGATTGGCACTTAACGACCATGATATAAGAGTGCCACCAAGAAACACATAATAGCCGCTAGTTGAGTGATGTGATGATGTGCATCCTCCCACGGTATTTGAGTAAGCAATGAGGCCTGTAGTAGTTAAGTGATGAAGTTGAAGACCGTAATCAAGGGACCTCGAAGTGTATCGTAGGATGCATTTAGGTGCATATAGATTAGGTTCTCAAGGATCATGCATGTAGAGGAAAATCTGTTAAACAACAAAGAAGAGATCTAGTTGGTGAAAGTCAAGTATGCAAGTTGTAACACCGATATGTTGCTATGATTGAAGTTTAATCTAGGTTTGGGGGTTTCCAAGTGATTGAATTTGGAAGTTTTTTGTGGTATGAAGTTGCATCTCTAAATGTTTTGAGGTTAACAAACGTGTATATATGATTTATGGGGATAAAATTGATGTGTTTTTAGGGGCTAAAAGTCTAGGAGATCATTCTACACGATGTCTAGCTTGAATTATTCATCCTACACGACGTGTAGCAATGGCAGAAGCTTTAAAATGTCTATTTCTTGTAAGATCTGATGGAACTAAGTAGCCTTAAGGGTCCTTAACCCTTGTGGAACCATTTGGAAGGGTGGAAATGATCTATAAACACTTATATTCATGTCATGATTGGTGTAGGCAGATCCTAGATAAATAAATGAGTTTTTCTAATTATCAAGTGCAAGCAATGTTACATTGTCTTTAACCATCCTACGAGGTGAGTAACTTTACATATCATTGTGGTTGTGATATGATACATATTATGATCTGCATGGATCATTGATACTCGAATGCAATTTTATGTGGTGGACACTAGGATGCTATACACACACACACACATATATACTTGTATGTATGTGGTAATTGTGATAATTAAAATGTTAACACATAACGAAGAGTTTGTGTTAACATTTTTGTGTAGTAAATCCTATTAAGGACCATACGTGGTAGACTATGTTGAAGTCTAGGAATAGTGAATCCTAGATACGAGTAATGGTGGGTGTAGATTGTATATGGTAATGAGACGAGAACCTTTTACCAAACATGGTGTAATAGTTTGGAAACGAGGTGGATGCATAACGAGTACCTTGCATGTCACGTAGTGTGTGTGTGTGTGTGTTGCATGGTCACATAACGAGTAGCTTGTGATCATGTGTAGAAAGTGTTAACGTGGCTGCATAACGAGTACCTTGTAGTCATGTGGTGGCGTTAGCATAGTCACATAACGAACATCTTGTGACTATGTGTTGAGAATACTAGTGTGATTACACAAAGACTCAAAGAGTACTTTGTAATCACACCAAACGACTACAGGTTTCATGTCCTTTCCCATAAATAATTATATGTTTTTTTGTCATTTTCTGTAAAAAAAAATCATTATTATATCATTAATAAGCCTAAAATATAGAGGTTTTGTTGAAGATTTTTCTTGATATAAGATTGTATTTGTTTTTTACAAAAAAACTCTTTCTCTTATTTTATCTTCAAACCCGAGACATTTGAGAAAAATGATGTTTGTCTCCCCACCACCATCTCCGCCATCACCACCTCTTCTACCGTCGCCACCACCATCTTTGCCACTGCCACCTCCGCCACCACCACTAATGTGATTTAGTATGATTAAAAAAAAAAGAGTACAAACATTTGTCTCTTAAAACACAAACACTAAACCTATTTTATCACTTGTAATATTGACATCAATATCAAGTTTAAGGCAATATATAGAGTTCTTAAGCGAGGCATCGTCAAAATCTTGCTATAATAATTTAATTAATAAAAATTAATAAATACAACCTACCCCAAACATTTCAACAACTTCAACAAAAACCTCTATATACAAATTTCTTCGGACATACCATATGCTATAACCGTTCTCAAAAACAATCAACCGACCCAAGAATAAAAACTTTAAAATCAATTAATTAATCAGAAAAAATCTCTTCAAGCTCACGGTTTTCCGGATTAGCAACCAGACCCGAATCTTGTGTAGCCAACATTTGAACCTCCTGAATCTTGTTTTCGTTTTCAACATACTCTTCGTAAGAACTGCCTATTTCTTCATTCGATGCATCTTTTGATTCCAATTCGGGTTTTGTACGTATCGTTGACTTTGACTTCGAGTTTTCACATATGCATGCGACAGGGTTTTCATGAAACTCACCCCTCCCGGGTTTAACCTCATTGGGTAGACCCATGAATCCGATTTGATAAAATTTGGTCGTGTTCTTGAATTCTTCCCATGTCATATTGTCTCGATCAAGAAACAAACGCCAAAGCTTTTTGGCATTTGGTCTAATAGTCGGTTTATGCCCAAAGTATCTCCTAAAACAATCAAATGTTGAAATAAATTATTAAGTTTCAAAAGATTTACACTAATTTATACCAAAAAAAGGTTTTTGGTAAAAATATCACGTGATATGCTAAGTGATTTTAGAGAATTCTATTTGTACCTTCTTCCGGCCAACATTTTGGCCATGTTACCGTTGTTATTTGTGACGAAAACGTCGCTTTCGTCACAAACGATGAAATCTAGAGCCGCCATACGCGAAGAATATGATGAAAAAGGTGCGAGTTCCTCTTTGGTTGTGATGGTGTCTTTTGAGTGGATGTTTGGGAACAAAGCTTTCAATGGTGCTAATGTGTCTTCACCTCCGTACACTTCACCTGACGCCACGTAGATGTGAACATCGCTCCCGTACCCTAACGCGCGTAGCATAAGCCCAACTTCCTCGGGTGTCAACGGACATCTCCCTTGCCTTCGTTCCCTATCCGGGTTCCTTTTCTGCATTGCAAAAAAAAAATATATCAGGTATTTTAATTCATATTTGCACACTGACCGGACTTAACTGGCCAGTCCGGTCTGTGTGCAACTCTATCTGTATCCATCGTGCAAATGAAGCCTTACATGTAAAGTTTTCCACCTTCTTCGGATTTGTTGTAATTCTTGTCTTTCCTTGTCTCCGCCACCATAATAGCACCCCGAGAAGGCAAGCATATCGGATTCGAACCTACACATTTTGAAAATTCGGTCACACAATCATTGTAAAACAAGTAGAAATCATAGGGTAAGCATCGGGATTTGGGCCCATTAGGTCTAGATCCGTATCAATTGACGGGTCTGGTCCAAAGGACCCGATTGTAAATTCTTAAAATTCGTTTTGATTTGTAATATTGGTTGATATTTTGACCTAGTTGAATGTGTACCTCAAATGCAAAGCGATGAAATGCTTGCTTTTCTTCCTCATACGTGCGACTAACGTTTTCCCCATTTCAACAATCGGGTCGGTAAACCTCAACGCATGGTAGTTGGCTCGGCATCTCAGTTTCTGAAGATTCGTAGCCAACCGGTTCGATAACCGGTAATCGAACTTAGTAAGCATAACAGCCTATGATATAAAATAAAAAAAAAGTAGTAATCAATTTCTCTAATAACAAAAATGACATCATTATCAACATTCAAAAGGTTAAATCCAAGAAATAGTAACCTACTTTTGTCGGTTTGATTATTATCCCTTCATCTTAAACGTTTGTATTTCAAAAAACCTACCTAATTATAACATTGTCTTTTTACTAATATAAATATCTATTACAAAATATAACCCCCTTATAAAGAAAAAAGTTAAAAATGTACCTTTTTCTTGTCGAGAAGAGGAACCATTCGAGATTGATAGCACCCTTGATTGCATTTTCGGGGCACTCGAGTTCTATGCGGATGCACAATTCTTCCGTTAATAGCAGGAAGTTCTTTTACGATCTTAACTTCTTTTGATAAATATGATATAAACCAATCAACATCAAAAATTTCAGAAAAATTGCTGCAACAAAAAGGACACTAATGAGAACAGAATCTAGCTAGGGAACCGTGTTATGGCCCATTTATTGTCACAAATACTAGAAAAATCTAAAATCGGTTAATGTTTTAATATATGTACAAACCTTTGGTCTTTCCAATATGACTTTTGATCGAGTTTTGGGACTACGAGTGTCGCGTTTAGTATGTAAGCAGCAACAACTGCATCTGTTATCTGAAATTTTTAATGTTATCGAAAAAAAATATGAGTGGTATTATATTTATATGTAATAAATTAATAATGACGTGGCATACCCCTGTTCGTTGTTGGTTTAAACCACCACTCGTAGCGATCAATAAAAACCTATGGGGATTGGTTTTCGCCTTTGCTTCTATAAGATATAAGTTCAAATTGGTTACGATGTATCAAAAAATTTAAAGTTTTTTTATGAAAAAAAATAATAATAAATGCATTTTTCGGTTTTTCCATTTTGCTTGAATCAAAGAATATAACTGTTTCCGAAAATGGGGTTTTAAAGATTTTTGTTGTTGTATACGAAAGATTTGCTATAAAGTTAAGTAATAACTGAGACCCGAAAGTAAAGATATGATTGAAATATTAAATGAAAAATATTATCATAATATAAATAAAAACAAACCTAAAAAATTCTGATTTTTTTCCGAGCAGCCGTAGTAGAACTGTGACTGACTTGACCGCCATAGATTCCGGCGTATACTCCCTTCTGCTATTGACGGCTTCCAATTTATACCAAATAAAATTAATAAGTTGAATATGTAAACAATTGTTATTCTATGAAATAAAAAATATCCAATTGTATATAAATATGCAAAAAACAGAACAAATCCAATGTAACGCTTACCGGAACAAGAAAAGCTGTCGGCTTTCCGGCATTTGACCGTACCTCGATAAATTGATCAGACTGTAAACGAGAATATTAAATTTGATTGAAGTAATGATTAGGTCAAAATGAGATTTAAGATTTATGAATGGGTTTACGGTTTACCTCACTTCCGGTATGGCGGAAATGGTGGTGGTTGATTGGTGGCGACAGGAATGACAAAACGGCGAATAAGAACAAAATACAACCAGCGACGGCGGAGATGAAAGGGAGGAGATGGTGGAGGTGGATACGGCGTCGGTGGCAGAGTATTACACCTTGAAAGATTCCGATACCGATGTAAACAGCGTTGTTATGGTGTTGAGTTTTCTTCTTCATGATTGATTGGGTATGTTTCTTTAGCCGATCGAAACAGCAATGGCGGTGTCAATGGCGGTGTCAATGGTGGTGTCAATGGTGGTGATGGTGGAGGTGGAGGGGTTCATTTTCCGACGACACAGGTTTTTTCATGGCGTCGGAACGGCAACAGCATCATCATCAACAGAAAGGTTGTTGCCATTGTGCGATTATGCTTCTGGGTTTTGAAGGATTCTGATTCTTGCAGATGAATACCAGAAAAATTGTAGAGAGAGAAAGAGAGAGGAGAGAGAATGTGGGCCAGGGACTCCGGCCTTCACCTCGATGGAATCGCAAGCAAGAAATCTTAGTTGGATTTTGATACGTTCGTATAAATCACAATTATAATTCCAAAAAGGTCCCTCAGATTTTAGTTATTTTGCACAAACACATAAATTATTTTGATAGTAAATGTTTAAGAAAAATTAAGTCTTTAAGGATATTATCCTATAAATGATCCAGTTAGTTATACCATTAGTTGGATTATCGCTAGCTAACCATGTTTTTATTTGTCAGGTGAGTATTTTATTTGATTATAAACTTGTAACATATTCTATTAAACATTACTTTGAAAATAGATTTTTTGAATATAAATTTATTAAACGCACATTTCATTTTACATATGAATTTCCCCTTTATAATTTTAATTGCTATATTTATCAATCAATGTCCAAATATGTTATTTGCATCAAAATATGTAGAAACTAGAAGTACCAAACTTTTAAAGTTAAGTAAGCAGTCAAAATCAAACTTTTTTCATCACATCCATATAACATAGAGTTGAGCAAATATATACAATGTTCATTCTATATTTATCTCTTACTTAATCATCTTGATTATTCATCTAATTGTGCATGTATAGCCTTCTTTTTTATGTTTTATGATATGATGTGTACTAAAATTTATAAATTTTATTTTTCTAATATAAATTGCTTTATTGAAATTTCTAAAATTTGGAGCCGTAACTTCCTGTTTAACTTTCAATGTAAATATGTAAAATCACTTTACAAAAGTATGCTATTTTTTATCTTGAAAAAATCGAAACAAAATGTCTTTAATCCTTTAGTGTACCAATGGGTACCCAAGGATGAAAGAATACAAATTCAAATTTGAGCAACAAAAAATTATAGGTATTTCTTTATATTCCACGTATTATACTCATTAATTATACATATAGGTGTATCCAAATTCCAACCTGATTTACCCGTGTAATCGTATTTGAATGGAAAATAAATAATCGATCAAACTATAGTAACAACTAAAGTTACCACGTAAGTCATAGAATCAAAAGAAGTCTACTAAAAATATGAAAATAAACAGTCAATTTTACATCGAATGTACTATGTTGATCTTCAAATTATTAGAAAAGAATGTATATATCATGTGTTTCTTTTTCTTTTAAATGATTAAAATATTATTGAACTAAATGGTTAAAGTGATTGAGATAGTACGAATTTGTCAAGCAATTGTTAAAATAGAATCATACTAACTAGTTAACAAAGTAGAAGGACTATTTTTGTCGTAAAAGTAACATCTGGATTCTCCTGGAAATTGTTGTAAGCTCTAGTGGTGTTTAATGGAATTTTGTTTTTGGATATTGTAGATAAATCTAAAAAGCGAGCGGATCTTGCCACCTGGCAACTGCAATGAATCCTAACCGGTCAAAATACAACCTCATTATTTGGTCAGTTACAAACAAAAAGGAAGGGCTGAGTGAGCGAGGGCTTGTTGAAAGAGAAAGGTATAATTGTAAAAAAAAAAAAAATCAATTTCAAATTTGTTTACAGTAATTCACCAAAATAATCATATTTAGAGTTTAAATATATTAATATAATTTTTTTTATCTTAGCTCTCCAAATTCAGCAAATAGAGTAACACAATTCTAAAACCATCCCCAACTTTATTATTTTTATAAAAAATAAAGGGAATTTTTGAAAAACTTACTACAAATTTTTAATATTTTATCTAAAGAACTATTGTATTATTCATTTTTCAGAAAAGTCATTTTTTTCTAAAAATTAAAAAAACATTACATGTAAACAAAACTTTTCAAAAGACATCATTTTTAATAAAGAAAATTCATAATACAATGTAATTTTAATATTTCAATAGAGCTTACTTACCACTAGGGTGAGAATGGTTTGTTACTAAAACTAAAATCTAAACAAGTGTAACTTTTTTGTTTTTATTTTTATTTTTATAAGCTTTTTGCAGTTACATACATCGTTAATAGATTTTCACAATCATATTTAAACTTCAACATACATCAGAATATCTTTACATTTGTATCAAAATCATTGAATATTTGTTATTATTGTCGATACTTTTTAAGACAAATTTAAACATATATCACTCAAACGTGTTTTTAGGTTTCTAAAATGAACCGAAAAAAATGTTTTATAATAACCAAAAACCATCCCGTAGGTTTTCAAAAAAATTTGGTTTTTCGGAGTCCAATTTTCTGTTATTTTCGATTTTTTTTACGGTATCGAGTTTTTGGACACCCTTGTTAACCACCAAAATTCATATTTCATTCAATCACAATGTATTTGACACACTTCGTGAAGTGGAATCACAATGCATTTTTTATTTGAAGGCTAACACAATACATGTTTGAAAATTTGCATTAGAAAGTGTTGACAAAAAATTACAAGCATTCAATGATTTTGATACAAATTTATGATATAATAGTTTTTTAAAGATATGCATGACGTACATTGAAGTTTAAACATGATAATGAAAGTCTATTAAATACATGTGGCTTCAAGAAACCTATGAAAATAAAAACAAAACCAAAAAAATAAAAAAGATAAAAACGAGTAATTAAAAAAATGATAGTTTGGTATTTTCGAAGTCAAAAAGCAAAATCTTCGGTTCGGTTTTCATTATAGTAAAAATCTGAACCATTCTCAATCCTAGTGGTTAACAAATTATATTGCATGGTTAAAAATTAGAAGTTCATATTCAATTAACATTACTTTAAAAATGTATTATCTTGTATAGAAATTTATTAAAAGTTTATTTCATTTTACATATAAATGTCTCGTTTATAAGTATAATTGTTGTAGTTTATTAGTCAATGTCCATATATGTTATTTGCATCAAAATAAACAAACTTGAAGTACCAAACTAATAAAGTTTAAACATTCAAAATCACTTTTTTTCATCACATCCATATAACATAGAGTTGAGCAAACATATACAATGTTTATTCTATATTTATCTCTTAATCATCTTTGTTATTCATGTAATTTTCCATATGTAGCCTTCTTTTTTATGTTTTATGATATGATGTGACTAAAATTTAAAATTTTACTTTTTAAATATAAATTTCTTTACTAAAACTTCTAGTATTTGAATTGGATCATAGATTGTGTCTTTCATGTTTAACTTTCGATGCGACTTTGTAAAATCAATTAACAAAAGTATGCTATATTTTATCTCAAAATTTTCAAAACAAAATGTTTTTATCCTTTAGTGTACCACTAGGTGCCCAAGGATGAAAGTATACAAATACAAATTAAAACCAAAAGTTATAGTTATTTCTTTGGATTCCTATGTATTGTAATCATTAATTATAGTATATGTGTGTGTATCCAAAACTGGCTTACCTCGTGTGTCTATATTTCAATCCAAAACGTATAATTGACAAAATTACAATATCTATAAGAGTCACTATATAAGTCACATAATCAAACAACTCTATAAAAATGAAAATAAATGGTCAATTTAGTGTTAAGTATCTTAGACTTGGATGTCGATATTCAAGTTATTAGAAAATAATACATATAGCATGCTGCATGCGTTTCTTTTTCTTTTTAAAAATTTTAAAATATAATTAAATTAAATGGTTAAACAGAGTGAGGTAGTATGAATTTCTCAAGCAATGGTCAAATTAGGATCATACTATCTAATTAACAAAGAAAAGGACTATTTTTTCGTAAAAATAACATCAGCATTCTCCTGGAAATTGTTATAAACTCTAGTTGGTTTTTATGGAATTTTGTTTTTGGATATTGTAAACAAATATAAAAAGCTAGGGGATCACGCCACCTGGCAACTGCATTTGAATCTCAGCCATTCATAATACAACCACATTAATTGGTCAATTACAAGCAAAAAGGAAGGGCTGAGCGAGGGAAGATTTGTTGAAGGCTTAAGGTGTATAATTGTATTTTTTTTTTTTTGTCAGTTTAATTCATTCAAATAATCATTTTTAGAGTTTAAATATATTTATATAACTAGACTGGTCCAAGTCAATTCGAGGCTCAAAGCATAAGGAGACCCTTCAATATACACAAAATTACAGTCAAATAGCTAATATTAGTAATAATATACAAAATATTAAGAGACACTGATTCACTAAATTTTACAGTTATTTGAGGTTGTTAAGGCTTAAAAAGAAATCCCGTCCCATTTCATTCTCTTCATTTCTGTGTACCAAGCACATACCCAGTGGTGGATCTAAGAATTATGTTGGTTGGGGGCATTTTGATTCTTCAAAAAATCATTGAGGATGTTCTTTATAAACATATGCATATTTGAGATATTTCAACCAAATTAACATTAAAAAAATTTCTACCAAAAATCCATTGGTGGCATCATCCCCCATTGCCAAAGCACTAGGTCCGCCCCTTCATACACCTATTTATGACAATAGTAATATCTAATTGTTGATGCTGTTAATTTTTGTTGTCTTTTAAGTAGGGCTGACAAATATGTACCACGGAGAACTAATCAATACATTACAAATTGCACCAATAAAATCGGTAGACAACATGTTTGGTAGCCAATATGTTTGGTCGATAGTATCATACCAATTAAGCAGTCTTGGTACGGTAACGACACAAAATTTTGAATATCACGGTTGTATCGTACAAATCGATTCATATATATATATATATATATATATATATATATATATATATATATATATATATATATATATATATATATATATATATATATATATATATATATATATTTAGAGTTAGTATTAAATACATTTGGTAATTATTGTGTGAATGTAGGACCAATTTTAGACCATTAGATTAAAATAATGAAAGGCTGTAAATTGAGGGTACACATTATTGTCATGGGGTGACATATACTATATAATTAGACTTAATTAATTATAAGGACAAATATGACATTTTAATAGGAGAGAGAAATAACATATTACCTAGTGTATTATGTGATGATTAATAATTGCAAATAAAAAAATAAATGCACAATAATAACTGTACATAAAAAAATAACTATACATAAAAAACGTAGATTATCACATAATATCATTTTTGAAAAAATACAGTGTCATTCTAAGAGAATACATTTCATTCTTGACGTAACACACTTCAATTCTCAAATAATACACTTCATTATTGCCCCCGCCTTCCTTTATGGAAATATCATTCTTGAAAAAATACAGTGTCATTCTAAGAGAATACATTTCATTCTTGACGTAACACACTACAATTCTCAAAGAATACACTTCATTATTGCCCCGTCTTCCTTTCTGGATCGTCTTCTTGACGTAACATACTACAATTCTCAAAGAATACATTTCATTATTGCCCCGTCTTCTTTTCTGAATCGTCTTCTTGACGTAACACACTACAATTCTCAAGTAATACACTTCATTATTGCCCCGTCTTCCTTTCTGGATCGTCTTTGCAAGTAAAGAATTCTTGAAAAGTGGAAGCATTCTTGAAGAATCCGAGCATATGATCTTCCACATTCTTGAAAAATATGTGTATAACAACCCCTGCATTCAATTCTTAAAGAATATGTGTATAACAACATGGAATGGTTAATCGAAATCAAACAATAAAACAAATATATAAATTTGAGGGATTCCTATTGAAAGTCATGCACCTAAAATCAAACAATAAATAAAATATCAATTGAGGGATGTGTATAATACAACTTGCGTTTCTATTGCAGTTAAAACTAAACCATAACAACATAAAAATAAATGAAAGTTGAAAGTTAAACTTAAAAGTAAAACAAATAAAATAATAAATAATAAACATTTAGAAACAATAAAAAATTGGATTGTAAAACCAATAAATAGATACGAAATTACAGTAGGCAATACAAGTTTTTCGTAGTTTGTAACTTTGTATCAAAACCTTTAATTCAAAACCGAACTGAACAAGAATACTTTAAACTTTATTGCTTCCTGTTTTGAAAAAATTGACAAACCGAAGGGTGAAGGGGGAATTGGCCCAAAAATTGGATAGTCTTACCTTGTGCAGCGATTTAGTACCGTTTTCTAAAAAAAAGATAACCAACAAGAGCGATTTCAGAGAAGATAATGAGAGAAGTTCGAGTGATAAGTGACCAGTGAGGAATAGCCGATCGGAGGAGGATTTTCAGAGAAAATAACGAGGTTTCGAAATCGTCTCCTAATTTACGGCAATAAATTGGTACGCAGATTTGGAAATCGGTTGATACTCCTCGTAATTTTTCCGGTCTCCTCGTCTTCTTCAATGAGGCGTGCACTTTTTTAGCCGATTGAATACTGAAAACGCACATGTTGGTTGGCGGCGATGGAGACCGGTGGCGATGGTGATGAATACTGAAGACGCACATGGAGAGAAAGAGATCACAAATATGTTGTTGTAGAGGAAGAAGATTACGGTGGCGATGGTGATGAGTTTGATCGAGATACGTTTGCCGAAGATTTCATAAACCTGGTCAAGAATCGATGCACGAAAATCATTGACATCAAGAACATTTTTCTTCATTAACACCACCGTCCCTTTGATATTCTTCTTCATCTGCTCCGTTTCATCCCTCAATTGTTGATTATAAGGCTACGGCTATTTAGGGTTTGATGAAAAACCGTATAAGAAAATGACGGAGAAAGAGAGGGGAACAACGAGAAAATCTAGGAATAATTATATAACTATCTGAATTACTGAAAAATTTTAAAATATAATTAATTAATTATAATGTCAATTTACCATGGTGCCCTTATGAAATGATTAGACCAAAATTGGTCTTACATTCACACAATAATTGTTGAATGTATTTGAACCTAGATCTATATATATATATATATATATATATATATATATATATATATATATATATATATATATATATATATATATATATATATATATATATATATATATATATATATATATATATATATATATATATATAAAGATATGTCAATTTCAGTTCTCATTTTTATGTTTTAATTAGAAGTAATAACTAACAAGTTACAATCGGGAACGAATTACTAAAACAACTCTTAATACTAATTCTTTTTTCAAACAACACTACAAATTAAAATCGAACTAATAACACAAGCGAGTAAGCGACAACCAGTTTATCTCATGGCAAACAAGATTAAAAGAAACTATTCAAACTCACGTTTATCTTAGGGCAAACAATTTTGAAATTTTCACACATCAATTATCGCCTTCTCATTCCCACTACTCATATCAAAGTTCCTTTTCTCGAAGTTCTTCCCTAATCGGCAATTGCAAGTTCTCAATCGTTAAACACAAGTTCTGAATCGACAATGGCTGCTTCTCGATTGCTCTGTTGTTGAGTGTTGCCTACCCCTAGCGGCTTTATGTGTTTCTAAAGAAGTTTTATGAAGCTACTCTAAGACTTAGCGCATGGAAATCAATCAGTTCCAATATATTGTTTGTGGAAATGATTACATTGTAGACCGACATTGATAAGGCCATGCTTTCAGAAGATCTTATTCCGAAGAGGGTTGCAACTTCTATGAAATCAAAGTTCAACAAGTATTGGGGAAGTTTTGAGTCGATTAACAAGATTATCATGATAGCTAATGTTCTTGATTATAGATACAAGTTGTAATAGGCAAAAATAGTTTTAAAGAAGGTTAAGGCAAGTCACCTATTAATTGAGTCAATAGAAAGGGACTTAAAGATATTATTAATAAGGATGTATGATGAGTAAGGAAGTTGAGAGAAGGGGGCACGAAAACCATTATCATTATGTTATAGAAGATTTAGGAGTATATGATGATAAACTTGACGGGCTTGATAAAATCAGCAAGGAGATAGCAAAAGAGAGGATGTCAAAGCAATCAGAATACATAATGAATGATGTTGACCAATATTTATCTGATCGGTCTATCAACATTCTTGCTAAGAATTCTGAAATTCGAAAGTGGTGGAAAGGTAATGAACCAACATATCCAGCTCTATCAAGTTAGCTAAATATATATTCGTCGTACCTTGCACAACAGTGGCTTTGGAGAATGCATTTAGTTTAGGTTTACGAATGGTGGATCCTTCAGAGCTTCACTGACACCAAAAACAGTTAAAGCCCTTGTTTGCACATCTGATTGGTTACGTGCCTCTCCTATTAACTTCAGCTTATATGAAGATCCAACTGAGGATGCCTTGAAGATTTACCATGAATTAGAAGAACTTGAGAAAGATCAACTGTAATCTGTAATATTCTTAGGTGGCGTTTCTTTTTTCAATGTTGAGAATTTATTTTTCTGTAATTGCTTTTTTCCTATTGAGTATTTACTGATATAGGTCAAAACATGAAAACTAGAAACAATCAACTTACCACTTCTTAGACTAATTAGACTAATATCTTATTTTTGTTACTTTCTGTATACTAGCAAGTGTTTGACATGTTCCTTGGTTAAGACCGAGCATCAACGACCATATGGAGACTTAGAGCCTTTACAAGTTCCAAAGTGGAAATGGGATGTAATGCCCTCAATTCTTGGAAGATAGAACTTCTAAAAACTTTAAATGTTTTATTCCATTTTCAGAGTAAACTTAGTTAGAAGGAAAATACATATAGCTAAAAGTTACTTCTCCTATGCAGGATTCAACTGTTGAGACTTATCTATGTATATTTTTTATGTCTAGATCAATATTCATTCATGAGGAGGATTGTTGGAAAAAATGGGTTATGTTCCAACTTTGCTCTCTAGAACGAATTTGAATTATAACTCTAATTAAAAATTAGTTTATGGGTTTATGTACTTTTACATGATAGCTTCTTTTTGATAAATCATATGCTCCACATAGATTTCGTGTGAATATCATATACATCATTAAATTATCGTACTTGAAATAGATGTTCGAAAAGTTGAAGATTTCTCCTACATCGGAAGAGCTCGGAAGTTTGAACCACTTTATATGTGGTAGCATAAGATCAACATTTTAATGATATAAACCAACCTATTAGTATATAAATGTGACACATTATTAATGGAAAAAATTGCTTGTCTTTTCTATTTTCAACTTCCATAACATCTATAGACTTTATTATATGGATTTATGTCCATATTAATTACTTGTAACATCTATTATTTTAATGTATTTTATGGCCATTATGGTTAGAGTTAATACGGTGTGTATATACAATGGTTTATACTCTAGTTGGAAGAGAATGAAGAAAAAGATACAACACACATACTCTCTAGACAACAAACAATGATATTATAATCATTAGTTGAAGTTCTTCAACACAATAAAAAATACATGATAAATTTTCGATATGGATTGATCCAATGTAAGTTTCATGCATTTTTATTAAGTTCAAAGATCTTTAAGAACCGTTATGATTGTTGTATATTGGAAGACAGACGTCGAATATTATGAGAGAACCCTGTTTTAAGGAAAAAAGTGTTCACATGTGCCTCAATCAACCTTGTTCTCGACATACGACATGAATTTGATTCGTATCGTTCGAATATGGTTTTCCATGTTTTGGGTTCGGTTTATATCAACCAGTAATTTATATTTTCAAACAACTTACACAAGCTATACTAGTACACAACATATACACATCCCAATGTATTTGTTTTACTCTATTATCTTCATTTTATTGCACACAATTTTATATACTTAAGAAATAAATCAATAAATATATAGACGATATGTATTAGTTTCTTGTTCTAAGAACTTATATTTTTGTTATTTTAGTCGTTATTAGATTCGAGTAATTTCATTGATTGCAATGTAGTTAAAATCGTGATTTGATCATATGGTTATACCATCTTATAATTATAGAATAAAAGAACGACCTCAGTCTTAGAAAAATCAATTTATAGGTAAATCGGTGTAAGATCATATGATTATTAATGAGATATTAAAATCTTTCATAGGATCATAGTATCATCAATAAGATCGTTAATACTATTGATTAGGGATGATCACGGGTCCGGAACCGAAACGACCGGAACCGAACCAGAAAATGAGGATTTCTTAGAACCAAAGACCGATATGTAAATAGGTTCCCAGTTCGGGTGTGATTGGGTATAGGACCGGATGGAACCGAATTTGTATATTAGGTTGTGCGTATCATGTATAGGAACCGAATAAAACTGAAATAGCAACATGAATATTTTATTTTTACCAAACTAGCAACATAGTTTCATTTTCAAATGAAAAAACAATATACTTTGTTTCTAATCTATAATATCAACATGAATATTGTATTTTTACCAAAATAGCAACATACTTTCTGGGGCACGTAACTCTGGAAATATTTAACCAAATAAAGTGTTTATGTAGCCTAAAATTAACTACAAACACTAAACTAAATTATGGATAAAGATCAAGTACTTTTGAAATCATATGAACATGTTATGTCAATTTAAAGTTAGGGACAAAACCAAAAAAATGTTGACACGGGAAAAAAAACACGAATTTGATACATCCTGTTTTCAGGCTTGTAACTTAGTGCATATGCAACGAAATAAAGTGTTTCTATAGTCTAATATGAACTACAAACACTGAACTAAGCGATGGAAAAATATCAAGTAATCTTGAGATCTTATGAAGTCGTTATGACAGTTTAAAGTCGGGGATAGAACTAAAAAATGATGAAACAAAAGAAACACATATTTGATACCTCATGTTTCGGGGCTCATAACTTAGTGAATATGCAACCAAATAAAGTATTTCTACAATATAAAATTAACTACAAACATTGAACTAAATGATGGAAAAAATAGCAAGTAATTGTGAGATCATATGAACCTACTTTGACAGTTTAAAGTTGGGGACGGAACCTAAAAAGGTGCTGAAACAGAAAAACACAAATTTGATACCTCATGTTCTGGAGCTCGTAACTAAGTGAATATGTAACCATATAAAGTGTTTATATAATCTAAAATTAACTACAAACACCGAATAATTGATGGGAAAAACATAAAGTAATTTTGAGATCGTATGAACATGTTAAGACTGTTTAAGGTTGGGGACAGAATAAAAAAAAATGCTAAAATAGAAAAAACATAGATTTGATACCTCCTGTTTCGGTTGATACCTCTTGTTTCGGTGTCATAACTCATGGTTTGGGGCTTGCAACTCAAGAAATATGCAACCAAATAAAGTGTTTTATAGTTTACAAGTAACTACAAACAATGAACTAAATGATTGAAAAAAATCATGTAATTATGAGATCGTATGAACATGTTATGATAGTTTAAAGTTGCATGCATAACAAAAAAAAATATTGAAACAGAAAAAACACTGATTTGATACCTCCTTTTTTGGGGCTTGTAACTCAGTGAATATACAATGAAATAAAGTGTTTCTTTAGTGTAAAATTAACTACAAACAATGACCTAAATGATGGGAAAAATCATGTAACTTTGAAACCGTGTGAATTATGACAGTTTAAAGTTGGAGACAAAACCGAAAAAAATGTTGAAAGAGAAAAAAAATCATCAACTTTAGTTGAATGTATCATACCCGAAATAACCGAAGACCGATTTTCCAAAAACCTATAACCGATGACCAAACCGAAAAACCCATTCGGTTCCAAATCGAATTCAGTTTCAGTTCTTGGTGTTTATGATCATCTCTATTATTGATATAAAGAAAAAAATTAAAAATGTTATGAATAAAAAGATATCTAACTATATCGTTTTCATTGAGTTTTTTAATATGAAGAAACATTTTAAATGTATTTATATCTTAATGAAAAAACTAGTATAATATATTTTTGAGTAAATTACAATTTTGGTCCCTATGGTTGTCCCAAAATTTCACTCTTGGTCATCCTTTTGGTTTTTCACGCTCAAGGTCCCTGAACTGGTTGTTTGCTTACACATTTCGTCCCTTGGCCAAGTAAAAAGACCAATATACCATTTTTAATTTCTTTTTCTTTTTTCTTTTGAAATATTATTATTTTGGTAATTAAAAAAAATTTCAACCCCCACCCCCAACCCTACCCCACTACGTCTCTATCTCTCTCCCTTTCACCACTCCGGTTCTCCTCCCCTCCACCGGTGCCCTAATTTCCGGTGAGACCTACAACTCTAAAACATGTGTGAAACCAGTGAGCGTGAGGTTCCGATCATAACTGACTTCTGCAAGATACCCGTCGATCAGCGTCGAGGATTGAACAAAAGCAAATCGCTCGTTTTCTCGTCTTCATCAACACTCTGCGGATCGAAAAACCGATTAATAAAAAATTGTACAAGTTCAACATCGTACATCGTGGTTTGAGAAAAGCTGGAAATCGCATCGAGACTATCTTTGATTCCATAGTCGTTCATGTTTTCCAAATCAATTTATAGCTTTAGTTCGATGATGTTAAAATCACCGACTTGAAATCGATGGAATCAACAGATCATGAACAGATGCTTCATCGAGCTTCAATGGCTGCAGGTTGTATGAGATAAAATATGATCTGGGTGGAGCTAGAGTTTGAAATTGATATCGAGGGTGGAAAATTCATGGCGGAAATGGCAATGGAGGCGGTGTTGGATTAACAACAGATTCGATGGATTCCAGTTCCAACAATTTACAACGTCCCGAACAAAACGACGAAGAATCAGCTGCAGTTGGATTGACAATCTAGAGATTACCTGGTGGCGGATTTGCAGTTGGCAGGTTCACCGGCGGCAGAAGAACCGGCAGCGGCGAGAGAGAGCTTCCGGTTGTGTATACGGAAGCTGACGGAGGGTTTAGCGACAAGAACTTCTTTAATCACCATTCTTCCGATTTTATCTCTGCGACATGATTGCTTTCTTCCGACATTGGCAATGGAGGCGGCGGTGGGTTTGGGGATTTTGGAGGGGTGAGGGTTTGGGAACGCGATGAAAGAGAGAGTGATACACCGGATTTATTATTATTATCATTAAAATGATAAAAAAGTTTAAAAGAAAAAGGAAAAAGAAAATAAAAATGGCAGTTTGGTCTTTTTACTTGGCCAATGGACCAAATGTGTAAGCAAACAACCAGTTCAAGGACCTTGAGCGTGAAAAACCAAAAGGATGACCAAGAGTGAAATTTTGGGACAACCACAGGGACCAAAATTGTAATTTACTCTAGATTTTTAGAGTATATTCGGGCTCTTTTTTTACCTGTAGATACAACATTACACTTATTTTGCTCTAAAATAAAGAAATTATATTAATGTATTATGTGTCCTGTTAGATTTTATTTCATGGTTAGATCTATAATTTTGTTTTTTAAATGTACTAGTTTTGTTTTAATTTTCTATGTTTGGGAACCGGTGAATGTAGATTATGATATGATTTTTTATTGCGTTGTATGTTTTGATTCCTTAATTTGAAAACTTAGATCAATGGATCTCTATACTATGAGGTTCAAATTAAATATTTTTGTAAATTTGATTTATAACTAATCTTTAATATAAATTACAACTCATGTAACCTTACTCATATAATCTACCTATGAATAAATCAAATTATACCTATAATATCCATACATGTTTAACTAATCAAATTTTAAATTTGTTAATCAGTACACATGATCTTCAAAACATGAATAACCTTTATAAAACTAGAACTACAAATATAAAAAACCGCCACTTGAACTACTCTGATGATTTTATCGTCAAGTCAAAATATAAATATTCAAAATGTCAATAACAGATCCAATACTTGTAAAGTATGCATTAGATTGAGTACCAAGAGTCCATGACATCTTAGCATGTTATGAATTTTGTATATATTGAAAGCAACTTGTAATTAAATAATAGTTACTGTATTAGATATTGTTATTAACATTATTAAATAATAAATTATTTATTATATAATTCGGTAATATTTATCCTAATTTTATATGTCATGATAACAACAAGATGGGGTTTTGCAAGATTCGATCGCATACCACTTCTTATTTGATCCATACACGGGGTGATTAAAATAGATTTGGGTGAATATGAAAACACTTTTTTAAAACTTAATACAATTTGGAACTTTTATCTATATGAGCAGAACCATACTTTTTAATTGGGTATGTACCTTTTATCTTTTTTGTAAGAAGTAAAATAAAACAAGTGATTTGTTTCTTTACTTTTTGTAATATTCTTTAAGGATATACATGTTTTTATCTTATTGACCAAGTTAGTCCGCCCATTTCTATTAAATATGTACTATGATGTTTTAAGTGTCTTGCTAAGCAGGGTCCATGAATGGTAATTTTAGTAGTTTAGAGAAAAAAGATAGAATGTTTTAATTGTGTAGAATTTCAAAGTAATATGTTTAAATAAGCAAAAATTAAAGTCGAATGCTATAAGGAGGGAAAATAATCAAAGTATAAACTTCTCTTTTTCAACAACCCATTTTTTTTTACATGTGTCTAACAACTTGAGCATAATAAAGTAATAAACCAATACGAACCTCTAATTATTCAAGATTTGAATAAAGTCCATCATCATGTTTTCTCCGAACACTGTCAAAATTCATAAGTTGCTTGATAATTTCACGATAATCAGGGAGTTGCATACAAACAAACATCTGCATATCAACCAAAGAACAAAAACACTGAAACTCTTATTGTAGGAGCTCCTGTGATAGGCTGTAGAGAAACCAGAAAAAAAAAATGTTACTTATTCATCAAGGTGGAATTAAAGAGAAATAAAAAGATTTAACATATCTACACATTTTTTGCTCATAAATGGTTTCAATATTATAATCCAAGGGCACAAGTGGGCTTTATATTCGGTTAGTGATTAATTTACAGAAATTAAAGGCACCAAATATTCAAGACATGAGGAAAACCTCGATGACGATATAAACCGAGATGATTTTTTAACTTCTACAATGATGACCTGTTAATGACGTGGAAAAGGGGCTCTAATTATCGATTGGGTGTTGTTAACCACACTCCACCATAGTATTATAGGGTTACTTTTTATGGTGTAATTATTATGTCTTTTCAATCATTATACTAATTAATCATATTATTATCATTAATTCTTTTTTATTAATTAATCATTACACTTTTAATTATCATGTTATTATTTAAATAATCTATTTCAAAAAAATTTATTATCATATATTTGATAATAAATAAATATAAAAATAAAATGGTAAATATATAAGTTATAAATAATTAAGAAAAATAAACTGTAAATGGGCTAAGATAAAAAACAATAGGTTGTGGCCTTAAGTAAAAAAATTTGGACTGCGGGCCTCATTTTCAAACACATATATATAAACTCTATTAGGGTTTATTGTTTCTTTCTCTCAAAAAAAAAAAAAAAAAAAAAAAAAAAAAAAAAAAAAAAAACAAACTAAACTGATGACGGCTACGACATATCTCCGGCGACGTCTTCGGCGACACAACATGTTGAGGTATCGACACGCCCCATTTTCACTCGAGTTCATCTCTGCATCTGACGTCTCCGTATTAAAGTTTCTATTGTTTTGACGAAATGATTCGTGGGTTATCGTCGGTGAGGCCGCGGTCAAAGAGTCCGACGAGGAGCGGCATTTCTTCGTTGAATCCGGATCCGGCGTCGATTGCAAGTGATGGTGACGATAACGATTCCAGATGATGACGGTGGTAAGTTTCCGGCGAATCTCGAAAAACTCCGACGTGTCTCCGAAAAAATCAAAATAGAATGAAAAATTGTTGTAAAATATTTATAATGTAACTGTAATAAATTACTGTAAGTTATTTCATCTCCTTTTTTCCATAGTTCATCTTCATCTTTTTCTTTTCCTGTTTTGATTATTTACGTTGTATAAATATCATAATATAATGTAATTGTATTCTTTGTTGTAACTTGTATATGAATTTGACTTTTGCATAAAAATATGAAAAATTACAATAAAATAAAAAGGTAATTAGGTAATCAATTAGGGTAGAGAAATTGTATTCATTCCTAACTTTTATTCCTACTTATATTCCTAACCATGTAAAATTGTGACAAGTGTCTTAAAATATTATTATATTTATTAAATATGACACTTGTCACTATTTAACATGGTTAGGAATATAATTAGGAATAAAAGTTAGGAATGAATACAATTTCTCATTAGGGTATCGGTATTTGTTTAAAACAAAAAGATACTACTAATAATTGTTGTTGGAAATTAAAAAATGATATATAGACCAATTAAAAACAGTCAAAGTATAGGGTGGAGTGTTAGTGCAAAATAGGATGGAGTGTTAATATAAATCCCCTTATCGATTTTGCCGTAAATTAATGGAAAAGACGCTCTATTACCGATTTTGTCATTGATTAATGGAAGAGTCGCTCTATTACCGGTAGCGTGAAACAGGTCCAAGTAATTTTCAGCGGTTTAACTTTTTTTTAACGGCGGAATTGCATAAAAACAAACTAGCAAGATGCTATAAATTACAAAGTACAAACGTTTATTGGAAAATCAATCCAATCAAACCAAACTAGATTCGGAAAACAAGATCCATGTTTAACCCAATTAAAAATAAATAATTGGATGTCATCCGCCGTTTTGTGAGGAGAACCTTTAACATTGTGAAAAAGATAAGAGTTTCGGGTCTTCCAAATGCACCAAACAACCGAGTATATCACGCCTTTATAAACTTCTCATTGTCTGTCCAATTACCAAGGAACTAAGGGCTTGCATCAATTGCAATTTGTTATCAGGGATACTAATCGGCAAATCACACCAAGAAACAAACCAATTCCAAAACTGCTTAGATAACTCACAGCCAAAAAACACATGATCGACATCTTCTACCGCTGTCATACAAAGAATAAAAGTCGAGGACTGTAAATGTATCCCTCTCTCCGTCAGGTTAGCAGCCACTGGCACCCGATTTTGCAGCATCCTCCACATAAAACTACTAATCTTTAAGGGCACCCAACTAACCCATAAAAATCTTTGAGGCTTACATTCCACGTTCCTCTTTTTCTCTATTAACTTACGCAGCGAAGCGGCAACGAAGCAAGCAACCTAAGATATCTTCATTCCACACCCTTTTATCAGGTATCGACAGCAGCTCAACAAATTTCACAACCTCAGAAAGTCAATTTAACTCGTTCGACTCTAAACCCTTTCTTGGTGTAAGACCCTAATCTCAAAATCCCTAAGTTCAATGTTAAAGGAATGCGATTTTGGGAAATTATGCAGTTAGCGCCGCTAATGTTAAGGGTTAGCGCCGCTAATGTTCGCAGGGTTTGGTAGTGGGTTTGCACGATCTCAGTTAGCGACGCTAACTGTTGTTTTGGGCCAAAACCCTAGATTTTGAAGATTTGACCATATATAAGGGTGGGGAACCCTAGGGCAGCCGCCAAACATCATCTTTCAGCCCCCGAGAATGTTCAAACTCTCTCTCTAGCTCCCTTGGATGATTTTTTGCCCATTTGGTCACTTTGGAATGCATTATTGAAGGGATTATGATGCTAGAGGATGCATGGTGTTTCTAGGCTATGCAGTCAATCGCGCCGCTATACCACCGGTATAGCGGTGGTATAGCGGTTTGCGCTACCAGGCAAAATCGCGATGCAATTTTGCGCAAGGTTTTCGCGGTACCGCTATTTGCGCCGATAAGTACCGCTATTTACCGCGATAATGAAATCGGTATACCGGTAAAAAAACCGCTATTTTAAAATTTTAATACTTTATTAACCAATTAAATTCAGGAGTTAACTGTAACGACCGTTTTAAAAAAAAAAAAAAACGTTGTGAATAGTAACTCCGGTGTGAATAGTAACTCCGGCGTGAATAGTACTCCGGCGTGAATAGTACCCGATAAATGAAGTAAGCGCTTACCTCGTGATGACGTCGACGATGATGTCGTGATGACGTCGTGATGATGTCGACGATGATGTCGTGATGACGTCGTGATGATGTCGACGATGATGTCGTGATGACGTCGTGATGACGTCGTGAATAGTGTTTTCAAGCCCTATAAATAGAGGCCCAACTTCTTCATTTCGACCCACAACAAACACCAAACAACCTTACGATATCGAGGAGTGTTCTGGTGAGGAAAATAGGTCGGGAGGAGTTAGGAGCGAGCGGTAGCCGGTAACGAGGTGCTCGGGAAGTGTTGGAAGAGCGGAACGGGAAACGTGCCAAGGCTTTGCGAAAACGCCAATCTAAAGTGAGTAATCGCTATCGTATTTCTCTAGTAGTTTATAAGTGTTAAACTATAATATGTAGAGGTTATACTATTCGTAATTCCAAAAATAATACCGAGTGATTTACTTACGAGGATGGTGTCTAGGCCGATTACTTGGGATCTGGTTGTTGGATTTTCCGAAAGGCTAAAATGCTGAAAGGATCCTGCCACCCCAACTAATCTTCTACCTGGCTATCCTTTACTTGATAAATCATGAGGTATCATGTTGGAATTATGGATGGGTTTAGTGATGCAACTATGGTATAGTTAAGGAGTAAAGAGTGATAAATGTCTTACTGTGTTAACAGTTAAAGAGGGAATACGAAGCAGAGATAAACGCTGTAGTCAACTATAATCAGGTGAGTTTCTCACTACATTGTGTGGACGTTATATGTCCTTTACCGTATTTTTGTGTGCTTATAAGATGTTGATAAGATGTTGGTAAATAGTACCAAGTTGTGTGTATATTATTGATATATATCTTTCTGTTATAATTGTATGTGTTGGGTTATGGTGTGTGTGGGCTCGACGTACTGAGTAATATAGAGATACGAGCAAAAGACACTGAGCAGATACATATGACTCGACGTACAGGGCATGCGCGGCTCTAAATGCTGAGCAGGGGAATTAGATTTACTGAGCAGATACGTATAGGAGGATATAGTCCAATATATTGGGTAGAGCATATTATGTGACGTATGGTTGTATTTTTCCTGTTAGGGGTAAAGTATGTGTAGCTGATATGCTGTGTAGTTGTTGGAACTCACTAAGCCGTGTGCTTATCCTTTCCCTTTTAAATTACCATTTCAGGTTATACAGGTGGAAATGACGGACAGGCATGACGGGTACACACTGATACTGCTTAATTGGGGATTCATACGGTGAATTGATGTTTAAAATGATTTCTAAATATATTCAAAATGTTAATTATTGAATAAATTTATATTTATTTAAATGAAGATGTTTTATTAAAAACCGGGTGTTACAAGTTGGTATCAGAGCCAAGGCTTGAGTGAATCAGACTCACTTGATGGGTTTTGATCTCAAGCTTGAGACTTAAAAGTTTTCATTGAAAATATTTTTACAAGAAATTATAAGTTGTTTTTCGAGTAAGGGGTTAAATGAATGTTGTTGCAAAGACGCAGTGTGTACCGTCAGCCGACGTCAGTGGGGAAAAGGTTAAGTGCTTAGTCTTTGTTGCTATTTCTGTAATATATGTGTGCTTAAATGCCATTAAAGTGTAGGCAGTAGGAACTAAATAGTCCTAGAATTTTTGAGTTGGCCAAGTTGCGTGTTCCTTGATAAGTGATATCCATAAGGTAAATCCTTTTATGTGAAAAAATTTCTACGACTATGTTCGTAAAACAACGTGGGGTATAGGTGGTAAAATTATCGTGAGAAGTGAATTGGGGACTTCTGGACAAGTTCTGAAACGAACGAGGGTAGGTGTGGAAGATAGTAGTAGAGCTCCTACTATTGAAAGCACAGGATCCGCGTTCGAATCGGGAGTTGGTCGTAAGGAATCCAATACACTAAGGGTATAACTAATTGGTTTATATGCTGATAAACTGTATTTGTCCATTCTATTGATTGGCAATCATAGAGTTTATTGGGAACAATTAGGACGCTGGAGATTGAGAATCTAGTGACGTTTCATAATTAAGTAATGAACAGTTAATGAGACTATAGTGGATGAGGTGTGCAAAAGTGACACATTAAGTCTCTTCGTTACTAAAAGCACAGATAGTGGATAATAAAAAGAAGATGTTGATTTCTAGAATAGTCGATTTTGATTGACTATAAATAGACGTTATGTTATTTAGAGACTAACATAAGTCACAGATTCCAGTTATGGAGATATATGTGAGGCTTCCAGGTCATCTGCAGTTGCTGGTTAACAAATTTTATCTACAAGGAGTGTCAGACGACTGGAGTATGATGATGACAAAGGCTGAGGATGTATGTGATTGTATTAGTAGAAATTGGAATCCCGTAGATGGAGGGAATAATTTAGAAGAAGACATACGTGAACTAAAGCAATATATAGATGTGAAAGGTATACGCACAGATATACGTGTACATAGTAGAAATATAAGGTTTTATACATGGTGTCGTATGTTTGCAGAATTAGAGTCTTATCCATTCCAGTACAAGAGGTGTACGTGTATACGGAATGGACATATAATAACAACTCGTGAAAGTAGGGATGACATAGTGGTGTGGCGTAAGGGTATTCACATAGGTAGTGAATACTACCAACGTGTGTATCAGAGTAAGTTAGATGTAGCATATCAGTGTATCATGTACTTGAAATCTGTTAGTATATGAAAATAATGAGTTGAGGAAATATTGCTAACCGACCAAGATGACTGTCTTGTTAGCATATGTGTGTTAGGTGTATATGTTTCATAAATGACTAAGTGAATACCTCTTAAGTAGGTAACCCGTAAGCAAGTAACCGTGGATAAACTGTGTCGGTAGCTGGTTGAATATCTAGTTGATATTAGCTGTGCGGACGAATACATGAGTATTAAGTGGTGACAACCATGGATATGGTATCATATTGTGGGTGGAAATTTTGTAGTTGTATGTGGAGGCTGAGCTGATATGAGGATTCTTGGTGTCATGTGGTTGATTGTAGAGCTGTGCAGTCGTATGTGTGTTAACTGTTAAGCCTTTAGAGCGAAAAGCTGTTTATTCTGTGGGGCCACTTATACTTGTAGTTGGGACCACTTATTAGGTGGGGCTACTAGTATTGTGGTTGGGACCACTTATGCTATGGGGCTACTTGTACTTGTGGTTGGGACCACTTATTCCGTGGGGCCACTGGTAACTTGTAGGTGTGACCATTTATTCTGGGGGTTAATAGTACTTGTGGTTGTGACCACTTATTTAGTGGGGCCACATTTGGTAAGACCACATATGTGTTGTGGATCTTATGAGCAGTAATTGTGGTGGGACCACATACAAGTGTTGTGATGGATTTATTGGCTGGCAGTTCTAACACACATACAGTTGGGTGTTTGGTGAATAGCTGAGCTGTTGAGGTTGTGAAGAGCAGGGGTTGTGATATGATATGGTGAACATGTGATTATACGATGCATAACAAGTACCTTGCATCCATGATTTCTGTATGGGATTACATAACGAGTACTTTGTAGTCTCAATATGATAGCCTAGTTGATTAGAGGTGGTTAATGTGTCAGTATTGTGGTAATACCCTTTGGGTTTACTAATACAACCGTATTGTGTTGAAATAGGGAATGATTAAGAGGAAGAATAAGTGTATGCCAACGCTGGAGATTCCGGGGACGGAATCTTATAAAGGGGGGGAGAACTTGTAACGACCGTTTAAAAAAAAAAAAACGTTGTGAATAGTAACTCCGGTGTGAATAGTAACTCCGGCGTGAATAGTACTCCGGCGTGAATAGTACCCGATAAATGAAGTAAGCGCTTACCTCGTGATGACGTCGACGATGATGTCGTGATGACGTCGTGATGATGTCGACGATGATGTCGTGATGACGTCGTGATGATGTCGACGATGATGTCGTGATGACGTCGTGATGACGTCGTGAATAGTGTTTTCAAGCCCTATAAATAGAGGCCCAACTTCTTCATTTCGACCCACAACAAACACCAAACAACCTTACGATATCGAGGAGTGTTCTGGTGAGGAAAATAGGTCGGGAGGAGTTAGGAGCGAGCGGTAGCTGGTAACGAGGTGCTCGGGAAGTGTTGGAAGAGCGGAACGGGAAACGTGCCAAGGCTTTGCGAAAACGCCAATCTTAAGTGAGTAATCGCTATCGTATTTCTCTAGTAGTTTATAAGTGTTAAACTATAATATGTAGAGGTTATACTATTCGTAATTCCAAAACTAATACCGAGTGATTTACTTACGAGGATGGTGTCTAGGCCGATTACTTGGGATCTGGTTGTTGGATTTTCCGAAAAGCTAAAATGCTGAAAGGATCCTGCCACCCCAACTAATCTTCTACCTAGCTGATATGCTGTGTAGTTGTTGGAACTCACTAAGCCGTGTGCTTATCCTTTCCCTTTTAAATTACCATTTCAGGTTATACAGGTGGAAATGACGGACAGGCATGACGGGTACACACTGATACTGCTTAATTGGGGATTCATACAGTGAATTGATGTTTAAAATGATTTCTAAATATATTCAAAATGTTAATTATTGAATAAATTGATATTTATTTAAATGAAGATGTTTTATTAAAAACCGGGTGTTACATTAACCCAATTCAAAAGGTTTAAGGGGTGAATTGTTAGGAACGGATAGCAGCTATTTATAAGAAGGTTTATGTCCTTAGGTCTTTACTTGAGCCGATGTGGGATAAATTAGTCATCGATAACCATAACCAACTCCAGATTGAGCCGATAACATCGAAGTTCAGGGTACCACTTGGTGAAAACGATTGCAGGTACTAATCGAAGTTACGACTTGGTGATTGCGAGTTCCGATTTCCATCAGTTCATCCCGCCTTCACTTTATCCCGACTTCATCCCGTTTATTCTTCGATTGCGGTTCACTTCATCCCGCCTTCACTTCATCCCGACTTCATCCCGTGTTTGCGAGTTCCGATTTCCATCAGTTCATTCGTTTGGGACTTGGATTTTCATCAATTCAAATGCGAAAGGTTTTGCAAGGTACCGATTTCAATTCATTCGATTGGGACATCGGGACTGATTTCGATTGGGACATCGGGACCGATTTCAACGAATTGAATTGATATGTTCTCATTCCTGGTTTGAGGTTTGTTCAATGATTTGAAACACATCCCATCGATTGGCTTATTCTGATTCCAAGTTCAGTTAGTAGCTTTCGATTCAACGTTCGATTAGCAGCTTTCGACTCAAGGTCTGATTAATTGAACAGGTTCCGATTATAGCTTTCGTTAACATGGTTGTGAAATACCGATGATATGCCAGGTTGTGAAATAACCGATTGAATTGATTCCTAATGAAATACTCACGATATTCATTGAAGCTTCATCCAAGTAATTATTTCACATTTGATTGAAGCTATCAGTTCTCATTACAAGTCTCTCGTTGATTGTAACAGGTTCGGTTGTTACAAGATGTAGGTTTGAAGTCGGTTTCCGATTTCAGGGTACCTATCGATTACTTTGGCTGATTGTAGACATTGGTTGAATATTGAACATAATCGATTAGTTGGTTAATTGCTTAATGAACTTTGTATTCATGTTTTTATTTATGTTTGTATTCAATTTGTACATAATCAATAAATATGATTATGTAATCAGTTCTCATGGTTGTAGTTAATTAGGAAATTTGATTATGTATGGTAAAATAATGTGTAATGAATTATAAGGCTTACTAATATGGATTTATTAATATGAGCATTCAAGTTTGTATTGATGCACACCAAGTGTTTGGTAAATTGCTTAAGAGAATCTCAAAGCATTAGGTTTATGTAATTGGTTCTCATTCCACTTTGATTGATTAAAATGTGTTTCTAACATGTAAATTAACAATAATCAATAAGCAGTTAGATATATATTAATGCTCTAAATCTCTATTATATAAATTCTATATAATATAAAAAAACGCTATACCATCGCTATACCACCGCGAGAACCGCGATTTCAAATAGCGCTCAGCGACCGCTATTTGATTTTCGACCGCGATAACTGCATAGTTTCTAGGAGGCTTTATTCTAGTGAAAATCAGCTAAAGCTCGTGTTTCTGGACCATTATGAATAAAGTTCCCACATTTTTACATTTTTAAGGTTATTCTTGTGTTTTGTGTGGGATTTTATGGATTGAAATGAAGTAATGATCCCTTTTTGGTGTTGTCCAGGATTGGGAAGGATAAACTTTGGAACTTTATGCCTTTAAGTCCTGATTTAGAACAATTAAGTTGGTTTAGAGAGTAAGCCAAACTCTCTTTGGTGGTTTTGTTGAGTTTAGGGCCATTTTGGACTTGGATGTTGTTCATAAGCTTGCAAGGTCATGTTTGGATGGTAAAGTTAGGATTTTTATGGACCTAGGGACTGTTGGAAGGTTCCTGGAATAATTAAGACTTTGGTTGAATGGATTAAGAGCTTAATGGATTTTTGAGATTGTTCATAGTTAGCGATACTATCTAGGAAAGATAGCGGCGCTAACTGCCTGTTGACCGTTCACTTTGACCTTTGACCATTGACTTTTTGACAAGTTTGACTTATGGTCAAACTTGAGGGTTTGGGATACCGGTCTTGAGAGTTTATCCTGTTTGGATTTAGGAAATTCTAAGTGAAGGTTATCTTTATTAGGAGGTTCGCGTTGTCGCGATCTGAAGATGCGCGTGAGGAGTGCTGTTTGGCTTTGTGGATCAGGTGAGTCTTCTCACTATACTATGGATGATGTTACATGCGTTGTAGCTTTACTTCACGATATGCATTGTTGTATGCTTAGGGTGTACGTGCCCTAACTATGTGGTTGTATGACTGAGTAGGGACCCGCTGGGTCCATCTAAATGATTAGGCTTATATGATTGGTAAGTATGTTTAGTATCGATACTATCTTAGGAGGGGGTTGTCATGCGATGGCGGATTGGGGCAAGCCCGAGAGCCGGACGGCTCAGGGCAAGATCGACAGTCCACTCATTGAGTCAGCGACGGGCGGAACGGGGCAAGCCCGTGAGTCCTAGTCGGGGCGGATCGGTAGGGGTGAGCATGGGTCGATTTCGACCCTAAACCGAACCCAAACCAAATATGTTCAGTTTTTAAACATTTCAAACCAAATCGAAACCGAAACTGATCGGTTCGGGGTCTCGGTTTTCCAGGTCGACTTCGGGTTAATCAGTTTGTAACTGAAATCCTGAAACCATGTGACATTTAACTTGCTTGAAACTTTCTTATACAGATGAAGAGAAGGATGAAGGTTTATCCCACCAGTAATGTGAGACTTCTCCTAATCAATATATAAAGCAATCAAAGGTATCTATTATATATGGGATGAGAACTGATTTACTTATGTCCCAGTATCGATGTGGGATGCTTCTTCTCGCGCTAATAAAATAAAACTTCATAGATGTTAAGTGTCGAAGACGAGATTCGAACTTGAAACCTTATGTTTGAAAGTTGAACGCCTTAACCACCCAACCAACGCGCTACTTGTGTATTTACTCCACAGACTTCATTTATATACATATACAGATAATATATATTTTGAATATACTACATACAAATCGGTTCTGTTCGGTTTTTATTCGGTTTTCCCATTTTAGAAACTGAACCGAAACCAAAAATTTCGGTTTTTGAAAATTAGAAAACCACACCGTCAGTTTTATGTTTGGTTTCGGTTTTTCAGTTTTTTTTTTCGGTTTTTCGGTTTTCGGTTCAGTTTTTGCTCACCCTACGGATCGGGGCAAGCCCGAGAGCTAGGTTGTTCAGGGCAAGCTCGGAGACCTTTTGTGATTGTGTGTTATGTGATGAATTGTGTGGATTTTGGGGAACTCGCTAAGCTTTGTGCTTACTCTTTCACCCTAACAATTTTTCAGGTATTTGTTGGCTTGAGCTTGGAGCACGACGCGACTGTACCGTATCCGAGGTTTTGGTAGTCTTCCGCTAGATAATGTTTGCAAATGTTTTTGCAAATACGATTTTATATGTTTTAAATATTAAGTTTTAATTTGGATGATTTTTAATTGACAACCCGCTTTACGTATTTTAATCGTTTTTAAAACGAAAATTTTTACTCTGGATTTTGGGGCGTTACACTTGGCCTTCTATTCCAACACCGATTCAGATTATTCCTTTGCACATTACATACAAGATCTGAAACCTTGCAGTTTTTATCACTTTCAATGTTATAAAGTCTCGGGAACAAATCTTTGAATGACACCGAACCACACCAAGAGTCTTTCCAAAAGCGGTTTCATTTATAAACATTTTAGGCTTCAAGGTTGCATCCACCCCTATAAAGACCATAAGAATTTACTAAGACCGGATGGAGTGGTGTCATTTATGTCGCTATCTTTTTCCTGTCAAATTTGTGTTATTTTATTTTTGTCACATATTTCTTATTTATTGCCAATGAGTGGGATGGGTTGCCATTATTACCACATTTTTCCTTAATAATTTATTTTAATAAATAAATTAAGATAAAACTAAATTTTCTATTAATATAAATAGAAATACATAACATAAATTAAAAACTTAAAAACTTAAAGAAACTAAATGCTTAAAACTAATAAAACTAAAAACTTAAATAAATATAAGAAATACATAACTAAAATAATTTAGAGGTCTGAAAATTGGCCATCCAAATCATCTATGAGTTCCTCATTGCTAAAAATATTGTAAATATGCTCTAATGCGTTAGCAACACCCGATACCGCTTGAATAAAAATTTGATTTTTTTAATTCGACAAGGAAGAGTGAGTGCTTGAGGTTTAAGAGTGGTAAGAAATGATGTAGGTTGTTGGTATTTATATTGGTTTAAATGGAGGAGAGAGAGGGTGTCATGTTCGTGTCATTGGACTCATGCCGAGCTCGACATGTCAAGAGGTGGGGCAGTGTGTGCCGAGCCACCTCATCCCCTGCGGAGGCCTATGCTGAGCTGCACCCTCCAACCTAACAACTTTAATGCAAATTTTGTTTTATATAGTGAAAAGAACTTATACTTGGCACGAAATAGATTCATTGATCAGTGAAAAGATCCCTAACTCGATTTTCTCAAGTTCATATGTGAATGTTCTTGTTTCTTGTGAAGCATCAACCAACTTTGTTGAATCAGACTATTTACTTCCAATTTCGTGGGTGAGTACTTCACTAAATACAAATACTGTTTGACCATCAAAAAGTTAATATGGAAATGTTCTTGTTTCTTGCCAGCCATCAATCACTTATTCTCATCTCACTGAACCGCCCCTATCGTATTTTACCCACCATATTCTTCCACGATGAATGACATAATATACCCTTAAGACCTTCTCAATCTTTGTGACCTCGCCGACATGAATTGTATGTGAAAACCCTTTACCCTTTGCGATCAAGCTAGGGTTATACCGCTAGATGTTGACAAAATTTGATATACAATTGGTGAACTGTACAATTATGATTTTCATGGTCAATATTACAAGTTTTTCTAGATATGTAAAGGTTCCTGGTATAAGTTCTCTATTCATGAGTGATTACATAGGTGAGTTAACTATTAATCAGTTACTCTATTTATTAAATTTGGGCATTCTGTAATTGTACTAAACTACTAATGTAGCAAATTGAGTTGATTTATTGACTAGAGTTCATGGTGACTGGCCAAACAGGGTTTTTTAATATCTAATTGGTTTTGTGGTTATTGATACAATATTGAAGGTATAATTGAATTGGAACTCTACATAGGTGTTTGTGATTACAAAAATGTTGTAAATATCTTTAAAAGATTGATATATCACCTGCTTGTAACTCACTCCCTTTTGGGTTAATAATATTCAAACTTTCGGTTGAAAAGGTCAGCAATGAGGAGAGTGACGGCGGCGCAAGATGTCGATGATGTGGTAGGTTGTGGCGGTGCAGGATGTCGGATATGGTGTAATGGGAAAGGAATAAGGTGTGTGTGGGGGTGGAGTCTAGGGTACTATGAGTCTCTTATGAACACAAATAATAATAATAATAATAATAATAATAATAATAATAATAAAGATAAATGAGTATATCAAGAAAAAGTTAGTTATTGATTAGGACCAACAGGGATCGTTCGAGTTTTTAAAAAAGAAGTTAAGAGTAACCATGCAAATGATCCCATATTACAATGACCATTCATATAATTCACTCTATAATATTATAAGATTTTTATATAGTTTCTTAGGTCGTCTTTCTTTTTATTTCGTATCAAGTGCTAAATTTATAAAATGTACTAAATTAATAATGATATTTATGTAGATAAGATATTGTTGATATAATACTATTTTTTATATTGAATGTATTGTCTAAATTCAAATAAATGACTCTATTATACATAGGTTTAAAAGAGCCAAATAACAAACATTTATGTAATTACCCTTGTATAAAAAATGGTACATTATCACATTAAAACGTTCTAAAAAATTTGAATAATTTAAGAAAAATGCTTAATAATTTAAATTTAACTGAATTATTATTATTAATAACCAGTTTATAATATTTCTAATATTATAAGTAACATAAATATTAAATAGAAAACATAATACTTACTATATATTTTATTATTTATATTTTATTATTTGTTAATTTTATAATGATAAAAAATTTTATAAATATAAAATCACATCAATATTGATTTTTATTTGTAGAGAAACAAAATTTATAATAATATGTTTCATTTTTATTTTTATTAAGGATAAATTTTTTATTTTGCAGAAGACGTTAGAAAAACTAAATATAAAACAACACAAGGGTGGAACTGGAGCCCATAGTGGCACAGGCCACCGCTCAATTTTCTCTTAGAACTAGCCCAAAAATACAATTCTGTCAGCCCAAAAGAAGAGAAGAGAAAAAAAGGCCGAGGTCCGTCAGATTGCTTTGAGTTTGAGCGGGATTCCGGAAAAGAAAAACGCCGACTTCTCACCTTTGTGAACGTGAACGAGAAGAGAAGTCGAGACTGTTGCTGGGTCGCTGCTTTCCTACTTCAATTATCGATCAAAAAAAGAAGGGAAGGTGAACTATATTCAATTGTCGATCAAGTAAGTATCTTTGATTTTTGTTGTAATTTTCTAAACTGATTCAGACGCCTCAAAACCCTAGATCTCTGCAAATTAAAGCTCATTAATCTCAAAACTGCTCTTCATGAATCAATGTTTATCATTCGGTCTCAAGAATCTAACGAAAATTAACATCTCCATGAACCATTTCTTACAGAGCACTCTCTTTCTTACCTCTCTTTAAATTGTTTGCATTTTACAAGATGTATCATTTATAGACTCGCACATGGAAGGTGTTTCATTTATATCGGAAAACCGCCCTAACATAACATCCATCTCCATGTTCTCATCTCTAATCTCCATGGAAATTCTTCACTTTTCATCAACCTTCCTAGTGACATCCATCTCCAGGGTAAGATGGACTGTTTATGTAAAAATTAACATACAACACATGAATCCAAGCGAATAAACATGCTCATCTTCAAGTGAGTAAATTGGCAAATAAATAGAAACTTTGATTCATGAATCATGATTATCTTCTTATTTAGATTATATTTGAGCTTGAACTTGCAATACTAAATCATAGGACACCCAAATTATTAGTTAGAAGTTAGATAGATAAATTTTAGTTGATATTAAATAAAAAAAAAGAATTATCAAAGAATTTATTCACTTCCTAAACCTACAAGAATGTGAAAGTACAATACATGTAGATTTCATAAAAAAATGACACAAAATCCATTCTAAATCAAACCCATAGACGTTTGAGAATCTTCTTCATATACTTTATAAAAGTAGAAAAAACATTAGAAACTTCATTAATATGTCCAAGTTGAGATTCAGAAGAAAGATAGAGGCAACAGAAAAACCAAAAAACGAAATATTATAACGCCTTTATTTGGATGAAATAAAAGAAAGAATAGAAAAACTTAAGGTAACATACATGAGGTTTCAAGTCTAAGAGATTTATTGTAGAAAATCTTAAGGTAACACACATTATTATATTTAATGCAAATATGCAATAGTATTTTTTTTATTTTTTTTTAAGTTTTATTATATTACATAAAAATTTTTTGGTGTCAGTGTGTCACCACTACTTCACATTTCTGATTCTGCCACTGAAATAACAATATACATCGTTTTCCTAGCTTAAACCAATAAAACACATTGTTAACTAAAAATATAACAGAACTTTATCTTTTCTATATTAAAACATAAAAGAAATAGCAATTTAGTGATGTTACTTTTTTTATAACGATCTGAAAACTGATCAAATATATACATAAAAGTGATAAAACCTCTAAAAATGGAAGCAATGAAAGTTTGAAATCCGATCCAATTCGATTCGACCAGCGTCAAAGGTGTCCGCTTCGACCCGTTAACCGCCACGAATGGCGTTGGGTTGCGTGCGTGTATCTGAATCCACACTGGTTTCTCAACTAAACCAACAACAATGGTACCTGAATCGCCATAAATTTACATTCATTTCCCCCACCGGCAATCGTCGCCCATACTCCGCCACCGGAAGCTCTTCCTCAAGGTAATCTCTTGTCTCTCTCCCTCCGGTTTTTGATATTTCACTATCGCCACCGGAATTGGGTATTATATTCTCAGTTTTGATGATTTGTTGTTCGAATCGTAGTGACGATTGCTTTTTAAAATAAACATTGATGGCTAATCATCACGAATAAATCTAGAAAAGTGAGGGCGAGGTTTCTATTTGGTGATTTGGTTTCTCCCGAGTTCCGATTTTGATGAAACTAAGGCTTTCAGAAAATTAAAATGTTAAATGCTCTGAATTTGAAATTTTTGATCATGCATTGGAAAATTTTGTTGTACACCAGCTCAAAACTTGCAGTTCTAGCTTCTTTTGTCGTAGACAGTGACTCGTTAGAGTGCGACATCTCATAGAACTAAATCAACTGATTGTGATTATTCGTATATTTGTTTTTTTTTGGAGAAGTGGAATCACGACTCGTTTCATTTGACTTCCAACACGAATAATTTCAATACTAAAGTTTGATTGGATATTCCTATTCTGAGATTCTACCTTCTGTTGGCGATGATACTCTACTTGCGATTTGATTCCATTTTGCGTTTATTTATAAAGCAGAATAGATTCCAATCACCGTAAACAACCATAACCAAACTGTACCATTCGCATTAACAAGTATTCTTATTCTTCGTCAATTTTGGAAGGTAAACCCGTAAGATGAGCAAGCTAAACTTGGAATTCGACCCGGATCACCCCAACATTGAAGATTACCTCCACACTGATTCCATTCAAGAACCTCTTGGAAAGCTTCGACTGTAACTTTCTTCTCTCTCCCTCTTTTTGTACACGTGGCAATGTGCTTGAAGAATTCATTGATTGGATAAGTAAAATATTTTATACAGGCACGATTTGCTGGACATTTCACCCACCCTAACAGAGGCGGTTGGTGCCATTGTTGATGCAAGTATTCTTTTCCTTCTGGTTTCTATACATCAATTCGAATAGTAAAAGATTTTTTCATGATAAAACAGCATTAATTCCATAGTTCATGAACAGGATTCTTTCACCCGATGTTTCAAGTCCAATCCACCAGAACCTTGGAACTGGAATGTGTATTTGTTTCCTTTGTGGTGTTTGGGAGTTGTAGTTAGATATGGGATTCTTTTTCCTGTAAGGTTAGTATTTCTGCCACTTTTTTTTACATTTCACTTGATTTATGATGTTTCAAGATAATGACCATTTTGTTCTTCTTGTTCATTTTGCAGGGTTTTAATCCTGACAATTGGGTGGATAATATTTCTTTCGTGTTATATTCCTGTGCATGTGCTATTAAAAGGGCATGATAAGATCAGGAAAAAGTTAGAGGTATGATGAAATTTCATATCTATGTTAGGTATTTGTTACAAGAGATGCTTATTTCAGTAATCATTGACCAATTTGGATGAATTTCATTTGGGTTTTGATGGTTTCATTTATTTGCCTTTCTCACTAAAACTAAAGGGGTATATTTGTAATTTTTAGAGGGCTCTTGTGGAGTTGATTTGCAGCTTCTTTGTTGCATCATGGACCGGGGTTGTTAAGTACCATGGCCCTAGACCATGCGCAAGACCCAAACAGGTATCTTTTTATTACTTATTGATAACAAATTTTGAAATTATTTACATTTTTGGTCCCTGAGTAAAGCTGTTTTTCCAATTTTGATTCCAAAATGTTTCCTTTTACAATTTTGGTCCTTATTTGAGGTTTTTGTAACGTTAATGACTATATTTGGTCCTTGAGTATAGTTGATTTTTACGATTTTGGTCCAAGAATATAGTCATTATACTTGGATCAAGGACCAAAAATGTTACAAAAACTTCAAATTAGGACCAAAATCGCAAGAGAACTTTTTAGGACCAAAATTGAAAAAGAACAACTATACTCAGGGACCAAACATATAGCCGACTCTAAATTTTATTCTTGGGGACAAAAAGTGTAATTTATCATTTTATGCTTAAACTTTGGTGGATAAACAGGTTTTTGTGGCCAATCATACATCAATGATCGATTTCATTATTTTAGAGCAAATGACCGCATTTGCTGTAATCATGCAGAAACACCCCGGATGGGTTGGTATGTTCATTGGTTTTTCTTGCATTTAATCCGTACTTTGAGTAATGACAATTTTAACCTTGACTAAAATTTCAACCGAAAAGAAGAAAAGGAAATAATAAAGGAAGCATGTTTAATGTGTCTTTATGTGTAGGACTTCTTCAAAGCACTATCTTGGAAAGTGTGGGGTGTATATGGTTCAATCGTTCAGAAGCAAAAGATCGTGAAATTGTAGCAAGAAAGTATGCATAATAGCAACCTACTTTTATTAAATTGTTTATTATAGCACCCTACTTTCCCTTTTATTTATCAACTTCCTAAAATGGTGTTGAAATTTCAGGTTAAGGGAACATGTTGAAGGGGCTGACAACAATCCTCTTCTTATATTTCCTGAAGGAACGTGTGTGAATAATCATTACTCTGTTATGTTCAAAAAGGTATATGTTTGTTGATCCATCTTTGACATTTTTACCCTTTATATTTATATTTAACATTTAAGAATACCAATCTTTCAGGGTGCATTTGAACTCGGTTCCACTGTTTGTCCAATCGCAATTAAGTACAACAAAATCTTTGTTGATGCCTTTTGGAATAGCAGAAAGTAAGAATCTTGTTCTAACTTCATCTTTATTATATTTTATATTTTTACTTTTTATCACCCCTAAAACTTACATTTTAATAATAATTTCTGTATACACATTTTGCAGACAATCATTCACTACACATTTGTTGCAGTTGATGACATCATGGGCTGTGGTGTGTGATGTTTGGTACTTAGAACCCCAAAACATGAGGCCAGGAGAAACAGCTATTGAATTTGCAGAGAGGTACATTTTCACAAGGGCATTTACGTCTTTTTCACATACGAAATATCTAACGCTAGTCCCTGTCCCACCTTCTTCGATGACACAAAAATTGCAAATTTTGTCCCTGTCCCCTGTCACCTGTCATATCACAGTCAGTCAGCCTGTCATCTGTCATCTGTCACCTTGTCACCTGTCACCTCTCACCTGTCATATCACAGTCAGCAACTGTCAACTGTCAACTGTCAACTGTCAACTGTCAACTGTCAACTGTCAACTGTGTCACTGTGACTGTCAAACACAGTACAACATGTTATGTACAGTATGTCGACTATATTTTTCTATTTTTTTTTAATTTCTTGGTATGTTGTAGGGTGAGGGGTATTATTTCAGTTCGTGCGGGTATTAAAAAGGTTCCATGGGATGGATATTTGAAATACTCTCGCCCAAGCCCAAAACATAGGGAACGCAAGTAAGTTTTTTAATTTAAAATTAAATTTGTTGCATAAATTAATAATTAACCCTTTTTATCTTTAACAATTATTTAAAACTGAAATATTACAGGCAGCAAAGCTTTGCGGATTCGGTGTTACGTCGTTTGGAAGACAAGTAGAGGCTGAAAATAAATGTCAATTTTAGTATTAATTGTTTTTTAGTGTTACCTATAAATGTTTAATTTATTTATCTTATATCGAAAAACTAAAGATGATTATATGGATGGAGATCCCATGAAAAGAAACAGTTTTTGTGATAGAATTATTCTTTTGAATATTTTAATGTTAAATTAGTTACTTGTCCATTATAATACTCTTAGATTTGTTAATTTTGTGTTTTAGAATTTAGTCGTAGTTATAACTTTCGTTGAAGGGGCAATGATCGGTCAACGTCAGCGTCAAAAGTCAAAAAGTCTTCCATAATGCATATGTTGACTGGACGCAACAACTGAACAAAGTCTTCCTGTATCATAAATTTCTACAGAAATATAATCGATGTTGAGTGCACCTTAAAAAAAATAAAAAAAATTGGTGTTATCGTTGGTAATCCATTTCTTGTTGCAGCCTCTTCAATTGAATCAAATTCGATCATTTTATAATCAACTGAGCCAGTTATTTTTTAATTTTAATATATTTTTATTAAACGCACATTCTCTATAGTTAGTTTCGTGGTACCCTAAAAGTTCTATAATTTAGTTCTTTCATTATTTAATATATGAGTTTATAGAAAATGATGTGTTTGTGATTAAGATGTTTTTGAATGTTTCCACTCCCATCACACATCCTTGACCAAATATCAATAGTTTCCCGAGTTTCGCCTCCCCATTTATCGTACAACGAAATGTCCAATTTAATTTGGTTGCCCCATGATCATGAGAAATATAAAACTCCTATTCTTTTTTTTTTTTTTACAATTCAAATATATGGAAGAATAGCTTAAATTGGGAGTGTTCGTATTCTTGAGTTAACTTCCCCAACGTTAGTTGATTACTTGCTGAATCATGCACACACAAATGATTGTGTGTGTATTCATAAAACAGGATGGAGTGTGAAAAAAAGTTCCCAATTCTAATCTCTTTGTTTTTAATACTTCAGATTACTATTTAATGTTATTTACAAATTTTTATCTGAAATCTGACAATTTTAATATTATATTGTAACAAACTCACGGATATCGTTTTACTATTCGATTAAAGATAAATATTAAGACTATTATAATCAGAATTCTACAACATAAAAATAATCATACATCATTAACTTTCCATATTTTATGCTTCTTTACTAAACCACATCATATAGATAGTTCATTGTAGTTTTTTTCTTTTGAACTGCCAATCACATATTCATCTTGCGACATAAATATCATATCCTAAAGAACATATGTCGAATCCTAATTTATTTGTATGGTTAGAAATTTTCAAAATGAGGTTTCTCTCTAGTCCAAAAAAACCTCCAACACGTGTTCCTCTTTCTATTTCCCTAACATGCATGAATTTTCAAGTCCTGCAAAGGGTTGTTTTCTTCGGTTAGTGTTTCTGTCATCGGTTAGTCTACGTAGAATTTGGTGTGATCAACGTAGTAAATAAAAGACAACCGTCAACAAAACTAATGAATTAAAGATACAAATATAAATAAACTGAACATGCGTAAACTAATATATTTATAGAAGTAGGTTCAAACGAGAACAATAACGTAATTTGAAAACATGATAGTGATTGTCGTTAGTCAGTGATGGAACCAGAAAATGTATTTAGGGATAGCATCTGATATATTAGGGGTAGTACATCGTAAAATTTAAACTATGTCGAAATTTTTCTAAAAGTTTTTTCACTGCGCCGGAAACGTTGAGTAGGACACAGTTCCGCCCCTAATCCCCTATCGTTAGTCCATTTTAAAATACTATCACTTTCGGGAAAAAAATTTTGAATATATCAAAAGTTATACTTTTTTATTCTATATAAATACACTTATGTATCCATATAATATTTTAGATAAAAATACAATTTTTTTATTTTTTTGAGAAAAATTCTATGTATTAATCATATATGATCAAAGTTTATTCACATGTGAATAAACAAATACATAGTTTAATCACATGTGACTAATACATATAAATAAAACTTTTATTAAGAGGCTAAAAAATGTATTTTGCAAAAATATATTATATCAATACGTATATGTAAAAGTAAATATTAATTTTGATATATATTTGATTATTTTTAATATAATAAAATATTTAAAAAATTTATAATTAATATTTGTCCTTTTTTCAACTTACGTTTCTATTCTCATTTGAACATTCCCACGTACTTATAAAAATACAATGATCAAATATTCGCATGGATATGTTTTCATTTTATACACGTTATTTTATGGGTAAATTGCATAAAAGTCACTAACTTTTCCAATTTTCTCGATTTTGACACTGTATTTTTAGTTTTTGCAATTAAGTCATTATGTTTTCAGAAAATTGCAATTAAGTCATTATGTTTTCCAAAAAGTTACGAAAATGACCATATGACAGGATGGCAACAGGTTACCAGGTCATATAGTCAAATTTGCAATTTTTCAGAAAACATAATGACTTAATAGCAAAAATAAAACATAGTGTCAAAATCGAAAAATCTCGAAAAGTTAGCGAATTTTATGCAATTTACGCTATACAATTTATATAACTTAATCACTTTACATGCCTCATACGTGTCCAAAAAAATAAATTTGTTGTTACCTTGTTTTTCCATTTAAAATACTCAAATTTATTGTCCTAAAAGTAGAATTTCAAAAAGATTTAGGATAAATGCATACGAAACCTTCTTTTACTTAAAAAAAATTCTAGTTTAAACTCTTAATACTTTTTGTTTCATTGAAATTAAGTTTTTTTTATTGAAAATGAGTATACATTTTTTGTTTTATTAAAAACAAGTACTTTATTTCGAATAAGACGGCGCCTTTCTTTATTTTGTCTATTTTCACAAATTTTAGCGATTAAGTCTTTCAAAAAATCTAGTGATTAAAATTATACATTTTATATCTTTGAGTATGCAAATGCTACTAGTTTGACATGTTGTATTGCCAAATATATTTTTTTCAATAAGAAAGTTAATGGACTCGATTGAAAAAATGGTAAAAGTATATTGAAATTTTTATCTACTTAGCTTAAACTATTTTTATAAATATTTAACCATTTAAGTTTTATTTTTACCTAATTTTGTTGTATTAGGTCATTTATAATTGTATTCTGTTTTGGAACGATAATATGGCAATTCCACGGCCAATATTGTTGCTGAAAATTCACATGAAAATATTAAAATAATTTTATTAAATAATAACCAAGTTTTGCTTTTGTATCATTGTAAAATTCTATTTTATTTTTGTACATTTATATAAATCAATGAACGAACATCAATATAGATTTTTATAACCCATCATATAAAGTCATTGTTTACATAACCAATTACCCAATATGATATTCACACTGAGGGCATGTAAGTTAGTTGTTATTCGTATGCATCTATCCTAAATCTTTTTGAAATTCTATTTTTAGGACAATAAATTTGATTACTTTAAATGGAAAAACAAGGTAACAACAAATTTATTTTTTGGACACGTATGGGGCATGTAAAGTGATTAAGTTATATAAATTGCATAGGTAAATTGCATAAAATTCGCTAACTTTTCAATATTTTTCGATTTTGACACTATGTTTTATTTTTGCTATTAAGTCATTATGTTTTCTGAAAAATTGCAAATTTGACCATATGACCTGGTAACCTGTTGTCATCCTGTCATATGGTCATTTTCGCAACTTTTTGGAAAACATAATGACTTAATTGCAATTTTCTGAAAACATAATGACTTAATTGCAAAAACTAAAAATACAGTGTCAAAATCAAGAAAATTGGAAAAGTTAGTGACTTTTATGCAATTTACCTTTATTTTATTTCGCATTATTCCTCAAAAACATTGAAAAATTATAAAACTCAAAAGTCTCCTACCGAGTCAACATTTTCCCATTTACAATATTCCAAAATCCAAATAGACTTCTTCTTCATCCCCCAACTTTCCTTCCAGCATTTATATAACCTCGAAGCTCTTCCCGTTGCAGGCACACAAGAAATTTCTTGTAAATTTACTGTTAGATAGAGAAATCATGGGGTTTCCCAACAGGGTTTTCTTCCCCATACTGTTTTTACTCTGTTCCATCTTCTCCATTCAATCATCTGCACAAACTCTAGGTTTCCGATGCACCGCCAACGCCACCTGCAACTCACTCATCGACTACAAACTCCCAAACACCACCACCGTCTCTTCCATCCTCAAACTCTTCGATATCAAAAACCTCCGCTCTCTCCTCGCCGCCAACAACCTCCCAATCACCACCCCACAAAACTATCCCCTCTCCGCCTCACAAATCCTCAAAATCCCCTTCCCCTGCTCCTGCTTTAACGGTAGCGGAATCTCTAACCGCCGCCCTAATTACACCGTCGTCCCCGCCGACGGTCTATACCATATCGCCGCCGAGGTGTTTTCTGGCCTCGTGACGTTCCCGCAGATCCAGGTAATTAATAATATACCCGACCAGAATAATATATCGATTGGTCAGAAGCTGTGGATTCCATTACCGTGTAGCTGCGATGAAGTTAATGGGGAGAAGGTGGTGCATTATGGACACTTGGTGGCCGCCGGCGACTCCGTGAGTGGGTATGCCGAACAGTTTAATACGACGGAGAGCGAGCTGTTGAGTTTGAACAGGATGATTAATTCTGCAGACTTAAAAGCTGATTCCATTTTTGATGTTCCTCTTAAAGGTAATGGAAACACCAATGCTTTGTTTTTTGTTATTTGGATTTGTGTGTTTGAAAAATTCATGAATTTATCAACAAAATGTGAAAATGGCATTATTGGGATTACAATTTTGGTCAAACTATTTTTAAATAAACATTTGGAAAATACATAGAACATCTATTTGATTTTTGTTTAAAGAAAGTGGGAAACTAGTTGTTATCCATATGGCTTAATTTCATGTTGTTGATTATCATGTGCAAGATTTCTTTATTATAAATTAGTGATTCTTTTTGATTTTTCAACGAATAATCAAACACTACTCATAAATATTTTGCGGAGAATGGGTACTTTGAAATTTTGCCAATAGTCTAGTCGTTGACTGATATTGACATGTCTAAAATACTCTTAATAAAATAAAAGTGTTTCTTTCACAAAAAAAAAATTAGAATATTAATTTTCAAATCGAAAGTCCATAAAGATAGCATGAATTTTTCGTTTAGTATTTTATTTATACCTTAAATGTAATCCTTATTTGTGTTTTTTCAAAGTATGGTATCAAAAACAAAAATGACCGTAAAATACGTTACCCTTTAATGGGTCAAATTCTTTTTACATCAAAGTTACTTATTTATCTGTATGGAAGGGTATTTTTGTACTTTCCTTAAATAAAAGAGACAATGATATGTCGACAGGGTCCACAAACTTTAAGGCAAGTTGTTTCATTAAAACGGCATTCATCTTCTTGTTGGGCATATAACCTTTTTGTGAATTTTCGTCCATTACCAAATTCACACGGCTTTTGATCGAAAAATGTCTTCTTTGTGGGCCATTAGGTGTTACTTTTTTAAACTTAATAAATATCATTTATCCATAAAACACTTTATTTTATTTATACAAACTAATGTTAATATTTTTATTGTTTTTAACAGTTTGTACATCAATGGTGCAAAATAACTCTATGGACTACCCGTTACTAGTCCCAAATGGTACTTACACTTTTACTGCTAACAATTGCGTTCGATGTCAATGCAATGCTGCAAATAATTGGATGTAAGTCAAATTCATTTTCATGTAACTTTATTATTATTATAAATTCTTATGATTTTTTATGCTTTTTTTAAAGATTGGAATGTGAGCCGGCTGGGATTAATTTGACACGAGGGCAAACTTGTCCTTCCATGCAATGTAGTGGGACCCCCAATTTGGCTTTGGGCAATACCACATCAAATTCCAGTTGTGCCCTTACAAGATGTGCGTATGCCGGTTACAGAAACCGCGCCGTTTTTACTACTCTTACTCAAGAGTCTACTTGTCCAGGTAAAATGTTTGATTATTAATTAAATATGTAAAATACAGTCTGTTAAAAGACAGATCGCATATTGCAATAAGTAGCAAAATGTTTTCACTTCACTCCTAATTTCGAAGTATAATATCCTAATAGAAAAATAAATGAAAGTAGGAAGCTATAATACACAAATGAAAGTATGTTACTAATTTTTTTAATGTATTTTGAAGTCTAATTCTTGATTTTTTTTTTTTTTTTTGGGGTGTAAACAGAGGGAAATAACAATAGCCCATCGGGAAATAATAGCCCTTCGGGAAATGGTTCGAGTGGTTTGAGGTCGAGCTTTATTCTTGGTGTATTATTGATAGCTTTTCATCTTTTTTGGTGAAATTAGTATTTGTAAATTTGTCACGTAGTACTTGTGAAGCTCTTATTATCATGGTTTTTCGTTTTTTTTATGTTGCAATTTTCATGGAATGTTGTTTATGGGAGGGAAGATTTTTGTTGACTTTGGTGTTTGATCATTTTGAGCGTTGTATATGTAACGTGAATGCTAAATAAATGTTAGTTATTTTTCTTGAGAGCATAATGAATATCCGAATATGTATACTTGTGTGTTTACTTATCAGATAGATATTGTAATAAAATGTCTCACATGGATATAAAGTAAGAATGCAACCAATAAATTTCAGTTTTCCACCATGGTTTTGAGTTGATAAAGAGGTTTTTGGGCTAGTTTATAACTTTGGGTTTAGGGTGTTATAGAGAGTATGTATGAATACATGTTAAAAAGTATAGGAAAACATGAAAGACTTTCATATTAGAAACTCATGTAATGAAATAAAATAGCATTTTGAAATTCTGCAAATTAGTAGTAACTTATATTGTGGAGCCCAAAACATGTTTATTCTTTTTTATTTTAATTTAAATAAAAGGCTCTTAGACCTTAGATATGAGTCATACTACGGTCCTCAAGAGCTGGATTTAAATTTTGGATTAAAACTGAAGTGTGAAATAAAATTGAAGAGCTTTTAGTCCACATCATCAAAATCTTTTGATGAGTTGTCATGCCATAAAAAATGTGTATGTCATCGAGGATCAATGGTTGACGCTAAAACTAAAAATTTGGATTGTAAAAGAAAATCTAAAATGGCTTTCATCAAAACCTTTTATCATGACGAGTATAATATGATACGGTTGAATCAATCTTTTAAGTTGAAATATTATTTTCTTTATGCAAAGGACCTAAATATAAGATTTTTTTTTCCAAAGATAAGGTATTAAATTATAGGGATATGAAAAAGAAAACCAAAACCGACTTAAACTAAACTTTTTTTTTTTTTTTTTTGATAAACGGGGGGCGTCCCCATTGATCAAGAAAAAAAGACAATGAAACATAAAACAGTCAAAGCGTTCGGAAGGAAGCTAAATAGAATCAACATTCAGACAAGGAGGGGCCAAGGATGACTTACACCCTCAGAACAAAAAGGGGTGAGAACAAGCATCCACAAGAGAGAGAAAAGAAGAAAATGAAAATACCCTCCATATCAGGGGAGGGACCAGACCTGTTTGGCCAAAAGAACATTAGGAGAAGGTTTCATAGATAGACTTACCAGTCTACAACGAACATCATCAATAACGGTCTTGACCACAACATGATACGATCTTCTCTTATTATTAAAGATCCAGTTATTTCTTTCCTACCAAATGTGGTAGACAGTTCCAGCAAGCACAAGTCTTCAGATAACGGACCAAATGGTCTTACCCTTAGAGAAGGGTTTGAGAATATTGATGATATCCGACCAGCGATCAGTGGGGAAAGAGAGGTTCATGACATGCTGAAGATCATGCCAAACCATAGAAAGGAAAGAGCATTCAAAGAAAAGATGGGGAAGGGAATCAGAACAATCATCGCAGAAGGCACAGATGAGATTGGAGTTACTCTCCCAACTTTTGATTTTATCATGAGTCTTGAGACGATCTTTAAGAGCAACCCAGAGAATGAAAGCATGTCTAGGAATATTCTGGGAGAACCAAACAAGATGATACCCGTCGACAGGCTGATCAGAGGGGCGGATAGAGTGCCAGACAGAACTAAACTGTTTTTTAAACCGGCTTCCTAGTTTTTGGTTCTTTTGAACTTGAATCTACGAGTTTTATTTTTTTTCTTTTTTGGAAACAACGGATTTATAAAATAAAATAAAAACCAACCTAGCAAGATGCTAGGAAGGAAAACAGAAACAATTACATAGAGTTATACACACCAAAAGGGTCACAAGAACTTGAATCTACGAGTTTTATTTTTTTTCTTTTTTGGAAACAACGGATTTATAAAATAAAATAAAAACCAACCTAGCAAGATGCTAGGAAGGAAAACAGAAACAATTACATAGAGTTATACACACCAAAAGGGTCACAAGAACTTGAATCTACGAGTTTTATTTTTTTTCTTTTTTGGAAACAACGGATTTATAAAATAAAATAAAAACCAACCTAGCAAGATGCTAGGAAGGAAAACAGAAACAATTACATAGAGTTATACACACCAAAAGGGTCACAAGAACTTGAATCTACGAGTTTTATTTTTTTTTCTTTTTTGGAAACAACGGATTTATAAAATAAAATAAAAACCAACCTAGCAAGATGCTAGGAAGGAAAACAGAAACAATTACATAGAGTTATACACACCAAAAGGGTCACAAGAACTTGAATCTACGAGTTTTATTTTTTTTCTTTTTTGGAAACAACGGATTTATAAAATAAAATAAAAACCAACCTAGCAAGTGTGACAATTGTAAATTTTGGTCAACGAAAGTCAATTGTAGTCGAACGAAGTGTACGTTAATCCTTATGTTGAAAAGTAGTTTTTCCATAATTTTACGATGTATTATTAGATATTATAATACTACGTACGCTATTCAAAACAGTTATCGAGTAAACGCCGAAAATACAGATATTAAACTACTATAGCGTAAAAATTCGATAATCGTACAATTATTATTTTGAGAATAATAATATTCATAAAACGATGTATTCGTAAATACGAACCTGTGGATATATAGAACGTCGAAAACGGAGTTCGTATGTGAAAGTTACAACAGTTAAACCGCTGTGAACGGATAAATGTACACAGGGTTTGGACCTAAAATACAAAATGTGGTGCCTTAAACATCAAATATGAAATAACAAATCATATACTATGGAACGTAATACTATCTAGTATTTAATTTCAAAGCCAAATACAATTTTCGGTAAAATGCCGAAAATCGCGTAATCGGAAGAATACTGCGCTTAAACGCGTATTTCATCGTTTAACGAGCTACGATTCAATGTAAATAAATGTTTTACAATGTTTTTATACATAATAATCATTTAGAACCTTGTTTCGTCAAAAACTCATAAAATTTCACTAAAACGCTTTACGATTTTATAAAAACCACTTATTTTTATAAAAGAATGGCATTATTTATAAAAACCACCTCACCCTACCCCCCCCCCCCTCCCCCTTCCAAATCGGCTGAAGCCTCCAACATCACACCACAATCTCGGGTTACTATTCACTATCTTAGGCATGAGGTCTAGAAAGAATTATATAATAAACAATTATGAAAGAAAATCTTCCATAAATATAATAAAATGACCAAATCACCTCATTTGACCAACAAGACTTCTCCAATCTCCTCTCTTCTCTCTCAAATTCGGCTCTCTCCCTCCACCATCTCCTCTCCAACCCGCCACCACCTTACACCACCATAAACCACCGCCAGCCACTCTCATCATCCACCATTTTTAGTGCAAAACATTCCAAACTTGGTAAGTTAGCTTCTCTTGTGATTTTAACCACTATGACACAAGTTTTACTACATTTACACACACTAACATCTATGAAAAACCTTTGGGTATTAGCATTGTCCAAAGGTTCTCCGAGCTCCAAGGCTTGGATCTTCAATCCTACCACCGATCTTCTAAGAAATACTTAGTTTTTAAGCCAAGCACGCTTCAAGGAGGAGTTCATACCTCTCATTTTCATCTTTTCAAACCTTTTTGGGGGAGAATACAAGTTCATTTACTATAAATGTTGTTTTATACAAGTTTATATGTGTTTAAATGCTATAAGTGATGTTTTACACAAGTTTATAAAACTAGTTGTTGTGTAAAAATATTCTTGACATGAAATATGGATAGATCCATGTATTATAAACACTATGATATATTAAGTTGTGTAAAAGTTACAAAACTACAAATAAAGTGTACAAAAATACTAGATCTTGGATAAAAACGTTATAAAAACGAAAACTAGTAAAAACTACATTTTTATAAACAAAAGTATTATTTTCTAGCAAAAATGGTTATAACCAAGTTATTACACCATTTTTTGAGAAATATCTTAAAAGATGATATTTATAATCATTTGAATAAGTTACTTCGTTATTATTCACAAAAATATGATTATTACGACGGAATACTAAAAATAGACTATTATTGGAATAGTTTATGAACACAATGTTATTATGACATTTGAACATGATAAAAATAATTATATAAAATTATATAATTATTAAACATTACTATATTATCATGGGAAATGATATTTTTACAAGGAAATTGACATTTTAAACAAAAATGACCATTTGGAAAGACTACCATCATTTTGACAAAATCACAAGATTTTAAATGTTGCCATCACTTATGTAAGATGACTAAAATAAATTTATTTGCCATGACATGTTGATAAACTTTAAATCTATCTTATTAGTATATTTAGTGCCTTAGATGTAAGAAATTATAATTTTCAACTAATTGACATCTTTTAGGCTTAAATACGTTAACACAATGAAAACATTTATATAAATTATAATGGGTATAATTTATGGAACGAACGACAAAGATACGACATAAATACGAAAGATAATTATATAATTATATAATTATTACATACTATAATTATCATGGACAATTTGATAATTACAAACGTAAAGGAGTTTTCAGTACATTTACATACTATAATTATCATGGACAATTTGATAATTACAAACGTAAAGGAGTTTTCGGTACATTTACATACTATAATTATCATGGACAATTTGATAATTACGAATACAAAGGGTTTTCACTACATTTACAAGCAAGGTTTTACACTATAATTATCATGAGTATATTTTGATAATTTCGAATACAAAGGGTTTTCACTACATTTACAAGCACGGTTTTACACTATAATTATCATGAGTATATTTTGATAATTACAAATACAAAAGGATTTTCATTGCAGTACGAACTAGGATAAGACATCACGTTGGGTGGTTATGTGAGACATTTCTTCACAGTACTGAAAGATGTACGCATTAAGTCCTGGATTATAACCTTAATCATTCATGAGCGAGATAGTTGTGTATAGATCTATACGGGACTGACAATCCCGCCTTAAGCTGCTAGCTACAGCTAGACCGGCAGGTCTGGGGTGACAATGTCTTAACATTACGACGCCTGAAGAACGTCGTGGCAGGCCTACATACTAGTCAGTAAGGTTATAATAACTCACATGAACGACAACAAATATCCTTAGTTTGGGGAAAAACATTCTTCAAATGGTTCTATATAAATATAAAACTACATGTTGCTCTACACTAAATATAAGTACGACTTTTACTTATACATACGGGTTTTATGGGATTAAAACCACATTTTATCAAGATACAAATATAAGTATGGTTTTACTTATATATACGAGTTTTATGGTATTAAAACTACACTCGAACAAGTTATAAATATAAGTATGGTTTTACTTATACATACAAGTTTTATGGAAATTAAAACTACATTTTATCAAGATATAAATAAGAGTACGATTTTACCTACGTGAAGGTTTTACGGAATTAGATCTACAATTAATCTACGAATAAACATGTATTTACATGGTTTCATACAAGAACAAAACTACGTAATACTAATTTCAAGTACAGAACACTTATACATTTTTTTTGGTCTTTGGGTTTTAAGACTACGACTCATTTATAAGAAAATATTGGATTTTCTGGTTTCAAACATTATCTCTTTACAAGGAAAAACGATTATGGATTTTCTCATACAAAAATCTTATGAACTCACCAACGTAATGTTGACCATCTTTCAAACTACTTGTATTCTCAGGTAACAATTAGTCAGGTCCGACTAACCATTTGGAATGGGACGCGAAGACGTCTCTTTTACTTATTTCGTTATCATATTGTAGTTGGGTTGAAACAATACCGTTGAACAATGTAACTTTCCAATTATAATGTATGATGGATGTTATCTACTTATGTTTCAATGTATGCAATGGTTGTGATGCTATGTCCCGTTCCGCCCTCAGACGATTCCGCCATCGTGGTTTGGGGGTGTGACAGCAAGATTCTAGGAAGGAAAACAGAAACAATTACATAAAGTTATACACACCAAAAGGGTCACAAGAACTTGAATCTACGAGTTTTATTTTTTTTTTCTTTTTTGGAAACAACGGATTTATAAAATAAAATAAAAACCAACCTAGCAAGATGCTAGGAAGGAAAACAAAAACAATTACATAGAGTTATACACACCAAAAGGGTCACAAGAACTTGAATCTACAATTTTTATTTTTTTTCTTTTTTGGAAACAACGGATTTATAAAATAAAATAAAAACCAACCTAGCAAGATGTTAGGAAGGAAAACAGAAACAATTACATAGTGTTATACACACCAAAAGGGTTACAAGATCACGGAGTCCAATTACAAACATCCTTAGACCACTCGTAGTGGGTATCACGGAGGAACCGTGATAAGGATGTGGCACTCCATCACGGTCGTGCACACCACCCCGGGTGTACCATGATGGGTGTGACCGTGGTTGAATGTGATGGGGAACACGGCTGATCACGACCAATCAATTTTTTCTTTTTTTTTCTTTTTTTTTTAAATTACCACTACATATATAACCAGCCAATCATATCCTACTATTTTTATTATTATTGAATTATTTTTATTTGGGAAAAGATGATGTGGTGTGATGTGTATTTATTGTGTGGTGTGATGATAATGTGATGGTGTGTGATGGTGAGGTGGCTGTGATGTGACGCCTATCACATGTGATAGTGTGATGGTTATTGCAAGCGGTCCTATTACTTCTATACGTGAACCACGTGTATACCATAATAAATATGTCATCCGTCAGTTTCGAAGGATTAGAGTGCATCTTTTTGAACACCGTCCAAATGGACCAAAGGGACCCATATGTCATGGATATTAAGATATGTTGCTTTTTCGGACAATTCCTTCAAGACGCGGCAAAATTGATCAGCTCGACAACAGAGGATACTAGAGGGGGCATAATGTTACACCGACAAAAGATCCATGATAATACCTCCTTAGCGAACAGGCAAGTCATCGAAACGTGGTCATTGGATTAATTCGATACATTACAAAAGGAGCAACAAATAGGAACTCTAGAAACTCCTCTTTTACACAAGGCTTCCGCGGTGGAGATCCTTGACATTCTAGCTCTCCATATGAAAGTACCCACCTTCAACGGAACAATCTTAATGCATGGTATCAAGGGGCCAGAACTAACCGTGAGCTTGGAATCAATTAACCTCTTCTTAAGGTCAACATGATATATGTTATCACCCGAAAGAGTGAAACGCCAACTATCCAGTTTTGTCGAAAGCGGTAAGCCGTCAATCTCCATGATAATTTGTTGCAACTCAGAAATTTTTGTCCCACTAATAGGAGATCTTTTCCAGTTCCGCATAAGGGTTAAACCCGAGAATTTTTCGAAAATATAACTTGGTTTTTTCTTTTCCAAAGCGTAAAGAGAGGAAAACCAATTGGAGAACTCATCGTTGCCTATCCATTTGTCTTTCCAAAATAAGACTCTTTGATCGAAACCAACGAAACGTAATGGTAGAAATACGAAATTGGTCATTTTTTGGACCACATGGTTAAAAAATCTCTCTATGTAACTTTCGTTGGTTTATTTTTATAAAATGATTCGTGGTTCAAAATAATTAATTTTTGATGATAAGATCATAGGATTGCAACGAATTTACCACCAAAATTTAACACCATTGAGAAGGTGGTCAAAAACCATTTTTTTTAAGAAGTGGAAATACGACAAAATAAGATTTTTAATGATCATATCTAATTGTCCTTTCAAAAGAGACAAGGATCTGAAGAGAAAGATGAGTTACATAACACCAAATTTTATCTCTTCCATTTTCTTTTATTTCATTTAAAGTTGGAAACACGAAATTAGTACTTCCCTTTTTATATTTTCTCTCATTTTATTTCTTTTCTTTTATTAAACTCCGAACATAGTTAATAACAATGGTTTAAAACCAGGGTTTTAAGTTGACTTGATATGGTGATCGGGTCACGGGTCAAACCGGTTTGATGATTTTTATACATTTTATATTTTTTTAACATAATTATATATTTATAAAACAAAAACAATGTAATTTCACATTTTTGTCATCAAAAAAGATATTTTTCCAGGTTTGTATATGAAAATTTTACTAAATTTGATGAATTAATGATAGACTAATTTTAAAAGTTTGAGCATTGAATTTTTTAACCAAGTTTTTAAAACCCAGATTCTAATTTTTTGTTTCAACATCCGGGTCAACCCGGTTCCGGATCAGTGGTCCGGTTCAATCTGAGTCGGAAATTAGCAAAAAATCGATCGTAATTGACCCGCTCTCTTCACCAGGTCACTGTCCAATCGGTTCCACCGGCCAGATCAACCCGAGTTTTAAAACATTGGCTAATGGAATACTTTTATTTTTGGTGGTTATTTTATAGAAAAAAGCCCAAATCCTTCATTTTTTTAATTAAACTAGTGTTTATCCCGTGCTCGGCACGGGTTCGGATCTTGAATATTTTACCAAAAAGTTCTCATGTACAATAGGGTTTGTTTTCCCATAATACCCTTTTGTTGAATAGCTTAGTTCAAAATTGATTTTTTTTCAATTTTCGTGTTTTTATAAAATTGGATTGTCTTCTAATTTTGGTCCTTTATTGAAAATTGATTTTTTTTTTCAATTTTGGTCCTTTTTCCTAAAATACCCAGGTTTAAAAAAATTATTTCCTATAACACCCTTTTCCAATAAACTTGGACTTTAGTTGAAACTTGTTTACAAATCCAAGCAAAAATGGAAATATATTTTACAAAAGTGTAATAAATTCATATTAGATCTTTCAGATTCCAATTTGAAACCGGCCATACAAACTGCAGTCATAGTAATAATTCTTCTTTTTTCTAATTAGCTAAAACACTGACTTCCCAATGTCAATATCTAAAACCCTAGAAGTTAAAACAGATGTACTTTCCTTTTATTCAAGAAACCTGTAAGTATACGTGGATCTCAAATAACGAATGTGGCAATTCAGGAAGCTAGCATGGCTAGTATCTACTATTATAAAGCTTGGGTAATCGAAAATTGCCAATTTCTACAGAAGGATATAAAAAAACCAAGCTCTTGATCCTATGCTTGTCCAAACACAAACTAAAGTACAGTAAAGAGAAAAGTACCTGACCTATGATGCTCGTAATACGGCAAGCTCATCAAGGGGGCATGTAGGGAAGCTCATCAAGGAATTGCGTAAAAACCTAAAGGACTTGACAGCTACTGTACCAAGAATATATGGAGGAGATTACGGAAAGCTGATCAAGGGAACTGTCAGATAATTTATATAAAAACACAATATATTGACTACATTTAGGTTAACAAAGAAATTGATAAATCCAAATAAACTGTAAGTTTAAGGCACCATTAGATTTACAAACCGCCTTTGTTTACCCAATACCTAACATACTAATAACAACAATCATTATTCATTACTTTCACTATCCTAAAAACGTTCCGGGTTTAGCCTCCAAGGGTAATATGACAACCAAAAATTTAATTACTTGTTTAAGATACAATTTGACGCTTAAACGTTTTATGAAAGGGCAAAAAGGTCAAAGGATGTGAAAATGTTGGAACTTATATGTTAAGACCTTTTATTAAGCTAATATGAAGTCATATTTCATTTTGAAAATTTGTTTTAAGGATACAAGAACAATTTGGGAATAAAGGACTAAAAGTGAAAATTTTATTGAACAATTTTTAAAAATTTATATCTCAAAATCTAAGAGGAATTGGGAAAACTTAATCAAGATGACTTTGATGATATTTGAGATAACAAAAATATAGGAAAAAGATTCAGGCCATTTGGAGTTATAACGAAGAAGTTATGAAGAATTTAAAATGGCACAAAAGTGACAAAAATGAGCAAGTACCCATGTTTGAGGGACTATAACGGAAATTCTAGGAAGAATTGGCCTTAAGTCAGTAGGGGAATGTTGTAAAGCTCATTCCCACCTTTCTAAGGGTATAAGACTTGTGTAATTTAGATATCATACAAGAAACTTATGACACAATAAAATCAGGAAAAAGATAAAGAACAAAAGATGAAAATATTTCTAAGGCTCAAAGGATGGGCATTTTTGGAAATTTTGAAATTTGACCCAATTAAATCAGAACCCGGTATGTGGGAAAACCTGTGTGCGTGTGTTTATCTGATACACGTTTTCTCTCTCTCGAAAAACGCATTCACGCATCCACAGACACGAAATCAGAAATCGAGAGTTTTGGGGAGAGATAGAAATCGAGACCAGAAGAGTGAGAGAGGGAATTACGAGATAGAGACATAGAAACATCGAGGGAAAGAGAAATCGCGAGTAGGGCTGGGTGTTTCAGATCGAGAAAGAGCCTGAAGGGTTTTCTGTATTCGCAAAAATCAAAACACGAAAACACCTTCATGTGTATGTGCGATTCAGAAATAGAGAAAGGAGGGAGACGCGATTTAGTATGGAGAGGCATCAAAATCAGTCGAAGGAAATAATCCTTCCTGTTGTCGGAGCCGGCCTTCACCGGAATCACGCAAGCAGCAGCAGGACTGCCGCTGCCGGCGGCGGGGGTGGTCTAAGGCGGCGGAGTTGAACTATTGGTGGTCGGTAATGGCTTTTTGTGGGTCGATTTCACCTTTGGGACAAGTATCAAGCTCCTGATTTCAAGATTTGGGGCAAGAACAAAAAGGTAAAATCTGATTTTCTGTAAACCTTAGTTTACTAAATCTGATTTTGACTTCATGCATGTCGAAATTGATTATGGATTTCGATTTTCATCGCTTGGTGAGTTCAAAAACACAAAGATTATGAATCTTGGATATTAGTTGAAATCCTTGAATGCATGTTTGGGAAAATTTGAAAGAATGAAGAACCATGGATTGCACAACACTTATGAGATAGGTTTATGTCAAATATTTTCTGTTATGAGTTAAAGTTGCTAATATCTAGATGCATCAAAGCCTTGAGGTATATTGGTGCTAGACATTGAAATCGGAATTGGAGTTTTGTTTGATATATATTTATAAAAGAGCCGATTTATGTTAAGCGAGATACTTTTTGGTAGAATTTGCAAGTGATGGACAAAAATCATGAGATTGTTATATGATATAAAAGATTGGATGCTTATACAATTGTTTTGGGATTAAACTTGTGAGGATTTCAAGTTAGCTATTAGAAATACATAAAAATGGCTTGAAAGTTTAATTTGACGCGGTGAAGTAATAATTTAAGTTTTCTTCTCGTGAATGAGAAAATGTTGTACTGTGACGGAGTTTTAGCTTATAAGTACTTGTTAGTGTTGGGATGGAATTGGTAATTCCATTGTCAAAAGAAAAAGAGTAGAATCAACTACTTATATATCTAATGGGATGAAAAGTTTGTAGATTGGAATGAGAATTGTGAATTCCAACATTTTGAGATAATTATAGCATATGTAAAAATAATGTTCAAGTGAATATTAAATTTAGTCGGAATGACAATTATGACGTATTAAGAACATAATTGTGTGAAGCAAAGTGTAAAATAATATATTGTTCAACGGTTTCTATTTTTAGAAACTTTATAGATTAAAGTTTGTCAAAATGAAATAAATGAGTAAAATGATGGATGTTTTGTCATCTAACTATTGTAATAAATTGTAGAGACGTAAAAATTATAAATTTGGCTAAAATAACCATGTAGAACCCAAAAATACAATTTTTGGTCAAAATGGGACAAAATGGTAAAAATGTCCAAAATTAGTATTGTACTTTAAGAATCATATTTGGACATTGAAAGGGAATTAGATGATGAATAGAAGTAGTTCAAGATTGATTAGACAATTACTATGTGTTTAGTTGTCTAATAAAATCTAATATTCTATTAAATTAATAGAGATTTGAAGGACGTTTGGAAGCAATGAAAGTCTAGAGAAAGTGGATTAGTGTAGCTACACGTACCTAGCTAGTAATGTGAGTATATGTGGCTTTTTCCCACTAAGGGGTACATGGCAAATTATGTATAAAGTTATATGTGACTTTCAAATGTGAATTTATATGCAAGTTTTACTATATATGCCATGCTTATGAAAGTTATGAACATGTTTTTAAAGTATGATTTGGCGTCAAACCCACAATATGTATGAAAGAATGTTTTGGCATTATGCCTATGTTATTTATGAAAGAACGTTTGGCATTTAGCCTATGAAAATTATGAAAGAATGTTTTGGCGTTTAGCCTATAAAAGTTATGAAAGAATGTTTCGGCATTTAGCCTATGAAAAGGTTTGAAAGAATGTTTTGGCTTTTAGCCCAAAAAGTTATGAAAGAATGTTTTGGCGTTTAGCCTATGAAATGTTGTGAAATAATGTTTTGGCATTTAGCCCAAGAAAGTTATGAACAAATGTTTTGGCGTTTAGCCCATGAAAGTTTATGAATGGATGTTTATGTTAAGAATGACTGGTATATGATGCAAGCAATGTATTGTAATGCAAAAGTAATGTGAATGAATAGAAAATGTTCTGCCCGGGCTATGATATTCCCACAAGGGGAATATAGAGGAATCTATTGGGGTAGCACCACCCATTCGCGAAGTAGATGTCCTAAATATGGAAAGATGCTAGAATGGACTGATTGTGTTCTTTCCATTCTAGTACAGACTGGGGTAATTATCAAGAATGATTCAGGCCCGCAGTATAAACACTAAGCATGTTAAGATACCAGTCATAGCATGTGATAAGATGCTGAGGTGGTTGAATATGTTCATACCACCTCAGTACAGACTTGGGGTATCACCAAGAGTGATTAAGGCCCTAAGTATAAAAATCAAGTATGCTACGATACCAGTCAAAAGCTAAGGAAATGAAAATGAAAGTTTTATGATAACAATACCATTACTTGATTTGTTATGAAAGGCTTTAAAAGCAAAAGTTCGTTATATGTTTAATTATAAAGGTTTTGACAGCGAGTGTCATTACATAACTTGACTATAAAGATTTTTACAACAAGTGTCATACATGATATGATTATAAATGTTTTGAAAATGAATTAGTTATGGTTACAAATGTTTTGAGTCTAAAACCCATGTAGCTCACGAGACGTTTTCGTCTTACATATTTTATTTTATGTCATGTATCCCAGGTTCTAGACATGAGAGATAGAATCAAGTAGATGACCCGAAGAGATTGGGATCTTAGATGGAGTGAACATTGGCCGATGTACTGGTTTGTAATCCTAACTTGCTTTCTATGGTATTGTATGATATGAAGTTGTAACCCCCAAAGTTGTATAAACATTTTTACAACTAAATGGTTTTTGTTGGGACCAAACTTTTAAGACATGACACGAGGTCATGAGAAAAGTTTTTAAAAGTTGACATTTTGTCACATAATGTTTTAAAACATGATGGAATAACGTTATTGTGCTTTTAGCGTTAATGCGCTTTTAACGTTATTATGCTTTTTAAAAAAAATAATTTGGGGCGTTACAAATTAAATTGTCATTTTCAAGGGTTAATAGCAGAAAATTCATTGAGATTCAGACTTAAGTCACTAAAGATAAATTGCAAAGCTCATTCCCACCCTTTTTAAGGGTATAAAGTATGTAACATTTGGACATCATATGAGAGAGTTATGGTTAAAATAAAATAAGGAAAAATAAGGAAACAAAGATGAAAAATTTTCGAAGTCTGGGGAGTGGAGGGGCAGTTTCGTCATTTCAACTTTAAAACCCATCAACTATCTTCTCTTCATTCCCGTGTGCGACACGCTTCCCCAAACACGCCAACATATTATCAGAAAGAGAAAAGGAGATCGGGAAAGGAGTAATTTCAGAAAGAAAAAGAGAAAACGACACACACACATTAGTATGTGTAAACTCGATTGATCAGAGGGAAAAGAGAACGCTGAGAGACTGATGGACCACGTACAGATCGGAGGGAAGTAGTGAGGACGAGAGTAAGCAACGATCTGCTGCTGTTTACGTTTTACCTCGCCAGATTCGCACACCCACAGCGGTGGAATCGCCGCTGCCGGCGGCGACAACATCTTAGGACGACGATAGGGTGGTGGTTGCCACTTCCCTTCAACACGCCAGAAAGAGAGATCGAGAGAGTGAGACGGGAAGCTTCAGACACGCTTGAAGGGTTAATGGATCAAAGCTTTACATAAAGGTGGTGAGGCAAAAGACACAGCAGCAACGAACCTACTGGTGGTGGCTGTCAGGGGCGGCGTCTGAGCTCACCGGTGGGCGGTGGTGGTACAGAAGGTCGGTGATGATTCAGCAGGTGACTGGAGGCGGTTCCATGATGGTCAGATTTCGTGGCCAAGCAATGAGTTGGAACCCAATGCTTCTGATTTGTGTGATTTCACCAAATCTAGGTAAAAAAAATTCTTAAACCCTATTGGATTAGACCGTAGAACTGAAATTTGTTATGTATTACCGTACACTCAGTTCATAAGCACCGAATATCGGGTTGGGTGCTTATTGAATTAAGAGTTCATGAGTCGGATTTTCTGGAAATAAAAGCTTAACATTTGAGAACTTCTATGAGTGAATTGAAGCAGAGAATCGAGCAATTGAACTGAAAAAGATAACAGAAAGAGAAGGACATGAGCTGGAACTCTCGGAGCAGCAACTTTGTGTTGTTGCCGGATTTATTGGAGGGACAAAACCGCCACTTTTAGTGGCGTAGTAACCAGAGATAATGACAATAAGAAGTATTGATGATGATGGTGTTGTGGCCTAAATTAGCAAGCAAAGATAACCACGAGTTCAACTCTGAATCAAGTTAATTAGGGTATGTTCAAACACTTATTAAATCTTATGGATTTAAGAAAGTTGTTGATGTTTATCAAAAGCTACCAGGAATGTGGAATTGATCGCCAAACTTTATATATAATGAGTTATGCTTAATATTAGAGCTGAAATCTATGAATGTTGCTCGGTGTTGATAAATTGAGAATTTGTCAGATTTGACTTTTATATTAGTCAAACATTGGGATTTTAGACAGAGCAAATTCTGCATGATGTAATGGTTTGTATCTGAACTCGCTTTCTATGGTCTAGTTTGATATGAAGCTGTAACCCCCGAAGTGATTTAAATATTTTAAAACTTAAATGTTTTTATTGGGACCGAAAATTTTAAGATATGACTTTATGTCATGAGGAAAGTTTTTTTTTAAGTTGATATTTTGTTCCGCAACATTTTTATAAAATATTACACTTCTCAAAGTGTATCAAAGATCGGGGTGTTACATGTAAAACCCAAGAAGAAACTTCAAAAAATGCGATTACACCTGAGTTTAGCCTCCAAGGGTAAAACCGTCCAGAACAATCTTCCAATATGTAAATTACATGAAGGCATTAAATTAAGCTAACCACCCTTTCTTTGCAGAATTCCACCAGGGTAAAACTATCCCAAATCAGAGAAAAACTTCAAAATGTAAACTCGTAACCAAATTCTAAGAAATACGCAATCGTCACAACCAAACTAATGCCATCCTCAGATCGACCTTTAGCCGTATACATAAGCACTTGAAGTAAGCATACCCATCTAAAAGAGCCTAGGCCAGAAAGACAATTTGAATTCTAGAATGCAGTAATGAAGGAAGGGGTAATTCCGTTCAAATCAAGAATCCACCAAGACAAACATAAATCACCAAAAAAATATTGAAATTAGATAACCATCAATGATAACAATATTGGTTGAGCAATAACAGAAATTACCCGTATTGATCGGAATATCCACTATGACCTTCGGTTCCAAAATCTTCTCTAAACACAATCTGAAACAAAATTTCATAACAAATTATTCACCACTCTTACAATTCCACCGGCACCTAAAATCAGAAAATAGATAAAATAAAATATTCATGAGTCAACTGATATCAACTTTGAAAAATAAAAAAATTACCTCCATCACTCACTCAATCAAAGAATCGAACATTTGGCATGGATAAGGTTTCATAAGACAGAATTTGACCTGGGCATAAAGTTTAAATGTCTCATCCATATTTGAATTGCAAGCAACCGAAGCCTGACAGATGACCTTTGTAACAAAAACAAATCACACCAGAATGTCATAATAAACAATAAATGTAAGTATGCTGCGGTTTATTGCATTTTGTCTAACATGAAATACTCTGATTATATACCAACACATACATACATACACAGGCAAACACATACACACAACACACGCAACACACTTTTCGAGAAGGTATGTTGCTACTTCGAGAAAATCCAAAACTATGAAAAAAAGTTGGACTTTTATCGATTTCTTTATTATGAAATAAAACTTTCATTTCTTCAAATCACTACACTCTATTTTCAAAAATCTACCTAATATTGTAATAAAAAAGAGGTGTAAGTAGCAGCTAAATAATGAAGATATTCTTTAATGATCTAGAATTCATGTAAGCTGTACGTAAGATCTATGGTTGTACCGTATGAATTGAGATGAGAAGATGGAGGATGCTTTCATCTTCATTAGAACTGAAAAACACCATAATAAATAGAAATCAAAATTAATAACCATTAATTACATTGCTTTTATAGGTAAAGAAATGTAAGTATGTTGCTATTATTGGTAAAAAATACAAGTATGTTGGTTATATTGGTAAAAAGAGTAAAGTACATTGTTGTTTCTTCCAATTTACCCTTTAATAAAAAACAAACATAGGAACTTGTTCGGATCCATTCACAAAAAAAAAGTTTTTTCAGTATTTTCTTGAGCGAATTTTCAAACATGTTTCACATTTAACAAAATTTTGAGTAGGTCTACTTTACGATGTTGAACACATAAACCCCAATACCAACCAAGCGAACATCTTTTAAGAACCAACTCTTCCTAAAAACACATAAGACAGTGTTATCATTATCATAATACAAAAAAGAAAAATTAAAAAAAAAATGGTTGGTTTAAAAAAAATTTAAATACCATTTCTTTTTGTGTGAGTACCATTCCTTGGAACATTGTTTTAAGTTATTTAACTTTCATTCTTTGGTGTGTTATACTTATAGCATCCTGTTTTACTTGTTTCTTGCGTCGATCACTCCAACCTAAAAAACACCAAAACAATATCTTTTAAGATTGTGCTAAATGTGATTAGTAACAACTTACTTTCATTAATTACTTTATTATAACATCCTACTTTCAAAGTACAATGTTATAATAGGAAGACTGATATTTTAAAGAAATGAAAGTTCGTTGGTTTGCATCCGAAAGCTCAACTCGCAGCTTCCACACATCTCCATGGTATGAACTTGCATAATTTATAATTAAAATTAGGAAAAACAAACATTCAGATCAAAATTTTGAAAACGTTACAATTTAGGCACGATGAGTTAAAATGAATCCAAGAAGAAAAATATGCATAAAATCAATTTAAGAACATCGTTCGGATGAAAGGCAGAGGAAATTGTACATATTTTGAGGATAAAAAAGATCCTAAATGTTTTGTTTTATCAAAAAGGTCAAAAGCAACTTCTAATATACATATAATCAATCTCGAAATGCAATAGAACAAATTAAAATACACAACTACTCTGTTATCCCAAATACTCCAATTACAAAAAGCCAAAATATAAGCAAAAAATAAGGAAATAAAGCTCAAAATTACTTTGTTCGTTTCTACACAAATACGACTAGTAAATCTGAACTAAAGTCACGAATCACCCACAAAAAGAAGATAAAAATTAAAAATTAAAAAACGCCTTTCAAAATTTAGAAAAAGGAAGCCAAACTTTCAATTAACCCTGTCCATATCAATTGAATCTATATAAATTCAACATGAAACCAAAGATCATAAGACAAAAAATAAAATAACAGGTAACCATTAAGAACAGACAGTTAAGATATGTCTAGAGAACTTACACAGCCGGTCCATGGAAATGCATATAAAACTCTTGCATCCCATCATTGATCATCTCCACTTTGTAATCACTCATCATCCTAATTGATAGTAAATCAGTTGGAAAAATAGTTCTTAATATAAACAAATTCATAAGATTAAAAAAGCACAAATTATGATATTAGGTTAATTTCAAATCTAAATAAGTAAATTAAAGAACTTACAACCTCATGAAGTACATGTCTCTGCCATATTTTTTTGAAATACTTTTATGGATAAATTTGTGCTAGTTCTTCGAGGGGAGAGATAAGAAAGAAAGAAAGACATACAAATGAAAGTTAAACAACCAACAAATACAAATGGGGTTGGAAAATAAAAATAAAGAAACAGGGACACCCTTTGTACCAAAGAGAAAATTGCATCATAAAAGAGAGAAAAACAAACATACTTTCATATAATTGTTTAAACTGTTAACAATATCAATTTGATACTATTTAAAAAAGTAGTGCGATGTTTTTCTCTCTAATTTGTTAATAACTTATTAAAACCTGATACAAAAGTATCTGAAATGAAGGTTGTCAACGTAATGATGATTATGCTGAGACTCAAGAAAGCAACGAAAAGTGCAACTTTTCTGCATAAATAAACAACCACCCTTTTAGATCAACACAAAATTTTAACTGAAAACTTTTAAGAACTTTATACCTGATGTTGGATTGGAGTAGGTGAAAAATGAAGATCCAAATTAAATCCAGATATAAAACAAATCAAACCATAAGGTTGTCAGTATAATGATATAATTATGCTCAGATTCAAGAAATCAACCAAAATTGCATCTTTTCTACTTAAATGTTGCTTGTGTTGGAATTTCGTCATGCTGGCTTTAATGATACAATTTCCCTTATAGCTTTGAGGCAAGTTCTTGAAAAATATTAACATGTGAATCATACAGTAAAACAATACAATATAAGTAAGAACGTAAGCAAACTTTAAGAATATATAAGCAACTGGAAGCAATACCATTTTTGCTGAATTCAGTCTCTAAATAGATTTAGTGAAAGGATGATTAACACCGTGAGGAAAACTCCCTTCTTGATCATTGGTCTGTATCGTCATCTCTAATTCACTAACCTCCAATTGCAATCTAGCATATAATTCACTGCAATTTGATTCAACTTCTTCTTGTTTCTCGAGAACCTAATTTATACATGACAATATACACAATTAATGATTTGTTTAAGGGTGATTCTATACATACCCCTACTATCTAATCATACCACTCCTGATTTAATTTTTTGTCTTTTTATAGTTTTTTTCTTTTGTCTTTTGTCTATTTTGTTTGTTTGTTGTTTTTTCCTTTTTCTTTTCCTTTTATTTTATTAATAATATTTGATTTATTATTATTATTATTATTATTATTATTATTATTAGAAAAACAATAACAATGAATTTGCATTTTATAATTTTTACGTTTTAGTAACAATAAACAATATGTTTTTAAAAGTAATTACGGCAAATCGAACGATGTTTATAACTTTAGAAAATTATGTCAAATTATACCAAAACGGTTATGTCAAATATGAACGAATGTCAAATTAATGAATTTAGCTTTTATAATTTTTACGTTTTAGTAACAATAAGCAATAGTTTTTTTAAAGTAATTACGACACAACGAACAACGTTTATAATTTTATAAAATTATGACAAATTATATCAAAACGGTTATGTCAAATTCGAACGAATGTATAAAAATAACAATATAAATAATAATATAATGCAAAGTTTGATCAAATATTACGTCTGGGTCGACGGACCAAGAATGACGGTTTCCGGCTAATAATAACATGAATTTCGATTACTTACAAATGGTATAACCCGAACGATTTTATAAAAAATAAATTCTAATTCAACCACTTGATTTATAAACGACTGAATAAATTCGAACGAATAAAAAAGAGGAATTAGATTATCAATAAACACGAACGGTTATATATTTTCTAAAGCTAATAATAATAATAATAATAATAATAATAATAATAATAATAATAAAGAGAATAAAAGACGAAATAATAATAATAATAACAAAGAAAAAGAGAATAAAAGACGAAATTGAGATAAAACAAATCAGTTAGTCAAATAGGGGGTACAATATGAAATGTGGGTAACTATAGCACAACCCCTTTGTTTAATCTTTAAAAGAAAAGATTTAATTTATTTATCAATCGAAAACCAATAATTCAAATTATAATCATATTAATCAGCAACTAATAAGAACATTTGTTAGCCACACCAAAAGAGACAAATATCAATCGGATCAAATTAAACCGTTTCCCTTCAACACCCAATTGAATCACATCACGTCATGATTAGCTACACAATCGATTTCAATAAATAACGTAAAACCCATATCGGTTACCAATCATTTTCATAGAAAAGTATCTTTGAAAAAGTTAAAATAATTTCAGAAAACCCAATTGAATCGTGAAAATCGGAGTGTATACAGTCAACGTTGGCGCTCGTCGATCCAAAACAACCCATGATAATAATTGCTGACAGCTGCAGTGATCTCTCTGGTTAATATCCGGTGACCGGAGTTATTTGGAATGGGGTTTGGTTGTAAACAGCCCACAAAGTTCTTCAATTAATGATTACTGTAAACAGCAGCGAAGGAGGGAAGAGGGGAAGATGGGATTCCACTTTGTTTGTCCGCATTGAAATTCCAACTGGAGTCGTTGCTTTATCAGAACAACACCAAGAAAACACGGTGCACATGAAAAGGACCGATCTGGGGGGAGAGTCCGATGGGTACACGAAAGTGACGAAGAACACTGTTGAATGCAATCCTTTGATTCAGAAAGCAGTTTAACAGTGGAGTCCATTAGATCGTTGTAGGTGGCGGCAATAGAATGTAGACGGCGAGAAGAAGGGGAGGTGGGATAGTGGTGACAGACGGATTTCTTCGAGAGAGAAGGTGAATGAGGTTGCTTGAGGCAGAGACGATTGGGAAGGTGAATGGAGTAATAACCGAAAATAAGAAACTAACAAAATAGCCAAACAAACTCACAATTAGACAGGATTAGGTTGTAATTTTCTTCTCTTGAGCTATAATATTCTCCTTTGAGTTTCGATAAAATGCTAATGGGCTGATAATATATATAATAATATAAATAATAGTCGGGAAAACTAATAACAGAAAAACATTATGTTTTGTTTCTTAGATCAACCGTTGCGGTCAGTCGTTGGCACGGAAGTTCCAATATGGCATAAAAACCATGCGTGGGTGCATCGTCTCGGTTGAGGGTTTGACTGCCGGTATATCGTTTCTCGGAGATTCTTCAAACAATACCACCCTACAATCGAATAGAAACCACCCAAACGTTTTTGGTTTCGAACAATTTTACACACCAAACGTTTGCCGACCTCAAATATATGCTCCAATTTACTCACAAAACGTTTACCCGTATCAAATGTCGCCTTATTCACCTATCCCTCCCTAAAATCTATACACCAAGGCGGATATCATAAAAACTCTAGAGGAGGGTCTTGAAAGGAAAGTACTTGAAGTGATTTTAAAATACAATGTGGATATCATAAAAGATATCGTTCGTAAATTTCACGTTTTTTTAACGTTTGTAGTTCTTCGTTTTTATTTTTCGGTTTTAATTAATTTGTATTTTTTTTTTATTTTATTGCTTGTAGTTTTATTATTTAATTAATAAAGTATTTTTTAATTTAGTTTAATTAATATTTGTTATTTAGGTTAATTTGTTTATAATAATTATTTAATTTAAAAAAGTGAGGGTTGATGAGTTTTATAACCCACACCCTTTGGTCATATCGAGTTACCGACGTCTCGTTCATATCCTTTTCAATTTGTTTTCTTTTTGTTTAAGATTTTCACAACCAATAAGTCTCCTCAGCCCATTAGACCAACCAGTGTCATGACCCAACAAGTTATGGTATCCACGGTGGAAGCCTAATACAGTGTGGGTACACCGCTCCAGTTGGGTCGGTGACCGCAGTGTAGGCCAAGCCGTGGGTTTCGCACCCCGTGCGGTTATACCTATTGAATGTTACATATTCCCCCCCCCCCAAACAATTAAAAGCTTTGGAAATTCCCCCCTCCCCCCTCCCCAACGGTTATCAACGGTTATTAAAAAAAAGTAATTTAAAAAAAATTTACTCAACTATATATACTATAATTTACACAAATAAAATCACACTTTTAGTGGTATTTACATCCAATTCTCTCAAAAACAACCTAAAAAATGTCTTCTCAAGATTTCCCAAACAATCAAACACCATTATCGTCGACAAAACATTTTCGGTTTCGAACAATACTATACACCCAACGTTTACCGTCCGCAAATGGACCAACCGATTTTCTCGTCAAACCTTTTTCCATATCAAATGCCGGGTTACCCGTCAATCCATCCGCAAAATTTATACCAAAATTTTAATCCCTTTTCTCGACACAAAAAACCATAACGTCCAAACCCCAATAACCGATCCCGACACACAAGTTTCACCGGAAGAAGTGCCGGAAACCCAACCGTAAATCCAATCCGTGGTACAAAGACGAGGAAGAGCGGAGAAACAAAAGTAGACAACCGCCGAAAAATCGGGTTAGCCCATTCGTGGATTGATGTTTCCAAGGATGCGGCCACCGGAAATGCCCAAACGGTCGGTGCTTTTGGATGCGCATACAGGAACGGTTTCACCAAGAGTTAGGCCGCCAGCCTTACATTTCCAAAGACTTGTTGACAACAAAATATCGCGATATCAACCGTACGGTAATTAAGTTTAACGAATTGCTCCATCCTTTAGTCATAGCATTTTATCTGAGCCTCAAGAAAAAAATCACAGCAAAATTCGGTCCAACTGTATTTTCAGGACTATTTTAGTAATTTCATAATTTTTTGGTTATTTATTAGAAAATCTTTAAAAAGTTAGATTAGGTTTCTCATTTTCTCTATTTTTAACTACTCGGATCCAAACACCTCTTTAATGGAGTATCGGTTCGGGTCGTCGGCTACCATGGGTTTCCCCGGTAACATAACCGAAACGACTATCATCATCATCATCGTATTCATAAAACCACGGCGGAGTTGACAGTAACGCCTTTGCATGCCGCCTCTTTTATATACTTCTACAACCACAAAACAACACCAGAACCCTATACAAAGGTCAATCTTTCATCTTCATTCACTATTTTCATCTTATGCTTTTGATTTTAGTCCCTGATATTACTTATTCACTAAGGGTTGATGTTTTGTCGTAATAATTTTATAATTTGAGTGAGTGTTTTCATTCTTCGTTTCTGAAAACGCATACAACCATATGATTCTTGACAGACACTGGAAAATGTTTTCTACACTAATTTGGTCAAACTCACTTCTATAGGCCTAACGTTTTTAATGGGCGTTTCTCGTAAAAACATATAGTATTTTGCTATTCCCTTTGTTTCTTTTTCAGTCAGTTTTATGTTCACTTTCTAAATCCTCCATAGAACGAAAACCGTATTTCTCTATGAATACTCCATATTCAATTCCGCTTGTGGAAAAATAGCCGTCGGACCTCTTACTGATTGTGTTCGTTTATTTGTATATAAGGTGTTCGATGATTTGCCACTTCATGTTTCTTCTTGAGTAACTTTATTTATCTTATCTAAACCGTTTCCAGTAAGTACCGCTAATTTGGGATATTGGATTCTTGTACTACGCCCTTATTTGCATATTTCTATTTAACATTTTCAGTTTGTGGTCCTTCTTAATTTGATATTAAGGCCATTGAAAATGACAAATCTTACATGATCTTTAGTTTCTATAAAAGGTTATATCATAGAGATGACACACATCCATCAATGTCCCCATCTTTTTTATTAATCTTCTATGTAAGAAATCACTGTAGATAATGAGTCATTTCTATTGAATCTTTTGTCTTAATGATTGTTTGTAGTTATTTTAAGAATTTAAGCAATATTTTCTTTTTATATTATGATGTTACTTACCTGCTCCTCTTTTAGCAAATTCACAATTACGTATTGACACATGAGCAAATTTGTACAATTTGGTGAAGTTGGTATCTACTTCACTTTCGGCTTATAAAGTAGCAATCTTTTATTAAGGTCATCTTTATATTCTTAGTATAGTAACTATTTAATAACATATTAGTGGATAATATGATGTGGGTTCTTAATATGACAAAATTTTCTTTTGATACATACACACAGATACCTAATCTGATAATCTTTTTTAAGATCAATGGCTTCTTGGAAACTGAAAGATGCTGGTATATATAATGAATTGGCAACTGGAAGTGGTGAATGGACAAAAAGGAAGTTAAAGAAAGAATATTCTCCACAACATTTGTCAGTTGGAGTTCATGATTCATTTATATCTCACAATTCAAAGAGATTGAAATATTCTTCAAATCCCTCAAAGATGTTGTATTCTTCAATTATGAGAAAGAGGAAAAATGTTTTTTCTGCAAAAAAAGGCAGGAAAAATTCAGATTGTAGTGTACGGTCTTCTGAAGTGGAAGAGAATATTGTCACAAAAGAGGAAAATGACGTGTCAAATATGAGAGAAGTGTATCCGTAAGTCCTTAAATTTACTTTTTATAGCAATGTACTTTTTTGATTTTCTTATTTTAGCATCTTAATTTCATTTCCTTCTATTACAATGTGTTATACTTTGAAATGTGAATGTTGTAATAGAAAAAAAATGAAAGTCGGATGCTATAATGTAGAATTAAATGAAAGTACATTGCTATTTATTGCATGAATTCTAACTTATTTCCATTTTAACACTCAGGGACTTAATGGGTATTTCTTCAAAAGAAGAAACAATTGAAAAATCAAGATCTCAAAATATAAAAAAGGAGCTCATTGCACTTACATTACCAGCACTTGCTGGACAAGCTATTGAACCTTTAGCCCTTTTAATGGAAACCGCTTACATTGGTAGATTAGGTAAGAAATTTCACGGGCAATTTAGTAAATTCAACTTTTTTTTTATTTCCTTTTGTGTTTCTTTCTTATAATGTATAGAGTGAAAAATACGTATCATTCATTTTCACAGGCCCTATACAGCTGGCATCTGCTGGTGTTTCCATATCAATTTTCAACATTGTTTCAAAGCTATTTAATATTCCTCTTTTGAGTGTTGCAACTTCTTTTGTGGCTGAAGATATTGCGAAAAACTCCGGTAAAAATTCCAACCAAGGTGGTAATTTTCTTTTTTCAGTAAATTACAGTTTTGGTCCCTGTGGTTTACACCAAATTACAGTTTTGGTCCTAGTTTTGAAAACCTTACACCGATGGTCCCTGTGGTTTCCAAATCTCACTTTTAGTCCCTCCTGTTACCGTTTGTGTAAACCACAGGGACCAAAAGTGAAAGATTTGGAAACCACAGGGACCAAAACTGTAATTTACTCATTTTTTTTTTTTGGCCTTTTTACTGATTTGAAGAGAAATTTACGTCGTTATATTGTGGTAATGTGTCAGGAGAGAATTCTAAGGATGTTAATGGGAATGCTGACATGGCAGAAAGGCGACAGCTGGCGTCTGTGTCTACAGCTTTACTTTTGGCAGTTGGAATTGGAATCTTTGAGGGTTTGACTTTGTATTTTGGATCAGGGGTGTTTCTTAATCTCATGGGCATATCATCTGTAAGTACAACTTTTGTTTTGGTCTAAATGCAAGAAATAGCAATGTACTTTCATATATTATTTTTCTTATTTTAATTTGTTACAGGCTTCTTCAATGCACGTGCCAGCTCAGCAATTTCTATCTCTTAGAGCCCTTGGTGCACCTGCAGTTGTTGTCTCTTTAGCTCTTCAAGGCGTTTTTCGTGGTTTCAAAGACACAAAAACTCCCGTATTTTGTCTAGGCAAGTTTTCTAATTTAATTTTTCATTTTCTTCTATTTATTAACATAAACTTTTTGTTATACAGGCATTGGTAATTTTTCAGCAATATTTTTATTTCCAATACTTATGTTCTACTTCAAATTAGGCGTGACTGGAGCTGCTATTGCCACTGTTACTTCACAGTACGTTAATAAAAATTTTTTTATCATCTGAAAATATTTTAAAATAAATTTATTAACCTTTTTTTATTGTTGTTTCAGATACATGGTTACATTTTTAATGATATGGCACCTTAATAAACGAGCAGTATTACTACCTCCAAAACCAGGAGCACTACAACTTGGTTGCTATATCAAATCCGGTAACTTCACATCAAAAATTTATTTCTTAATAAAAATAAATTTGCATATAAAAAATATTTTATTCCTTTTTAGGTGGTTTTCTTCTTGGAAGAACTCTTGCAGTACTTACAACAACCACACTAGCAACATCAATGGCTGCTAGACAAGGTCCAATAGCCATGGCTGCTCACCAAATATGCTTACAAGTATGGTTGGCTGTTTCTCTTATAACAGATGCATTAGCTGCATCTGGTCAGGTACAAATTTACTATTTTACCCCTAAAATAGCAACCTACTTTCATTTACTTATTTTTTTGTTTTAGGCGTTGATTGCTAGTTCGGTTTCGAAAGGGGATTATAGATCCGTGAAGGATATAACATACTTTGTTTTAACAGTGAGTTATAATTATATTATATAACATTTACTAAAGTTTTATATTTTCTTTTTTGAGATATATAAATTTTTTTTTTTTGTAGATTGGTTTTGTGATGGGTGTTACTTTGGCTGCAATATTGGGATTATCATTTGGTTCTATAGCCACACTTTTCACTAAGGATGTTGGAGTATTGGGGATTGCTAGAACCGGGGTTTTGGTAAAATACCGATAATACCCTTCTCATTCATATCAATGTACCTTTATGGATTTGTTCATTATGTGTATGTGATTATATCTCTGATACCTTTTTTTTTGTGAGAAAAGTTTGTGAGTGCAAGTCAACCTTTGAATGCTTTGGCTTTTATTGTTGATGGTTTGCATTATGGAGTTTCTGACTTTCCGTATGCAGCTTATTCCATGGTACGTCTTTTTAGATTATATGATATAATATGATAATACGTGTGAATGTAAATTTTACGTAATTACCCTTTGGTTAATTTTGTAGATGCTTGTGGGGATTTTATCGTCTGCGTTTCTTTACTATTCGCCACCGAGTTTTGGTCTCAATGGTGTTTGGTCAGGTTTGACTCTCTTCATGGGACTGCGAATGGTGGCAGGGTTAATCAGGTAATTGTGATCATCAAAAAGGGTAAATCGGTAATTTCTCTGTTTTCTGATTATGTTTGTGTTTTGTTTAGATTATTAAACAAGAACGGGCCGTGGTGGTTTCTACATCAGGATTTGAATAGGTCAAAGGTAATGACATGATTTTATTATTATTATTTTTTTGTAATTTTTTTATGTATTGTGATGTGTTTTGCTAAGTAGGTTGTTATTAACTTCTTTTTCAGGTTGCCAATTAGATCATGGGATTTGGGAAATAACAACTGATTTTATTACACAATAGAATCTTGACTTTTTTTTAATCTGACATGAAGTATTTGGAAGCAACTTGTTTCAGAAGGTGGAGATGGAGGGATATGTGTATTTAGTATTTATTGTCTAAAGTATGTAGATAACTTAAATACTTTTGATGTTTGTATATAATTGTTTATTTGAGAACTATTATATATCATTGTTTATTTCCTATGAATCGTAACATCAATGTAATTATATATGTAATCACAATATGGTTACTAACTTAAATTAATCTGAATTAATCTATTATTAAATAAAAAAATTTAATCGGTGCGTCATCTGTTTGTGGTTAAGGAGACGCATCGTAGACTATTTTGGTTAGGAAGAAAGCTTTATTTTCTTAAAATATGAATGTAACTTGTAATGGACTAATGAAAAGAAAGAAGTTTTAGTATACGGAAAATTAACCAAGATGCTTTTTTTAGGGGTAATCTTGAATATCCATCAATTTTCTAAAATTGTTTATATTTAGTCATATTTATATTTTTTCATATAAATATGACCATTAAACTTATTTTTTTTTGTATATATGGCCAATAACCTAATGATCATTTGTGTAAAAAAAAAAACACAAGTAACTAAATATGAATTTTTTTTAAAAAGATCATAAGTAAATCAAGCACAAATAAGTTTGATGATCAAATGTAAAGAAAAAAAAAACATAAATGACTAAATTTATACGGATCATTATCCTATCCAAGATAAACTGTATGTTTATGGATGGTTGACCCCGTATACATGTCTCATCAACATATCGCATTTTATCATGAATTCACCAATCCTCGAAACTGGAATAAAAAAATATTTAGTTAAATATAGGAAAATCTTCATTAAAGTCCCAATATTTTGGCTCAATTTATGAAAAAGTCTCAAATTAATTTTTATTAACAAAATGTCTAAAATTATTTTTTTATTAACAAAAAATGAAAGAAACTACATGTTTTGTCTTCAATAAAGTCTTAATATTTTCGCACAGTTAACAGAAAAGTCGCTAACATTAGCCTGTTTTCTATTTTTTTTTTGTTAATAAAAATTAATTTGAGACTTTTTTGTTAATAAAAATTAATCTAAGATTTTTTCATAAATTAAGCAAAAATATTAGGACTTTATTGGAGATTTCCCGTCAAATATAATCGTAAAATCCGAGTTTATCATCGACAATGTTTCTCTTTCAAAAATATAAATGAGAAGATCTAAAAATTCGTTCTTAAAACCATTAAGCAAAGCTAGCCAGCATTCTAAAAACCAAGCATGAAAGCCCAACTATATTCTTTCAAGAATAATTGCTTCCTATGCACAATATACAAACTTCAACAAAAGTAACCACATAAACGAAAACATAACCAATTTAGCTTCAAGTACATGCAGAAAATCCATCTTGAAATACGCTACAACATTTCCTCAAATAAAAACCCTCCCGTTTTTCAAATAAAAATAATATGACAACAATGTATCTTATTGAAGTCGGCCATTATCCCACCTCAAAACGTCATATGTTATTCACAAGGAATAAAAATCTCTTAAAAAAAAAGAAGTATCAATCAAAACCATTACCACAATGATTCTGCAAACATCTATCCAAGCTTCTCAATAACCGCATCAACAACTTCCTGTGTAGTACTGGCCCCACCAAGATCCTTTGTCCGGTATTTTCCCTCCAAAATTACCCGCTTCACCGCGTTCTCTAATCGGTCTGCAAATGAAGGAAATTGAAGATGTCTCAACATCATTGCTGATGATAAAAGCAACGCCACTGGATTCGCGGTCTTTCTGTCAACGATTTTCTGTTTTCCGACATTTCCCGCTGATGCACCTTGCTCGAATACCGCATGATCCGCACCCACATTACCTGAAAATTACATAAACTCAGCAAGAAATAGCAACGTACTTTCACTTTCATTGATAAAGTTGAAAATGAAACCAACCTCCAGGCATGACACCAGTGCCGCCAGCAATACCAGCGGCAGTATTTGCCACTAAATTTCCATAAAGATTGGGAGTCACCTACAAAAGAACAAACTTTAATCAATATATGTAGTTTCTACTTTCTAGTAGTAAGATTGAAATTTTGAAAGATTACTGACCATAACATCGAATTGTTCTGGCTTTGAAACGAGTTGCATGCAGCAATTGTCTACAATGATCTCGTTGTATTTGATACTGGGATACTTGCTTGCTATTTCTCTACAAGATTCTAGAAACAAACCGTCTGCAAGTTTCATGATGTTTGCTTTGTGTACAGCTGTTACTGTTTTCCGGTTGTTGAGGTAAGCATACTCAAATGCGTATTTTGCAATGCGCTCTGAGCAAAACTTTGTAATCACCTGTTAATCTTGAGGTTATTCATAATACATACACGATTCATATATAACAAGCACATATACATGTATTTGATGTATGCTAAAAGCCTAAAATCCACAGCTTTCTACAGATTCAATCGGAATTGGAGAGAGATAAAAGCAAGCAATACTTGGATTAGAGAGTACCTTAAGACTTTCCACCACTCCGGGAACAACTTCGTGTTCGAGCCCTGCGTATTCTCCTTCCGTATTCTCTCTAATCACCACAATATCAACATTCTCATGGCGCGTGGGCAAGCCAGGCAGATTAAAGCAATTTACAAGCGAAGCGTACAGATCAAGCTCTTTCCGTAACTGCACATTCAACGAACTAACTCCTCCACCCATGGGAGTGTTCAAACCCCCTTTCAAGCAAACTTTATTCTTCTTAATCGAGTCCAAGACCTCCGTTGGAATAGTCTTCATATCGCCGTGAACATCGAACTTTTCGAAGTAAATCGGCGCGTGCATCGCATCCATTACTTGCTCGACGGCGCCAGTAACGAGGGGACCGATCCCATCTCCGGGGATTAAGGTGACAGTCCGAGGAGCTCCGTCACCGGGCCGGGGCATGTAGGTGACAGATCGAGATGGGGCGGAGACCGGTGACGGCTGTCGGTGAAGCAATTGCTTGAAGATCGGTAGAGTTCGTTTGGCCATCGGATGCAGATTTGGTTCGTTGATCCGATTGATGAAATTACAGAGAGGATAGTAGGGTTTCGATCGACTATTCTGCGACTGGAAAGAGCGGGCGAATAATGGAGGGAGGAAAGAGAAAGAGAGAATAAGTTGACCTTTCAATGATCCCTAAATTAAAGAAGTTTATTATCTTGAAAAATTATTAATTATCAATAGTATTCTTTGGAATGGTTTAAAAATCATTTCACTTATCTATTTTTTTTTTTTATAAATTATAGCAAAAGAATCAATATAGACATACGTTGTTAACTAGAATTCATTAAATAGAAAAAAAAAGCTAGAATTGAGAAGAAAAAAAAGTTTCACTTTGTGTTCTTGGTCTTCATTGTTCAATTGTTTGGAGCACAAATATGGTGTATTTCTTTGTCACTATTATGTGGTGAATGATGTGTTTTTGTAATTATTGGTCTTATTTTTTCCTAATTTATTCTTTAAGCAAGACGTATTGCTTTCCGTTTTTTTTTTCTTTCCGTTACAATTGCTTTATGTTGTTTCCTATTTTTCAGTTGCAATGGGGTATAAGACTGATTACTACTTTTATTTTCAGCGGTAACAAGATTTATTCAGGACTAACTAGAAATATCAATCTGTTTTATAAGCCAAATAAGCTCATAACTAACAATGTTATGAAAAAGAGCATACTTCCTCGATTTTGTATAAGCAAAAAGCAAGTTGTTTCGAAATCTCCATAACACCAAAAATTGCTTCTTATTATTTAGCACTGACATTGGCGCCGCCATCTTCGATTGGTCTATTAAACGAATGTGATTGCAACCGTACAACTATTGGAATATTATCTAATGTCATAACTAATTGGTAAAGATTTTTCATTAAGATCATCCGGTGTGCAAGCCCAATGCCCCACCCCGACGATGCGAGCCCCACGGTGAACACCGTCCCCCTGCGACGTCGCATTTTGTGAAGCCCGCACGAGGTCCAAGCGTCGTGCGATGTGTTTGTGTTTGTGTTTTTGACCGTTTTCAAACGGCTAGTTTAATAATTTTTTTTTAATTTTCAATTACCTCTATATATACATCCACATCTCACACATTTCTCATATACACATCAATACACACACATATATTCAATTATCAAAAAATGGCTGGTGTGGAAAATGGAAACCGTAATCGGCAATGGACTCAACAAAAAGATGTAGCGTTAGCGAGGGTCTGGGTCATCTAAACTGAAGACCCCAATGTCACGAGTTACGCTCATGGTTTCTGGGTACGTGTTGCGGAATCGTTTTCACATAATTTTGGGCGTAAATCAATATAGGAGTAAAGATCAACTTTGTTTCAAATGGAGAATTTGTCATTCAAAGTGTATAACTTTGAACAAATTATGAAGGCGAACCGCCATGAGGGGTCACCGACGAGCATATCCTTTCTCAATCGTTGGAAGAGTATCGGACGATGCACGACAGCGATTTCACGCACATGGATGCTTGCAATGTCATGAAAAATGTACCTTGTCATCGTTAGGTTTTAATTTTTGTATTTTAGGTTTTCATTTATCGTATCTCATGTTTTAAGTTATCGTATCTAGGATTTTAATTATCGTATTTTGTGTTTTAATTTATCGTATTTTAGGTTTTTAAATGAAGTATTTTATTTTGAAGAAGTATTTTATATTTTAATTTATGAAATTATTTGTTGTGTTTTAATTTTAAATTAAATTTAGTTTTTTAAATTAAAAAGTGAGAAGAAGTGAGAGGTAGTGAGAGGTGACCATTTCCGGGGATAAGGGGAGGAGAGAGAAATGATGACTGGATGTTGATGTGGCAGGCAAAAAGTGAGAGAAGGAGAGAGGGCACTCCTGATGGCCTAATAGTAGGGTATTTTTGTGTTGTCATCAGTAGTTCAAATGATATCAGTGTTAATTAAGAGAGAGAGAGAGAAAAAAAAAAAGTATTAGTTTATTAATTTGTCATGTGATGATAAATCAATTAAAAACTAATCTAGAAATAATTGAATTGTATTTGTTCAATAGTTGAGCAATGAATATTCTCGAATGGGTGGGGGGGAACGAAATTTGGAAGGATCCTTCCAAAGATTTCATCCACAAGGTGGAGAATCAAGGAGGATCTGATTCTTGGTAAGATTGGACTGTTTCCTTAATTGCTACCATTCAAACTTGTCTTATTTATGACTCACCTTCAAGTATAAATAGAGCTTCTCTGACACCATATTCTACGCCCCATTCCAGAGCTCCTTAGACCTGAAATATATCTCCTCTCTCTTAGTAAAATCTATAATCAATCTCTAGGGTTTTATATCAAACTTTCTTAAATAACTAAATTAACTGATAATTTGGACTTATTGGGTGTGAACCATCAAAGATATTTTCTTTTAGGTATCACCTTCCTTAGTTTGGGATTTGACTTTTCCAAGGATTTGCCAAACAAATTGGTTTTGCTAAAGGTTGGTAACCCTAATCCTTCTTGTAGTTGTAATTATCATTAACTAGCATCCTTGTAGGTTTTAGTAATTGTTACTTGCCTTAGATAACTTTTGTGTGTTTCTGCTGCCATGTTTGATGTATCTAGGGTATAGAAAGCCTATCAACAACGTCTTACCAACGAAGAATTTTATCCCACTTTGCATCATAAATAGGACAAAGCATAGAATTAAGATTAACTCTCCTTTGTTCACTTTTTTTTCAAGTAGGCACCCGAACCATACAAATTCACTTTTATTGAAGCTAATTTATTCAAACGTGTGACCCGATCAATCACATCACCTGACGAGCCCACAACATGACGGCCACTTGTTGCAACGCGACAACCGAAAACTCTACTGAGGTAGATAGTTCTCAAATCCATTTATTATTCGTACCCTGAAAGAGCAAACCAATCTGGATAATAACAATGGTTTTCCTGATCGGCTTCATCCTTTTCCAAGCACAGAGTACGTCGCCATGCTCAAGACCAATTTCTCACAATGAACTATTGAGAATCAGACAACCTTTCAAGGTCTCAAGAGCCAAACAATATAGAAAGACATATAAAGAGCCTTTCACCTACCCACCAATCCTCCCAAAAACATGTATTAGACCCATGAAGAACCATCATGTGCATAAAAGAATCAATATCCACCTCTTTATCTTGTAATTATTAGTTATTACTAATAAGAAAACCAAGAGAGATGCCGATAAGTATATTTTAACCACCCTTGCAACAAGTAATGGAGGACATATATTACAAAGATTACAAGAGTTCGTAGGAGCAGATAGTAATTATTCGAGTAAATTACAGTTTTGGTCCCTGTGGTTTACCCTATTTTTCAGTTTTGGTCCAAGTTTTTTATTTTCACACTAATGGTCCTGGTGGTTGTCAAAAACTTACACTATTGGTCCCTGTCCCATGTAAAAAGACTAAACTACCCTTTCTAATTTCTTTTTATTTTCTTTTAACATTATTCTTTATTTTAGATAATTAAAAAAAAGAAAAACAACCTCTCTCTCTCTCTCTAGGCACAAAATTGATATCCTCCGCTGGATCTCTCTTTCCCGGAATAGAAACCACCACCGAAACCTTGCGCCCCACCACCTCCCTTCTTCGAAACTTAAAGGTCTCCCTGAATCGATCATCCGCTTCATCCATATCTTCCAGTTTTAGAAACAAAAAGATTCTGAGAACGACATCGGAGAATACGTCGTCTATCTTGCTGAGTTTCAACATGACGGGAAGCTGTAGATGATACCCCACTGGGCACATGTATTTCATATAGACATTATCGATGTCTGGTTACATAATTGGTGTAGATCAAACACACTACGGTGAAGATCAATACTTGAACAGGCCATCAAGTTCCCCATGTAAGGCCCTAATCCAAGAATCTCTTTCTTCTGTACTCATCACCAACTCAACCCTCTTCATCTTCTTCTATTTTTTTGCAACATAAAGAACCATTGCATCTCCCATTTCAACAAACCCTAGACCCTAATTTCTCAAAACCCTCTTCCGTTTCAGCATAGAGATTTCAGATTCCGATCAAACTTGACTGCAGATGCAATCAAAATCTCGCATACTTGTAAACGAATGGGTTTGGTTCTTTATGCACCCTTACGTAAACTGGGTTCCCCTTGTTTCTAGTATGTACGACTACACCAGCTTTCCCAACACCAACATCCATCTGCTTACCTGGTTTTCCGGTATGCACACCGACTCCCTATTTTCCAACTTATACGCTCGTTCCCTTCCTTGCTTTGCCAGTGTTAACAGTCACACCTCCTTTTCGAATGCCTACATTTGTTATTTTTCCTGGTTTTCCGATGTTCATTGTCACACCGCCTTTCCCGACAAAAAAGATCAGAAGTTTAAGATACTTAGAGAAATTGAGAAATCTTAATTACCCACAATCAGTTCATGTTAAAACTATTGGGTATTGAAGGTAATGATCATGGGGCATTTACATTTTGAGTATTAGGTATGAAAGTAGTACTTATTATAGATATCAAGTGAGGCCACTAGCTATTACAAGTGGTACTCAAGGGATCGTTCTCGATGTTGGGGCTATCAATGGATGCTTGCAATGCTTTAGATAAACAATTCTATTTAAGGGTGGTAGTACGCTAGATGGAGACTAGTACTCTGGTGATATTTATTAAGAGAAAGTAAATAAATATATGATCATTTATTAAGAATTAATAGTTCAAAATGGTATAGTTAAAGGGGACTTTTGAATAGGTGTCACTTATGTGTGGAATGTACATGGAATAATTGAAGAGGTCTTATGAATGAGTAGTGCTACATATACATATACTTTGATTTACTTATATTTATATAACATATTGTTGTTGTTGGAATACAAGCCTATCATTGTTAGTATTGTTTATGTTAGATGTTTATGTATATATGTTTTTTTGAACTTTTGATCTAGATGTAATCGTGAGATGTACGCACTAACACTATAACTTACAATGTTTTGCGACATTAACTTTTCAGGTGGTGGTTCGTTTGTTAAACACATACAAATGATTTAGTGTCTTGGTAGACTAGCTTGGCATTAAAAGATCATTGTATATGTTGGTTGTAGCAACACCATACTTATGCCTAGAAATGTTTTATATTTTTACATTTGGAATGTTTTAATATGACTTGTGAATATGGTTCTAAAAAGGTAAACCGCACACTTGATACGACGCATACCGGGCCCGTCCTAGGGTAATCATGTGTGTGGTAAGTAGTAAAGTACTCACAATATTATGGTTTTAAGAATACTTATTGTGTAAATATATTTTTAAAGAAACTTTTTTGGATAGGCTTTTATATAGAAAGTAGGGGTGAGCATGGTCCTAGGACCGACCCGACCAGGACCAAACCCGAGTCGGACCGAGACCAAGATAACACATTAAATAGAACCGAGGACCGACCAAACTATGGGACTTGGTCTTGGGTTCGGGTATGGGTTTGCTCGGGTTTGGTCGGGTTTTACCTAAGCAGGACCAAGCGTAAAAATTTCAAAGGCCTACATTATAATCTTAATGTCTTTTAAACTTTTGGTCGGTTTCGTACCCGAGAACCCGACAATACCGAAGGACCAAGACCAAGAAGGACCAAGACCGAATTAAGCCACATATACGGACCAAGTACTGACCAAGTAACATGGTCGGTTCCTTATCCCGGGTCCGGTTCCTCGGTTCTTGGGCTTGGGCTCGGTTCTGAGGACTATTTGCACATCCCTAATAGAAAGTGAAGTGTTACCCAACCAACACATTCTTTTCATTTTATTTTATAATAATTAATATACTAACATTTGTATGAACAATTATAGTATTAAAATAATAAAACAATATTTTGAACAAAATATGTTATAAAAGGACAAACATTTACACAAAATAGAAATAAGATATCGTTGATCAATAGTTTCTTATTAACAACTTATCATAATTTTGTGGAACCATAACTAAGGGTCTGCTTGTTATGATGAAATAAAACCATAAAAAAATGAAATTAACAATGTAATAAAATGAACAAAACAATGATTGTATTATATTGTTATCTTTGATTAGGTTGAATGACTATAATAACTCATTCAAACAATTATTTTCTTATTAGTAAATAGTAAAGTAAATAGAGCAATTTGGTAAAGATAAAAAACAGTATTTTATGAATAAAATGTTTAGTTAAGTAAAAATAAATTGTTACATAAATTGGATATAAGCATATTGTAACACCCGGTTTTTTAGCCTGGAATTTACAAGAAAATACCACCAGGGATCGTCCCATGATCCAAGCCAAGCATTACCTATCCTGTAAAACCACATAAAACAACAGGGTAAGCTATAAAGCTTAGTGAGTAATCTAATCACAGTATGACCTATATGGTCACACACGTTACAGGATCACCGTTCCTGTCAGCTTCACAGTCCTATCCGACTCGTAATTCACACTGTGAAACTACCGTATTACCCGACGTCACTCACTATACAGTATCACCCACTGATACTCACTATTAGACTGTCCCACACAGTCTTATCTTACATCGTCACGACTCACATCTTTAGCTACTGCCATCTCTTTTATTTATTATTTGGTATTAGTTTTCACGAATTCTTATACCATCTCACGGTATACCCCCTCACTTAACGGCTTCCTCATACAAGTATGGTCATAGTACATCTATGATTACCTCACGTTTTGATAGTATATGGTAAATATTGCAGTCCCCTGACATGCGTTATATACCATTATTTATTCACTCTTCTCAGTATCATCTTATGGTACTTTTAGGTTTATAACTTGGATTTACCCTCACGACAACACACCTGCTTCCCACACAAATATTATTACTTTACAGCTTTATATTTCTTTTAATAATTCCAATACGGCATTCCATGATTTATCAAATAAAGAACGGCCAGGTAGAAGATTAGTTGGGGTGGCAGGATCCTTTCAGCATTTTAGCCTTTCGGAAAATCCAACAACCAGATCCCAAGTAATCGGCCTAGTCACCGTCCTCGTAAGTAAATCAATTGGCATTACCCTTGGAATTATGAATTATTGGAAATAAGTCTATTACACCCCTCGTATTTTATAGTTTAACACATATAAACTATTAGGGAGATACGGTAGCGATTACTCACCTGAGATTGGCGTTTTCCCCGGAGTCTTGGCTCATCTCCCGTTCCGAACTTCTGACAGTTCCTGATCACTCCGTTACCAGCTGCACTTGCTTCTTGCTTCCTAACATCCTCCCTCACCGTATTATCCTCACTAGAACACTCCTCTACTTCGTATATGTGTTTGGTGTGTGTTGTGGGTTGAAATGAAGAAGTTGAACCTCTATTTATAGGGCTTGAAAACACTATTCACGACGTCATCACGAGTCATCACGACATCATCGTCGACGTCATTACGACATCATCGTCGACGTCATCTCGAGGTAAGCGCTTACTTCATTTCTCGGGTACTATTCACGCCGGAGTACTATTCACGCCGGAGTTACTATTCACGACAGAGTTACTATTCACGCCGGAGTTACTATTCACAATTTTTTTTTTTTTGAAAAACGATCGTTACAAGTTCTCCCCCCTTTATAAGATTCCGTCCCCGGAATCTCCAGCGTTGACATACACTTATTCTTCCACTCAGTCATTCCCTATTTCAACACAATACTGTTGTATTAGTAAACCCAAAGGGTATTACGATAATACTGGCACATTAACCACCTCTAATCAACTAGGTCAACCTATTAAGACTACAAAGTACTCGTTATGTAATCTCGTACCCTCATATAATTTTACAGCTATCATTACAGACCGTATAGGTGCAATGTACTTGTTATGATATTCATAACCTTATTAACTCAATTTTTCGTCCCCTTCTGAACCCCCTACGGTATCGAGTCCCAAAGACTCAACGCATACCCTAGAACTGTCGACCGATTAGGTCATCACAACACTTGTTTATGGTCCCACCACAACTACTGCTCATACGATTGTCACAACATTTATGTGGTCTCAACCACCAACAATAGTCACTAACTCTATAGAAAAGGTAGTCTCAACCACAATTATAGAGTATGTGACCCCACGGAAAGATGGTCCCAATCACATGAACCGGTAATGTGGCCCTACAAGAAAATAACAGCATCAAACCACAAGGGTTCCAACATCCAACAATAAGCCATAAAGGCTTAACAGCTAACACCTAACTATAAAACTCTATAACCGATTTTACGGCATCACCACTCCCTCATCAGCTCAATAACTACACAATCACTACTCATGATATACTATCCATTATTACTATTTGGGTTTCCTGCTTTACCAGCTCCCTTTTTCTTTTGACACTATTGGTCACACAACATCTCACCCCACACTAAATTTGTATATACTTAATTACTTCTCTGAGTAACTACTCATACTTCTTGTTTAACCAGATGCTTTTTATTTTAAAAATTTACTCTTTTTGATTTTCATTAATCACAACAACGACTCTTTCAGCTTTTGTCAAAACAACTTTTTCAGCAAAATAACTCTTTAAAATGTCTCTCTCTACTTGTAAAATTCTGGTTATAAAATAACCTTTACGTTAGTAGAAAAATCAACTATCTCACTACATTCTTTGGTTATAAAAATAACCTACATTTATTTATTTTAGTGATGATTGGATGGTCCTTGGTACTTAGACCTTAACTATGTAAGGTAGTACCCCTAATTCTTCTAGAATGGAAGGAATAATTCAATCCATCCTGGCCTTAAGTTTACTCAGGACATCTACCAGCTTTACTTCTTTTATGTCTCCGGTGAATTTTCCACATAATCTACTCTACCCAGTATCTCAAGTTATACTTTCCTGCTTAATATTCTGAGCCGCGTATACTCAGTACGTCGAGTCATACGTATCTGCTCAATAAACTCTCCTTACTCAGCACTCAGAGCCGCGCATACTCTGTACGTCGAGTCATGCGTATCTGCTCAACCACTCATCATTTAGAGCCGCGCATACTCTGTACGTCGAGTCATGCGTATCTGCTCAACCACTCAGCATTTAGAGCCGCGCATACCCTGTATGTCGGATCATGCGTATCTGCTGAGTGCATCTTGCGAACATCTCTATGTTGCTCAGTACATCGAGCCATTCTTTATCTCTCAATTCCTCAACCCCATATTATCCACATGCTAGACTTAGACATGTCTAGTACTACCACATACCTCAACACTTGTCTCATTTAGAGATTGTATAACTCCTCACGAACTCATTTCTTATAGTTATTACCATCTCACATCCAATCATCACATATATTTATCACTTTTTCTTTGCTATGGCTGTCGCCATATATTTTTATAAATCCACCCACCAACTCGTACTTTTAGAATTTTTATTTCAGCTTATACTTTTTCAAAACATTTTCCAAATTATTTTGGACTCAGCTTTAGATCAGCTTGTCAAAATCCTTCGTATTTCTCAGCTATACCCTACTTTTCAAATTTTCCAAAAATTTTCTTTCAAATCAACTTTCAAAAATTCCTTTTTTTTTTTTGACAAAATTTGCACCTGGATTTACTTTTAATACCTTTCCCGTATTTGGAAAATACCACACAAACTCACTCATTTTCTCTAGTTTTTTTTATCTCTGAAAGAGTTTACTAACATTTTTATTATCATGTTAGAATAACTGCTTTATCTATGTTCGACATTTATCACAATATGTTTGTGATTTTTTTATTTTTTTTATATATTTTAGCACACAATTCTCTTGTGTCTACTAATTTGAGTCTAGGGATCTTATCCTAGTTCACTCAAATCTTGGCTCTGATACCAACTTGTAACACCCGGTTTTTTATCCTGGAATTTACAAGATAATACCACCAGGGATCGTCCCATGATCCAAGCCAAGCATTACCTATCCTGTAAAACCACATAAAACAACAGGGTAAGCTATAAAGCTTAGTGAGTAATCTAATCACAGTATGACCTATATGGTCACACACGTTACAGGATCACCGTTCCTGTCAGCTTCACAGTCCTATCCGACTCGTAATTCACACTGTGAAACTACCGTATTACCCGACGTCACTCACTATACAGTATCACCCACTGATACTCACTATTAGACTGTCCCACACAGTCTTATCTTACATCGTCACGACTCACATCTTTAGCTACTGCCATCTCTTTTATTTATTATTTGGTATTAGTTTTCACGAATTCTTATACCATCTCACGGTATACCCCCTCACTTAACGGCTTCCTCATACAAGTATGGTCATAGTACATCTATGATTACCTCACGTTTTGATAGTATATGGTAAATATTGCAGTCCCCTGACATGCGTTATATACCATTATTTATTCACTCTTCTCAGTATCATCTTATGGTACTTTTAGGTTTATAACTTGGATTTACCCTCACGACAACACACCTGCTTCCCACACAAATATTATTACTTTACAGCTTTATATTTCTTTTAATAATTCCAATACGGCATTCCATGATTTATCAAATAAAGAACGGCCAGGTAGAAGATTAGTTGGGGTGGCAGGATCCTTTCAGCATTTTAGCCTTTCGGAAAATCCAACAACCAGATCCCAAGTAATCGGCCTAGTCACCGTCCTCGTAAGTAAATCAATTGGCATTACCCTTGGAATTATGAATTATTGGAAATAAGTCTATTACACCCCTCGTATTTTATAGTTTAACACATATAAACTATTAGGGAGATACGGTAGCGATTACTCACCTGAGATTGGCGTTTTCCCCGGAGTCTTGGCTCATCTCCCGTTCCGAACTTCTGACAGTTCCTGATCACTCCGTTACCAGCTGCACTTGCTTCTTGCTTCCTAACATCCTCCCTCACCGTATTATCCTCACTAGAACACTCCTCTACTTCGTATATGTGTTTGGTGTGTGTTGTGGGTTGAAATGAAGAAGTTGAACCTCTATTTATAGGGCTTGAAAACACTATTCACGACGTCATCACGAGTCATCACGACATCATCGTCGACGTCATCACGACGTCATTACGACATCATCGTCGACGTCATCTCGAGGTAAGCGCTTACTTCATTTCTCGGGTACTATTCACGCCGGAGTACTATTCACGCCGGAGTTACTATTCACGACGGAGTTACTATTCACGCCGGAGTTACTATTCACAATTTTTTTTTGAAAAACGATCGTTACACATATTTCATTTTATTCATATACATATTATATGTTTTCTAAATAATTAAAAAATAATTATCCATATTCTAATAAAAGGTACAAAGAAAAAAATACTAGATACTATAAAATCTTAAAATATAATTATAATTAAAATAAATATTTTTATTCATTTTTAAAAATAAAACAGTTTATATAGTTGAAGTTTTGAAAAACTTTTAGAAATTGATATTTATTGAAGATTATATAAATAAAAGTAATTTACAATTATCGTATATATCATTTTATTTATTAAACAAACCAAAAAAATACCCCTCTCCCATAAATGAAAATCAGCAATTTAGCATTTGGAGAAGGAATCGCATTCCTGAGTTAATTTCATCACTTGGTGGCAATCAAACATTTTTTCTCTCTACCGTAATGTTCTATTCGGTTCCCTTCTTCCATTACCTCATATACCAATGACTATCTTAATATTATACAAAAGCGTAACGTTAGGGGCGTGATGAATTTTTCTGCTATTCATGGATGTAAATCTATGGTTACTGTCATACTCAAGTACGTCAAAATGACTAACGATATTGGTAGTCGTCTGTACGGTTTGTGGAATTAGAATGAGAACATGAAATTTCCACGGAAGGCAAACATCAATATTTCTGAATAATCTACAGCCAATTAACCAACACCTCTCAAATAAAGTTGGACCTATTAGCCGAAGACTATGACTTTGACTAGGATAATTGATCAGTTCTCTTTCATATTTTTTTCCACATGCACCTCACTGTAATCAATATTCCATCTTCATCAAACAGTTCGAAGTTACGTTGGGAATCCATCATGATATCTTCGGTCAGTAATAGGCAAATCATCTCTTTGTGCACATTTATGGTGTGTTGTTGCTACTATTGTGCAGCAAGAGACAACATAACAACGGGGGAAAAGATTAGTGATGGTTCTGATTATTTAGAATCTCCAGGGAAGAAGTTTCAAATGGGCTTCTTTTCACCTGAGGGAGCATCAGAAGTAAGACGATATGTGGGGATATGGTATACCATGGATCCCAAGACTGTGGTGTGGGTGGCTAATCGTGATAAACCAGTGTTGGACTCCACTGGGTTTCTTACTGTTTTACGAGATGGTAATATGAAGCTGCAGAACGGAAGTAAAGCTCACAGCTACTTCTCTACAGATACAGGTACGTAAGTTAACTGGATTGAATTCAGGTTTATGAAATTTTTATGTATAGAGTTTGGCAGTACGTTTGATGTGCACGTAAATCTTTCAAACTCGATAGAAAAAAATAGAAGTGATTTCACAGTTTTTAACAATAGTACAGCAGATAGAATAATTACTTACCAAACGATTGCATGTTAAAATCTATTTACCAAAAGATGGTGGAAACATATATAATTATCTATTAAAAATAAATAATTAACAAATGGTTACCTCCGATTAATTCTCCTCAATTAGTCACGATCCATGCAAGGTGTGTCTTCTTCCGGCACTGACACTCCTCCACCAACCACCACCGGCTTCCCTCCCTGGACGAATTCATACGTAAACATGAAGCAAAGGGGTAGACTTGTAAAATGGGTTAATATCCTTTTGACAAAACTTAATAAATGGTCCTGTGGTTTCACAGACTATCAAGTTTTGTCCCCAATTTTTAAAAAACTCAAGGATAATCTCTATGGTTTGAAAAAAATTCTATAAATCATCAATTCGTCAATTTTTGGCCGTTAAGTACATAACGGATGAGGACAAAATGTTTTTTTTCTATAACAGAGACTATTTATGAAGATTACTCTTTTAGTTTCTTAATCTTATTTCTTTTTAATATAATTTTTTAAAGATTTTGTATTAAAATGATAAAATCCAACCCACCCACCCTCCGATTCTCTTTCACACACACACACACACCTCTCCTCTTTAAGGGTGAGCATAGACGGGTATCCGCCTAATTTGGCTGGAGGAACCGCAACTGTCAGTTCCTGTAAAGTTGGAACCTGAACCTAAACCAGAATCAGTTTAAGTGGTTCTTAAATTCTAGTAACCGGAACCGGTGGTTCCTGAGACAGAGTACCCGGTTACGTGATTTTTGTTTAGTTTTGCTGTTATAAAAAGAAATAATATCCATAGAAACAAAAGCTAACTACTAGAACTAATTCATTACGATAAAATTTACAAATTACAAAGTAAATATAGTTCAATAATAGATGTAAAATGTTACATATGACAAAGTAAATATAGTTGATTACGATATAAGTTAAAAATGACAAAATGGTGAATTGATTTTGATTTGTAAATATAACAAAGATTAAGATTCTATAATAAGTATTACCTTATGGTTACCCAATTTAACTTTTAATATATATATATATATATATATATATATATATATATATATATATATATATATATATATATATATATATATATATATATATATATATATATATATATATATATATATATATATATATATATATATATATATATAGGGTTAGGATCCGGTAGGAACCCAAAATCCGGTAGGAACCGCGAGAACTCTTCTCGTCCAATCATTCTCATAAGGGCAAGAACGTCAAAACGTCTTCCTTCGACGTGACGCAATCACGTGCGACGCACGTCCACGGAACAAAATATGAACTCGAGGATTTAAGTGAGTTTTTTTTCTCGTTTTTTTCCTTTTTCCTTTTTTATATTTTTTTATTATTTATTTATTTATTTTCAAAAAAAATTATTTTTTTTCAAATTTATTATTTTCTATTATACTCGTTTTTTAGGTTTTTGTTTTTTTTCATATTTTTTTTATTTTTTTGTTTTTTTATTTTTTTATTTTTTTGAATGCTACAGTAGTCGATTTTAATTTTTTTTTTTTGTTTTTTTTTCATTTTTAATGTATCTTTTTTAATTTTTAATATTTTTAATCTTAATTTTAACGGTTTTTTTTCGTATCTTTAATCTAATCATTTTGGATCATGATATTTTTAATCATAACGTTTTGGATCATGTATTTTTGGATCATACCATTTTGGATCATAGTTTTTTCTTTTTTGCATCTTGGATCATAGTTTTTTGCATCTTGAATCATAATTTTGAATCATTTTGTCGTTATATGTTTTGTTTTAACTCGTTTTGGATCATAACGACTTTTGGATCTTGAATCATAATGAATATTGCATTTTTGATCATAAGTTTTGAATCATAAAACATATTTTGGTTTTAATATTTTTGGATCATATGCATTTTTTTTTGCTATTTTGATGTGTTTTTTTACTTAAAATATAAAAATGAACATGAAAAAAACCTTTTTTTTTCAAAATTTTTTTTTGCAAACTTACTAATATAATATCTACAATTATCCATTAAATTTTCATAATTTTTAGAATTTTTTTTTAATTTTTGATTTTTTATAATAATAAAAAATAAAAAAATATTTTTTTTCAAATTTTCATGATTGTGCTTGTTTTGTAGAGAATTAAATTTTAAGAACATTGTTTTTTTTAGAATTTTTTTTACAAAGAAAAAAAAAGTTATGACCCAAAAATTAAGCGGGGGGAATAAAAAAAACCCAGCAAACCATATAGCGACAAGTGTCGCAATCTGGTGGGGGGTCTCGTTGCAATTACCATATTACCCTTATTAATTTGTATTATCCACCCAATAGTTTTGATTTTTATACAAGTAGCCCCCAAGTTTTTAAGATGTGACATTTTATTCACAATCAATCTTATTCACCCATTTTTCATGATTAAGGGTCCAGATTTGTCCTTACGGTTCTTACCGGATTTTGGGTACCTACACGATCCTCCTTATATATATATATATATATATATATATATATATATATATATATATATATATATATATATATATATATATATATATATATATATATATATATATATATATATATATATATATATATATATATATATATATATATATATATATATATATATATATATATATATATATGATCAAATACAAACCACAAATATTGTGAATGTAAGACCAATTGTGGTTTACTCATTTATAAATGATATCATGGTTAATTAACATAATAATTAATTAATTATATTTTTAATTTTACCCATTAATTTAGGTAACTGAATCATCTAGGATATAATCTCTCTCTCTATCTATCTGTCTCTCTCTTTCCTTATAACACGGTCTCTTCTGATTTCTAGGGCACAATTTCTTTGGTTGATCGTATTCACACCATGAGCATGCGCGTGCGCGCGCGCACACACACACACACACATCCTTTTGTGTTTCATTGATTTAGAGAAAACGTGAACACGCACAAACACACCCTTTGTGGAAGATAGAGATCGAGAAGCAGTTGCAACAATTCTGAAATCAAGTGCGTCTCCGACGGAATACCAACAGAATACCGATAGCACTACAAGAAAAAAGGGTATCGGAGACTGACATAATCAGTCTCTGATGGTCAATAATAAGTCTCTAATGAGAATCAGAGACTGATTTAGCTAATCCCCAGCTAGTCTCTAAAACCTAGTCCTAGATAGTGAATTTTTTAGGTATTTAGGACTGAAAATCAATCCCTAATGCATCAAAGTATCAAAGACAGAAAATCAGTCTTTGATACTATCTCATTCAGTCTCTAAATTGTTTTCTTTGAGTCCCCGATTTTAAGTCATATCAGTCCCTGATACTATCTTTTAAGGACTAAATATCAGTCTTTTATACAATCATGTTCAGTCTCCAATGTCTATCTTTCACGACCCCACTAATATCATATTAGTCCTTGATATCATTTTAGGACTGAATATCAGTTTTTATTTTTTCTAATTAATCTCTAAGATTATTTTTCAGCGACTGAATATCAGTCTCTGATACAATGTCATTCAGTCTTTAACCTGCTTATCAGTATCTGATACACTGACTAGATATTAGTCTTAGATACAATGTTATTCGGTCCGTAACCTGCTTTTTAAGTGACCGACTATCAGTCTCAAATACAATGTAATTTAGTCTTAATTATGCTTTTATTATGAGTGATTAACACATACTAATACAACATCATTCAATCTCTAATATTTCTTTAATATGACTAATATTTAGCCCCTAATACATTTTTTCATATATTTCTTCACCTTGTTTGAGTTTCTCTTTGTTTTCTCGAAGTTTCTCCTCAAGTGCAACAACTTGACTTTTCATATCTACTTCATCTTTTGAGGTGGATTGAGACATCTCCGCTGCTGATATGATAGGTATATCTTTTTTCCTCATAACAGATCCACTTGAAGCCTCTCACTCAGATAGTAACGTCTTGTGCTTGGCACAAACGGGCTTAATGGCTTTTTTTTCTCTATGACATATTCCATTCCAACTCTTGTCCATCATATCCTAGTGAAAAGTTGTTGAACTTAAAAGAACCAAAAAGAAGAAAACAAAATGAAGAAACAAATTAGGCAGCCAATAGAGAAAGTAACTTTCAAAATAAAATGAGCTTTCATTATTACAATGTTGCTTCTAGTTTGACTAAAAGAATCATCTAGAATGCAGCATAATAAAATGATTTTCACCAATTTGTATTCAGCAGCCAAAACAAATGCAGAGCATAATAGTAGAATGTGTTTCCAATATGTAGTTGAATGTTATAATTTCAAGTAGGAGATACCTATTCTCTCCAAGCATAGTTCCAGCTAGAGCCAATGCATTCCTTGTACTCACTGCAAAAAGTATACAAGACAATGTATCTAAATAAATAAATATATTGACGACTAAAAGTGCGCAGGTTTGTATACCCTCATTTGTGAATTCTGTAAAAGCAAATTGAAGAACAAAATTAGGATCACCACATACACGACAATCTACAACATATTAGGATAAAAGAAACAGAAAAAAAAAGCATAAAAACGTGGACATTTATTCACCTAAATTGGATCATTACAAAACCAAAAACATATTTATCTATCTACAACCGATAAAAAGAGCTACAAATTGTTCTTCAGTTACCTAAAATAAGATCAACCAAAAGAGCATATAAGATTGGAGCTTAATTTAAAGAATTATCACCAATAGAAATCTAAGAAAAAAAATAGCAGACAAGTATAGATTTTCACCAGATGATCAATATCATATACATAAATTGTCCTCCAAATCACATCTTCTCATTGTGTCGTGCTTGTTCTGCTATTCATCATTCGTTTCCCATGACTAAAGTTACTCTTCTTTTATTCATAATCATTAAAATGATAAAATCCCCCACAACAATCAACATCAGAAAGAGAAATAACCAGCATTAAGAATTAGGGATGATGATTTGGGTATACCAGTCTGCCAGGAGTTCCAGTACAGCAGGAAATTGTTGATGGCAGCGTAACCAAAGAAAATATTACCTCATTCAGGAGTCTAGAGGCAATTATTCATCGGTAAGGTGAGAAATTCATCAATCTAAACACGAAAATAATTTCTCTTTCTGTGGCGACCGGTTTGCCAATGCCGGCATTTGAGCTTGACTTGTGGCGTTTGAGGGTTCGTTTTCTTGGTGGAAATCAAACGGAGGTGAGGATCGGTAGTTCGTTTCAACAGAACACGTAACCAAGCTTGACTTGTGGCGATCCATGGACTCGAGCTTGAGATCCGTCGGTGGAGTTGGGCTTACAACCGGCGGTGGCGACGGGGTTAAGGACCTACAAAGAGAATCGGCAATTTCATGAAAGCTGCGTTGTTTAGGAGTGGGATTTGGGAAACGATATTAGGATTAGGGTTGAAATTCTTTATTTTCTTTTTCAGTTTAACATTTTAAATATTTTTGAATTTTGTTGACCGCTAAGGTTGGAATGTTTCTTTTCATTTTCATTTTGACATTTTTAATTTTTTGACTTTCGTTGACCGCCAAAGATTGAAATTGTTTATTTTCCTTTTCATTTTAACATTTTAATTTTTTTTACTTTCGTTGACCGCTTGGATTGAAATTGTTTCTTTTCTTTTCAATTTTTAACATTTAAATCTTTTTTACTTTTGTTGACCGTCAAGCAACGAATACTATCGATTTTGAAAGATTATTGATAAATCCCGTCGAACCCGTCCAACTAGCACCAATCGTAGATGTTTAGAGACCGACTACCGATTAATCGGCCGATTAAACCGATTATTTGCAAAACACACACACACACACACACACACACACACACACACACACACATATATATATATATATATATATATATATATATATATATATATATATATATATATATATATATATATATATATATATCAAAAATCATATTATATATGTAATTTATCATATTATTAAATTCTTTAATTTAAGTAAAATAGAGTAGAATATTTTATATAAATGTAATTGTTATAATTAAATTTTGTTAGATATTAAGTTGATAATATCTTTAGGTCTTGAGTTTAGTTCGAACAAATAAAAATTAGTATTTACATTTTAATATGTCTAATTCAAAACATATATATTATTTCGATTAAGGATCTCGAACAATCAAGTCGAAAACCGTAAAATTGGAATTTAAATTAGCTCTAATATAAAGTGATACATATTTATTACAAATTGAGAATTATGTTTCCTTCAAAATTATATTCATGACATGGTATCTAGGAGTAATTACTTTCTTCTAGTGTGTGATAAACGTCCCTTGAGATCTAGCTAGCATATGTTTATCTAAGAGTGAAATTTAGTCCTAAATTTCATACAAAATGAAATTTTGCACAAGTCTATATCAAGGAATGAATTTCAGTTGTTAATAAGTTTATATCTAAAATAAAAAATTGATGCTAGTTTATCCTTACTGAAATTCAGTTCTTAAGTTTTTTCCTTCTAAAAGGTATTTATGACTGATTCATGAGTTTCAATTATATGGTATCAGTGACAAATAATCAATCTTAGATACTAAAATTCAATCTTTAACAAATTTCCCTCCAAATCAAAATTGGTGCATTCCATCAGAGACTGAAATTCAGTCCTTAATAAATTTTATACAAAATAAAAACAGACACAAGTCTATTTGTAACTAATTCAGGCTGTAATAAGTTTCTCTCCAAAGTCAAACTTGGCGATAGTCTATCAGAGACTGAAATTTAGTCCCTAATATGTTTCCCTCCAACTATAAATTGGCGCAAATGTGTCAGGGGCTGAATATCAGTCTCGTATATGTTTGGTCAGTCCCTAATAATTCACACATTAAAATAAGTCTCAGATATTATCTAACACTGATTCATCAGTCCTAGATAAATGGTATTTAAGACTGATTATTCAGTCTCTAATATGTTAGTCATAGATGACCATTTTTCTTGTAGATCGCCGGTAACTCGTCGGTGATTCAATTAGAAAAGAACACTATTTTGTTTCTTTCGGTGTATTCTCCATGTCATCATTCTTCAAGAATGACAACACTTTCAAATGTGTATTCCTATTATTCGATAATATAGTTGTTATTATGTTTTTATAACTTTGACACATCACAGACATTTGTTGCACTAGTTGATGTATTCTTCGAGAAAGTGTACTCTTCTTCCTGGAGCTTAATACTTCTATAACTTCATGATTTTGTAATCTTACTACATTGGTTTTTTGATGATAAAGATGTAAAAAGTAGAATTTAAACATGTTATTTTCAAAGAATACTAAGAACTAGTTTATATATTCACTATTTCTCGAGAATGCAAACGTAATTCATATATATACCAAGTTACGTAAACCTAAATTGGGACTTTAGACATGTCATTCTCAAAGAATGCTAAGAACTAGTATACATGTTCACTAATTCTCGAAGAATGCAAACGTAATCCGTATATATACCAAGCTACGTAAACCTAAACTTGAGATTTAAACATGTCATTCTCAAACAATGATAAGAACTAGTATACATGTTCACTAATTCTCCAAGAATGCAAACGTAATCCAGAAAACCCAAGTTATGTAAACCTAAAATTGGTTCACTGTAAACTTTTTTAACTGATAATAGGGTTTGAAATGATTTCTATTGTTAATGTTTATATGTATACATGATTAATAAGTGAGAATCATGTTTCCGTAATTGTAGTTTTTGATATTTAAAACTTAATATTTTCCTAATTCGTAGGCATTAGTTTTTGACTTTTATGCCATTTTCAGCCGTATTTTATTAGTTTTTTAATTATTCTATCAATTTATTTACAGAAATGTCACCATCATCTAAACTACTCATTTTTCCTATCCAATTGTATCACCCGGTTTCACATAAGAAGTACACCCAATCTATTTTCAAACAATTATACATCAAAGTGGGTATACTTGTACTTAAACCACGGATCAAGATGTTATCATTATAATTAATTACACAAAAGGTCATTACAAATTTTAACCAAGCATTACAAATAGATCTAATACACTTAAAGGACATACTTTAAACTTGTCCATCATTCATTATCACATGCCTTCCCCTATCACAGCTACAGATACCTACAAAACAACATAACACTCAAGTGTAAGCTTATAAAGCTTAGTGAGTAATCTCAATCATATTTCGCGAATCTTTCTCAATAAACATCCTCATCTTCCTCTCTTGCTATTCTCATTAGCAAGATCCATCTTCTCTTAACTCAGAACCTGCAACATATTAGCTTTACAAACACTAGTTAATTGTTAGTAACATCAACTCAATCATAAATACCACAATCAGTAATACTCGTAAACTCGATTGCAATTTCATATATACTCATTTTTTTAACAATCTACTAAACTCAATAGCCCTCATAGCGATACCATTCCACACGAAACTATATAGCACAACCATATCAACAATTACTGTAATTATACAATCAATATGTATTTTGGACTCAGCCACTGTTACTTACTTATAACAGTTTGCTCAATCAAATGTTACAACCATAACCACAATATAGCACAATCATATATGAACTCAATTACTATAATCCTCATTGTTATAATAATCAAATGCAAGAACGCATTACCTCAGTCACGCTAACATCTACTCTTCTCTATTAATCAGTGTTTATACTCAACTCATCATTTATTATCCACCATAACAATATCACTCTACCACTTAGTCTCATGAAATCAACATAATACATAGAAATATATAAACAAATATGTATATACTCTGCGTAAAACAAGTATAACTCTACTCAAGTACTAGAAAGTACTCACCTAATATAAATTTAGTATATGAAATCCCTAAGTTACACGTACCGGGCTCCTGTTCACTAGACTCAGTTATATCACCACAGGATGAATCAATTCTCAAACATCCACGATCATCTCAACGACATCCAACTCAAAAGATGTATAAATCAAAAGCAGGAAAAAGGAGTACAAACGGTAAATATCAACTCATTATTTACCGAAACCTCTAAATCCACGGTTTTACTCATTCAACCGTAGAAACTCGACAATACTCTCACCAACAACTCTAAAGGCATACACTAACAGTCTACTAACAACATATATAACAATATATAGCTAAATCACTGAAATCAAAGCTAGTGTTTCAAAACCCCTAAAACGAAGAAATTACTCACCTCGATGAATTAGGAATCAAGAGCGTGTTTGCGGGGTTAGAGTCAAGTCTTTTTATGTTTCCCCACGAATCTCTAGCTTCAATTTGACAAAAAATCACCTCTTTATGCTCTGAAATCGAATTTGGGTGTATTTTCTCCGAAATGAGCATTTTCTGCACATTTAAAGGGTCTGCACGCGTAACACGGCCCGTGTTAATACAGCACAGCTCGTGTAACTCACGGATTCCTCTAAAAAATAAGTCTGCAGCTGAACACGACCCGTATTCTCAGAACACGACCCGTGTAAGTCACGGTATGCCCAAAAATCCCCAAAAAGGTCTCCTACACGACCCGTGTAACATCTTTTTAGCATTTTTCAACCTCAAACTTCCTCCAAATGGGATTCTAACTACCCAAACTCATACAACAACCTAACTAATCTTAATCACACCAAGATTAACTCAAAATCTTTATAATTTAAAAACACTGTATTACACCAATAGTCAAAAAATGATCTTACAATCACACAATAAATATCATTTTTATTTAAAAAAAATTAAAAAAATTATTTTTTGGGTGGGCGGGTGGATAGTAAAAAAATTAATTTTTTTTTGATGGGCGGAGAGGATGGTAAAAAAAATTCAATACAGATACAACGGACATAAAATATTATAAAACCATTGAATACCATCTAAATCTAATATATAGGTGTAATCCTTTTCCCGCTATGAATCATAGTTACAAGAATAACAAGCTATCTCAATCCGTTTACTATTCAAAATTCAAAAACCAACTAATTCCAGTAAAAAACATTCATTATTTTCAAATTTATAACTAGCTAGATAGATAATAGAATAATAATTTTTCATAACCTTAATATTATAATATAGTTTATTGTAGTTTTTGTTTTTGCCATTACTGGTTGCATATTCCTGAGAAAACCCCATTTAGCATTAAGTACTCGTTACTTGATATGAAACACTAAAGGCGTGTTTGTTTCAAGTAGTTTAATGGATTTTAAAGGAATTGGAAAGAGAAATTCCGTTTAAAACGTGTTTGGTTGAAAAACTGATGGAATGAAATTGTATAAGATTCCATCAAATTCCATGTATAATTGAATTAATCGCTCCTTTGGTTAATGCCAAATAATTCAAATTCCATTGGTTATTTTTTTCTTATCTCAACTTAAAGTGACATATTTAACCTTATAAAGGGTAGTTTAGTCATTTTATATACTTTACATTTCAATTATTTTGATAAAATTTGCAAACTAATCAGAAATCAACAAATAATTTCATTCAATTATTTGTCAACCAAATGCGTTGTAGATTCAAATTCTTTTGGATTCCAATTTCTTCAAATTCTCATTCATCCAAAAAATTTCAATTTCTTTCTAAACATTCCGTAAACCAAACATACCCGAAGTATTTGAATAGTATAGGCTTCAACATTGTAATTACCTATAGTCCAAAAAAGAAGTTTCAAAACCTATGTTGACGATTGTTGACAGTATTGTAACCGTACCGTTTCCATTATATTATGCCTTCAAATTTAACTTTTTATTATGGCGTTGCCAGATGACGGAGATGATTCTTTAAGGGCACTGAAGTTATTGGATACCGGAAATGCTGTATTGATAGATGTTGCATCACAACGCAAATATTTATGGAAGAGCTTTGAATATCCAACCGATACGTTTCTTCCGGGTATGATGATGAGCGCAAACTTAAAATTGACATCGTGGAAAAGTCTAGAAGACCCAGAATCCGGAAATTACGTGTTCCAGCTAGATACAGCACGTACAAACCGATACTGCATTAACAATATTGCATCAACGCCATGTTATTGGAAATCTAGGAACATGTCGATCAATAGCTTCGATGATAATCAAATTTTCCCTCAGGCATTAAGCTTGCTGTCAAACACTGAACGAAAAGAAAATATCCCTTTTCTTAACGGAACACTTTATTACTATACCGAACCTTACTCAAGGTTGGTAATGAACCATACAGGGCATATACAATATTATAGTTGGTCAAATGGGTCAGAACAATGGGTTTTGGATTGGCAAGAGCCAAAAGATGCTTGTAGCAAGAATAGTGTGTGTGGCTTATTTGGGATGTGCACCCAAATTAATAACGAGTCATTCAATTGTAGTTGCTTGCCCGGATTTGAACCTACTTCACTTGATGAGTATAAGGCTCATGATTATAAGTCTGGATGCAAGAGAACTTCTGAAACTGTCTGTATAACAGGAACCAACGATACATTCATAAACAAGACTATGATTAGTATGGATGATACGACTCTACCCTTCTTTAAAGCAGAGAATGAATCGACATGCATAAAAAAGTGCCTTGCAAACTGCACGTGTCTGGCTTATTCTTATAGTTCTCCAAACAAGGGAGGGGTACAGGAGGTAAGTCGCAATGCAACCGAAGGTGGTTGCTGGTTCTGGGATTCTGAACTAAATAATCTTCGAGAGAACAGTTCACATAATATTTCCTTTCGTGTTTCTGAAGGTACATCATATTATTGTCGCTCAGCAACTATAATTGCAAACTTTTTATAGGAAATGAAATCATTGAGAGATGACCATTTTCATTTAAGTTTATTGTTTGTTATTTTGTATCTTGATGATCATCTTGCTAAATCATACCCTTCCATTATTAAATGAAGCCAAGTAAAAAGATATATAGATACAAGCGCGAGTCTTGCAAAATTAAAGCATATGTAAATAGCCATTAGAACTCGTATATCAAATGGGCCTCAATCAATGTATACATTAGAAAAACAAATACTGACGTTGCTTGAGTTTTCTATGCAGGATCCATCAAGAATTCATCATCTGGAAAATTACAGCCTAAATTCGAAAAACGAGTTCTTGCTATTGTTATTGTTATTACGACTTTGGTGATTTCAATATTTTGTGGCATTAGCTATATTTCGTATATAAGAATGGTGAATAGAAGTGGTAAGTCATTATAAATTCAGCATATATTTTAGGGCCTATATTTTATTTTGAATTCGTCTATATATTAACGCTCTTTGTATAAGTTTTCATTTCAATTAAAAAGCGAATTTGAGGCTCATCCATCACTTATCATGTCATGAGTGAACAGAAAACAACCAACAAAACATAGAAACTCAGCCTAATGATATGTGGAGACGCATCACGGAGTTACTTGATGTAGAACACTCAAGAGAAGATGACAGAGAAGGCATCGATGTGCCATATTTTGATTTGGAAAGCATAATAATTGCTACCGATGATTTTTCAGAGAAGAATAGGCTTGGGCAAGGTGGTTTTGGGCCTGTCTACAAGGTAATAAAAAATATTTTGGTCGATTTTCTCCACAATTAAGAGGTAGTATAATCAAGTAATTATGAGTCCTTGATTAGGGTATGCTTCCTGGAGGCAAAGAAATTGCTGTGAAGCGATTGTCAAGCCTCTCTGGACAAGGTTTGCAAGAGTTTAAAAACGAGGTTATGCTGATTGCTAAACTTCAACATCGGAATCTTGTTAGACTTGTCGGATATTGCATCATTAGAGAAGAAAAGATGCTACTTTATGAGTACATGCCAAATAGAAGCCTAGACAAGTTCATATTTGGTTAGTTAATTTCTCCATTCATATGCTTGTATTTGTAAACATACAAATTAAGAGTTCAGTGCAAAATTACACACAAACAATAAAGAACGAAATTTTATTATTTTCTTTGCAAGATCGAACGTTGTGCACATTACTAGACTGGGCAAGGAGATTCAATATCATTATGGGAATTGCAAAAGGACTTAATTATCTCCACCATGATTCTCGGTTGAGGGTTATTCACAGGGATTTGAAAACAAGTAACATTTTGCTAGATGAGGATATGAATCCAAAAATTTCCGATTTTGGTTTAGCCAAGATAGTTAAAGGTAAAGATATGGAAGCTACCACCGACAGAGTGATCGGAACCTTGTAAGTATATTCATATTACTACATTAATATTACTACTCCCTTTTCATATAAAAATCTGCACTTGATATTGAATTGCAAGTGGTTTTCTTACAACAAAACTAAGATAGTTATGGATTTTCCACTTTTGGGTGGCTTTGAGAACAGATCATTATCCTCACAATTGTACGAACTTGGCTCCTCTAACAATGTTTTTGTGTGTTTTTCAGTGGTTATATGTCACCAGAGTATGCACTAGATGGGCTGTTTTCGGTTAAATCTGATGTTTTTAGCTTCGGTGTAGTAACGCTTGAGATTGTAAGTGGGAAAAGAAACGTTGGGTTCTATCAATCCCGGAAAAGTATAAGTCTCTTAGCACATGTAAGTGCTGTAAGAACTTTGAAGTTGTCAACCTACATTGTTCATTATTTGTATATAATTTGTATCTCTAAAAATATCTCAGGCATGGAATTTATGGAAAGAAGATAAGCCATTTGAGTTGATGGATGAAATACTGACGCAGTCATGCAATTCGAATGAGGTATTGAAGTGCATAATTGTTGGACTCTTGTGCGTGCAAGGAGACCCTGATGATCGTCCAAACATGACAAACGTTATTTTGATGCTTGGCGGTGATATTGTCACGCTCCCAACTCCAAAAGAACCTGCGTCCATTCCAGGAAGGGACTATGCTGTTTCCTCTTCCTCTGGTTCTTTTAAAACAGATACGCAGTCCAAAAACATGCTGACAATCACTAAGCTAGATGGACGTTGAGAGGATATTTATTTACCCATGCATGAAGTGTATTTGAGTTTATCAAATGATTCTCACTTTTGACTGTATTTGATAGTGGGGCTAGAATCAAATATATCCATAGAAGTATTGTGTAACCTTGAAACTCAATCTGGAACACTCATTTAAAACACATTCTTTTAAGAATGTACAAAATTTAGTTCATTGTTTTAAGAATGGTAAGAACTCATTATGTCAAAAACTTATTCTGTTAAGAATGTGTTTTTTTCATTGTTACGAGAATGAAATCTGATGGCCAGGATTTGGTTACAAGGTAACACAACAATTGTCATTCTTATTATAACCTAGCCTTTTGATAGTGATCCACAACAAAGGTTCTGTTGGATTAGGTGTCTAAGCCATGACTAATAATTTGTATTTACCTAATTAATAGAAGCAAAGTTCATTTGGGTTGCCCTCATATGTTCGGTAGAGAGAAAGGTTGGTTTATTATGGGATTAATAAATCAATAGAAATAAAAGATATGGTTTGTTAATATATTAAAGTGATAATATATTAATTAGAAACTATATTGATTGATTAATAATTAATCAGAAATTAATTGGATTGATTTCTGTGGCATTAATTAGATTAATCAGGAAGTCAGGGATTAAAGTCGTACAAATTCAATAGTTGAATTACGGCGCGCGGCGCGCAAATGAAAAGGCCGCGACGCGCGTACGTATAATCTGGAAAATGGCTGACGGCTAGGGTTTCTTGTTTCCCTATAAATATGGACCCCTAGACCTCATTATAAGTGCTCATTCTATTATTCTCTCTGGAATTTTCGTGACCTTCCTCTGGCTCCCTGGGTGTGATCTCATTTGAGGCAGGACACTTGTGCTGCTTAGCTTCAAGATTAAAACTAAAGGTTAGTTTTCTGATTTATTCTTTTTAGTTATTTTTGTTTGGCCTTTAGGAATTAGTTACATGTTCAAAGTAAGAAAACATAGATCTTTTCTAGGTTGCATGTGAACTTAGGTTATTTAGTTCATGGTTGCGGAAAACCTTTCAGTGGTATTAGAGCCAGGTTGTTTTCTTATTGAATTGCTGTAATAGTTTTCCTAAAATTAGGGTTTAAAGTTTATAAATCCTTTTTGGGCCTGAATCGATTTAGGGTTTGGTTTTTTAGAAACCCTATTCCCTCCCCTGGTAATTTTCGAAAATTGGCATTAGGGTTTTGGAAGGTTTTCTATTTTTGGTAACTTTAATTGGTTAATTAAATGGATTACCTTAAACCCAGTTTGTTGGAATTCGATAATTAGGGGTTTAAGATAGGTTTAAATTGATTTGATTAATTTGGAAAAACCTATCTACATTTGAATTAATTTAATTAATTGTTTAATTAAAAGATAATTCAAGGGATTTAATTTAATTTTGATTTAATGGTTAAATTGCGAAAATTAAAAGATAAAATCCTAAAACATTTTAAAAGCTTTAAAATATCTAGATTTAATTAATTTAATTAATTGTTAATTAAAGGATAATTAAAATCGATTTTTAAGGTTTAATTTAATTTTAAATTTAATAGTTAAATTTGGAAAAATTAAAAGATAAACCTGGAATATTTTAAAAGGATTTAAAATACATCTTATATATATTATTAAAGGTTAATACTATATGTATAAGATAAATTGGTTAGTCAAATCATTAGTAGGCCTCATTCACGAAGCTGGTCTATAAAGTGGGTATAAGGAGACTGCCTATAAAATGACGGTCTAATGGGTGTTCACTCTCACCCACCGCTCGCCAGATCAGTGGAGGGTCGTTAGCCGAACAGTTTTGATAGGACCACTTAATCATTAAAAGTATAATGATCAAAGTACTAGAACCCGTACAAGAATTCCCAATCTAGTTACTTTAGAAAAAAAATGTGAATTTGATGCTAACCCATGAAATTGCACATTGCACTTTATGAAACGTTGGTGGAGCGTGTGTGGGTTACCGGCACACCAATGGGGGTTCATAAAGAGTGGCAATGGGTTTCTCGGGTGTTATCATTGTTGATGGAGCGTGTGTGGTTAACCGGCACATCAATTTGAGATGATAATGGACCCCAAGAGTACCAAGCTAATTTGCATGGTTATTCACACCCGGTTTGTGATCCTCGGCATCCCAGTCACAAACGGTTGGGCATATCCGAGATTAAACATGCCATTGAACAGTTCAATGAATCTCACAGATCTAGGAATTTCATAAGACTGAAATTGATAAAAGTTATCTACCTTAATGACCACTATGTTGTGACTACGGCATCCCTCTTCACAACATAGTTGGGGTATTTTGGATCCTAGCCTTGTTAAATAATATATATTGGGTAATTATTTAAAAGGATTAATTAAACGAATAAATTCAAATTTTATATATGTCTGAAGAAAGTGTCATTCTCCTCCTTCTCCTCCTTCACCCATTTCTGAGAGCTTCAGAAAGCACTTGTTTAGTATGGTAAGGCTGACTGGCCTGAACTATGTGATATCGTTTTGCAATTAGAGAATAGTTCTTAGTTTTGCTGGCGAACCATATCAGACTGAGTGTCCGCTCCCAAACATGGCATCACACAGCAGCTTGTGATGATCATGACTCCTTGACTATTGATTCCAAGGAAGTTCGTTGCCTTATGCTATTGATCATTAACCCCGAGTTCCGCAGGGATTTAGAATTCCTGGGGTCTGATAAGTTAGCACAGCTAGTTCAGGAAAGGTTCCGTGAACTGGTTGAATAAAGGGAACGAACTAGGATCTTCAAAGAGCTTGAAGTTGCAAGCTAGAAGGAAGTAGCACCAGTTTGCGTGTTCCCGAGATTGAGGGATACATAGGCGAACAGCATAAAAATGGTTTCCCTTTGGGATCGGGAGTTAAGCATTAGCTCAACTCGCTGATCTGTTCATCCAGATGAACAGAAAGGGTAACCGGATAAGACAATCGTGGAAATGCATTCGATGTAGACTCTGTATGAGTCTTTCATGGTGAAGCGTAGTTCTAACGATTCAGCTGCTTCAGGATTGAGTCCAGTTTTAATGTGCATCAAGAAATGATCCGGATCGTCTGGACCGATTGTTTGATGTTTCAAACTGGGAATCCATAAGGTGGGATACAGTCACAGAAAGATTGGAAAAATGCTCCAAAGCCAAACCGTTTGGCAAACTCAGTAATATCTTAAAACTCATAATACCTGATCCTCATTTCCTTGATATAGGATGTGTTTCTCACATTTGCTCTGTATGCACGGACTCTGTAGGGTGCGGGATGTTGTCGCACAGGAGCATATTCGGATTGGATCTGGAGCTCGTGCGGTTTTTGAGTTAAGCTAGATATTTGTTCTTGTTATTAGTTTATAGATACATACGACATGGATTCGCATAGTACATTGTTCTGATGATAATTCTGGTTTAATGAAATATTTTTTTTTCTTCTTTTTTGAAACATGATTGTTTTAATTGTCCTCGAAATGTTGTGTGAATATGTTGATGACGTAAATGGTAATAACTTGAATGTTGATACATCCAATGGGATTGGATTTGTAAATTGTGTTCTTTATGATTGTTAAAGTGAATTTTATGAGAATCACTTCAACCAAAGGTCCAGTTGGACAGGACTTTGGAATCATTTGACTTAGAGTCACATGATGAATTGAGTGCTTAATAAAATTAATTGTGGCAAGAAAGGAATCACCCAAAGATCCAATGGATAGGATTTTGGAATCAGTTGACTTGGAGTCAGGTGATGATTGCATGTCTTGAAAAATATTAACAAAGTCATAAATTTACATGGAACTGTAAAGGTATTAAGATTTTGAGCAACAGACACATAAGTTACTGTGTATTGCTCGAATCTTCAAACAGAACACGATTAGCTATGCTTCATGATATTTGCCAAATGGTTTGACAAATATGGCTTTGTTTATCAGAATAAGCGATTGATTGGAACCTAGAAGTGTTCAAAGATTTCAAATGAAGTATAAGATCAACAGAACCTGAGTAACAACATAGACAGAGAAAATGTTTCACAGTTTATCCTCTTCCAAGAACACTAATGGTTATAATGTGTCTTAGGGAAGATAATGGAGCATTGATCGAAATAGTTTTGATCCTCGGTGTATAAGATACACTGGATACATTTCCGACTAATATTTCAATGAATTGAATATTCAACCAGTCAGACCGCAGAAGCCATATTCCGACCACATCTTAGACTAAGTAGGTTATGTTGACACTGTCTGAAATGTAAATCTGGGATCGTCCCACTAGTACATAGAAAGTCCAGGGTCATGTAGCATTCGTCTGAATCTCATGATAAGCCTGAAACTGATCAGCAATGTCGTTTCATTGGCCACTCCGGTTATCCTTTGAAAGAAGAGTACTTTTAGAAAGAACTCAAGTTCTAAGGAAACAGTGGGAGTAAGAATAATTCTGAATGAGTTCAGGGATTAGCCAAGTGAAAGAACCTTTAGTCACCACTGAGACTTGACCAGGAATTAGATTCCTGTTAAACCTGACATACCCTCTCTTCGCTTGACCAGTAGTTATTGTCACTGTCATAAGGAGTTATGATTTGGGTGATATACCGGGTAGTGGTAAAACACTAAAGATGGTACGGATAAGTAATCCGACTGCTGGAAGCATTGGTGAGCCCAGTTGCTGCCAAATAAGAGAACCTTACCGCGAGACACAGTCCATGTGACAGTTTGATTGATCTTTACAACTGGTCTAGGAACCAGTGGGAGTAATTGAATCATCAAAAGAAGGGAACATAGAAATGTACTTACAAAACATCTGGTTGAATGAGTCATCACTTGGAGTCAAGCAACTAATTCTGAGAGAAGCACTCTCAATAGAAGATGTAATCCGAGAGGATTCTGCGTGGCATAGTGTGAGTCGTTAGTGGAGCGTGTGTGGTTTACCGGCACACTAATAGGGACTTATACAGAGCATGCCATTACAAAAGGTACATGGCCCCGGGATTCGTCCCATGGGCATCTCGCAAGAAAGGATATTCGGATTCTCAAAATAGGCCAAAAGGTTTGGATTTTGTGAATAGCCTGAAAGATTTCCTTTAATATGTCGGAAATGTTTGGATTTCGGTTTCGCAAAATATGCCATAAGTTCTGGATTTTGTGAATAGTCCGAAAGAGTCATATAACGGTGTCAAAGCCAGTGGGAGTATCATTGTTATCTGCTATCATTGTATGTGGGTTACATACTGGTTCTAGGAAACGTCTCTTATCACTACAAAGTGTAATGACTTGGTGTTAAGAAACGGTTCGCTATGAAAGACTTTTAAGAGATACAACATACTCAGGTGGTTGTGAACATCTATTAGATAGATCAGAATTCTGCCAATATGATCTTGATGAGATTCAAGATGCATAACCCCAGGAATGGAGTTTCTTGTCATTGCAAAGTGTAATGAATCGGCATGAAAGAAACAAAGAAGGTGCAGCATGCTCACGTAGTTCATAGACATCTATCAGTTACATGAGACTGACAGTATTGACTTAGCCGTTGAGAATATGATCTTGATGGGATTCAAGATACATAAGAAAGAGTCCCTGAAAGGAAATGGTTTCCGAAAATCATGACACAAGGATTATTGGTAATCTTGGGATTCCGAAAGGGCTTAGAATGAGATTACATCAGGTTCCTCGAGCCTCTTGTACAAATCAGAAGTGTTATGAACATATCCTGATGACTTAATGCTTAGAGCATTGTAAGTTGGATTCAGGATATTGCCTGGCTGAGAATACCGAATGGATTTTTGAACAGACGTGAGAGATCATTGGGAAATGATTAGGGTGATTGATTTGAAAGGGTTTTCAAATCGGTAATTTTTTACACCAGAACGTGGTGCTGTAGGCCTTCATGGTTAAAGAATTTCGTTGGTTTCTGATGGAGCGCGTGTGGTTCACCGGCACATCATGACACCTCGAAATTATCTTAGGGTGTAGTCATGTAGACTAAAGACCCGAGAACCATGGGCAGTCACGATACACATCACCAGAATGGAGTTGTGAGAGAGAATGACAAAAATGACAAATTGAGATATCATCGGAAGAGTATCCGATAGGATCATCTGCAATAAAGTGTATAAGTGTTAGACACTTGGATACATAGAAACAGTGAAAAGGTCGTAGACATAGATATAAAAGGCTTGAATTGAAAGTTTAAAAGAGAATAAGAAACCGATAATAGTTATGATAAATCCGACTTGGTGATCACCTCGTGGAGACTTGGTAATAAGCAGGAGTAGCTGCCAGTCAGATTTTATGTTTCACTTTTGCATGTTTACTTCCTGAATAATTGGATTATTCGAATATCCACAGTCATTCATACTCTTAGGGAGTAAGTATGAAGGAAGACTGTCATGAATTGGTTTGTAGATTGTCTAAGGAGTTAGACATAGCAATAAGATTGCTGCAACGTTCATGAGTACTTGGAAATGGAGATTTGAGTATTGGATAAACCCGCGCTCAATGGATTGCTTTATGGATTATATCACGAGCAATCTTGAGACGATAATATCTTATGGTCTTAAAGTTGAGAGATATGAGTTATAATTTGCAAGGCGGTTGTTTATTGATACTACGAAAACGCATCGGTAACTCGGTGTTATAAAACGTGCTGTTGTGAGTGATTTGTCTGGTAAAAGATATAACATATTAGTCGAAGCTTATTCGTCACTTGACCCAGACGGGAAACAGATATCTGTTGGCCACTCGATGATTTTGAAGTTGACTGAAGCGCTGGCCAGCCAGGACTGAATTGATTCGTTCAATTAGAAGTCTAAAAGTCATAAGCAAAATCGGAAATCGGGAAACAGTGTGTCAGACAGAGATTGACCTCAATCCATGTCTCATGTCTGAAAATATCTTGTTGGACGGAGGATCATCTGATCACTTATCTATAGACAGAACTGACTAGGTCAGAGTTCGGCAGCAGTTTCTAGGAAACTACAGTTTGCTGATTAATTAGAGGTTAAATTGGTAATTATAGTCATAGACTTATTCAAGTGGGAGACTGTTGGATTAGGTGTCTAAGCCATGACTAATAATTTGTATTTACCTAATTAATAGAAGCAAAGTCCATTTGGGTTGCCCTCATAGCTGGAGGTTTGGTAGAAAGTTCAGTAGAGAGAAAGGTTGGTTTATTATGGGATTAATAAATCAATAGAAATAAAAGATATGGCTTGTTAATATATTAAAGTGATAATATATTAATTAGAAACTATATTGATTGATTAATAATTAATCAGAAATTAATTGGATTGATTTCTGTGGCATTAATTAGATTAATCAGGAAGTCAGGGATTAAAGTCGTACAAATTCAATAGTTGAATTGCGGCGCGCGGCGCGCAAATGAAAAGGCCGCGACGCGCGTACGTATAATCCGGAAAATGGCTGACGGCTAGGGTTTCTTGTTTCCCTATAAATAGGGACCCCTAGACCTCATTATAAGTGCTCATTCTATTATTCTCTCTGGAATTTTCGTGACCTTCCTCTGGCTCCCTGGGTGTGATCTCATTTGAGGCAGGACACTTGTGCTGCTTAGCTTCAAGATTAAAACTAAAGGTTAGTTTTCTGATTTATTCTTTTTAGTTATTTTTGTTTGGCCTTTAGGAATTAGTTACATGTTCAAAGTAAGAAAACATAGATCTTTTCTAGGTTGCATGTGAACTTAGGTTATTTAGTTCATGGTTGCGGAAAACCTTTCAGGTTCCCCTTCGATAAAGCATGTTGTTACGTAAGTTTTCCATGGTAAATGTTAAAAAATGAGTTAGAATCCTATTAGAGGTATTTTGGTGAAGTTACTTGCTGAATAAAGTCACTTCTCTTTGTATATATATAGAACTGTGTTGTGTGCACTCTCACAAAGGAGAAATCGGAAAAATATTTAGAAATTACGTATGTTTTCATTCAATGATCAAGAACCGATCAAGAACGATTTAAATACAAGTTGCTAAAACATAGATATGGCTAGATATGGATAAACATAATTTAAACGATATTTGAAATATTTGAAATAAAAAGATAAGCTATATCTATATCTATCGGGTTTCATTACTCCCCCTCAAGTTGGAACGTGAAGATCGCGAATGCCCCACTTGCCAAGAAGATACCAAAACCATTCGGTGCCAAGAGGTTTAGTAAAGATGTGAACAACTTGGTCGTTACTTCTAACGGAAAAGGTCCTAATTTCTTTACAGTCAATACGCTCACTAACGAAATATCAGTCCATTACGACATGCTTGGTGCATTCATGAAAAACGAGGTTGTTGACAATATGTTGAGCAGCCTGGTTATCGCAAAAGTGAGCGGTGGGTGAGGTGCTTGAATTTATTGTAAAAGCCAACACACAACCATACAATCTCACTTACGGTGGAAGACATAGCACGATATTCAGCCTCCGTAGATGATCGAGAGATGACATATTGTTTCTTTGTTTTTGAGGATATATAAGAGCATCTCCAAGGGTGATAAAATAGCCGATTTTAAAACATCATATAAGAGGACAACCAAGCCAATCTGATTCACAAAAATATTGAAGGGTGAGATTACCGTTGGAAGGTAGAAAAATGCATTGACTTGGTGTGGCTTTAAGATAGCCAAGAATGCGAATGACAACATCGAAATTTAATTCTCGTGGCGAGGTGACGAATTGGCTTAAAGTATTAATAGCCAAAGTTATGTCTGGTCAAGTAACTTGAAGATACATGAGTCGTCCAATAAGGTGTCGAAATTGACTTGCATCTGCAAGTGGGGTATCGTCAGCATTGTCAAGACAAATATTTTGTTCCATTGGAAAGGCACTAGGTCGACAGCCTTGAAGACCACAATCAGCTAGAATATCAAGGGTGTACTTTCGTTGACTTAACACCATCCAGTGTGGGGTTCGAGCTGCTTCTACACCAATAAAATATTTTAATGGCCCCAAATGTTTAATGCTGAAATTTGCATCTAGATACAACTTTATTTAGCAAAGGGATCATTGTCATTATCGAGTAGGAGCACGTCATCGACGTAGATAAGGGATGCAACATAGGTGTTAGCATTTTTGAAAATGAAAAGTGAGTGATCGGCCTTGGAATGGCTGAACCCGATGGGTAATAATGCTTTCGTAAATTTGTTGCACCAATTCTGAGATGCTTGTCGCAGTCCATATAAGGACTTCCGAAGTATACATACGCGTATGTCGTCAGTTTTAGCAAAACCTTGGGGAATCTTCATGTAAACTTCTTCATTGAGATCACCATGCAGGAACGCGTTAGTGACGTTTAATTGATGAATGCTCCATTTTCGTTGTACAACCACTGTTCAAGGTCGTTCGGACTGTCAAAAGTTTAACAACCGGTGCAAATGTCTCATGAAAGTCAAGTCCTTCGATTGTGTGAACCCCTAGTCGATTAACACTCCATTCAAGACTCTTGCTCTCGTTCTTTTCTTCATCAAACCGCCGGCGAAGAGAGGACGGAAATTGCAGCCGGTGGTGGCCGAATTAGCTGCTGTCAGTGGTTATATATTTGATTCAGAAAACAAAGGTGTGCATATTACGGGTGTGTGTGATACCAGAAACGAAAAAGAGAGCAGCAACAGAGAGTTGGGCAGCAGAGGAAGGCAGTAGCATGGCTACTGCTGCCGGCGGTACTGTTCACCGCAAGAAGAAAAAAAAAACCCACAGCAGTGCTGCTGCTATCGACGAGATCGACTGGCGGTGGCTGACTGGTTCGGTTTATTAGACGATAGAGAGACAGGAAAATGGTGCAAGGCAGCTACCTAGCTGCCGGGTTGAAATGGGGTACGGTCGGAGAGGCAGTGGCGGCCGGCCGGCAATGCCGACTGAAGGTGGAGGCGGTGCTAGACGCGAAAGCAGCAAGAAGGAAAAGCGAGAAAGAGCTGGTGGCCGGCGATGTGCTGCTTGCGGCCGCCGGCGGTGAAGACGGTTGGCTTGGCCGGTGTTGGGATTAGGAAGGGTGGACGCTGTAAATGGGTACCCGACTCCCATCCCTCCAATCCAAGTCTCCAACTAGGTATGGCTCCTTTTTTTGGACTGGACTTAAATCCATCATTTTGGGCTAGATTCAACTGGACAATTTTACATTTATCTACGTTAAGATTTGGTGAAATGAAATACAACTACTTTTAGATGTTCACAACAACTAACTTATCAATTGAATTATGTATTAATTAGGTTATTGAATATAATTTAATTCAATTCAAGATACATGAAGTAGTGACGAATTATGAATAAATATTATGTCACGTTATATATTGTGAACTAATTGAGAAAATGCATATAAATCATGTTTTAAGTTCTTAATACGTTATGCCTTGATGAATTTGGTATTTTGGCAAAAAAGAAATATTGTTAAGAAGTTCTTAAAGACATGTCATAATATCTAATGTAGAATTTGGACCGCAAGGAATGTAAAGACTAATAGGTAGCGAAAAAGGAAAATGAAACACACAATACACATAAATATTATTAATTAGCGATTTTCACTACGACCTAAATAATGGATATTGACAATAGATTGTAGGTTGATTATTGAGTGTTCCACATGGTCCTTACTTGCGGAATTGTTCAGACGTTCAGTATCAGGTGAGTTAAACTAACTCGCTTATTATGTTAATCATGTGTATGTTTGTGTGAATGTATGTTTATGACCTTTTTAGTAGAAAGATGTGATACAAATTATGTGCATGTATATTGTATGTAATGTAACTGACCATGAAGGACCCTAGGGCATAATTGGTTCAGTTGGCTGGTCGCGAAGGACATTTTAGATAAGGGCCAGTGGCGAAGGTACCGGGACAACCTTTCGACAAACTGGCCCGTGTATAGGGCGGAGGTACCGGGACAACTTTTTTGCAAATCGGCCCGCATATAGAAGCGGAGGTACCGGGGACAACACTTCAAGGAACTGGCCAGCGCATAAGAGTTGGTACCAACAATATGTGTTAATGAAATGTGATTATCTTTACGTTATGGTTAAGTTATATTATGCTGAATGTATGTGAATGCATGGGATTAATATAATATGTGAGTACTATGTTTCTAACTAAGCGTTTCCGCTTACCCGTGAAGTCTAACATTTAAGGATTAAGGCATATTTTGGAAAAGGACATGGTGTGATCGCTCCGAGCTCGTATCAAGTTAAATGAAGGGACCAATATGAGTAATTAATTAAATTAAGTCTTCCGCTTATGTTTAAGGTTTTTATTCAAAGTTAGACATTGTTATAAAAAATATTTTATGAAATTACAACACCAATTTATATAAATGTTGTGTTAAGTTAAGATTAATTATGTCAAACGGTTTTATGAAAGTATTTTAATGGATGAATTTAGAGTTTTTTCATTTGATATTTCAAAAAAAAAAAATTAGGGTGCTACAAGTGTACCTCTTATATGTAACTGATACACGTGTACCGTATTTTGATATGATAAATATGTTTTAAAAAGTGAAATTTTTTAGATGTACTTGTTATTATAAGTCGAGTGTTACAATGTACTCGTCCTGATGTCACGTTTGCTTTGAGCATGATGAGTCGATATCAAGAGAACCATGGCAAAAATACTAGACAATAGTAAAGAATATTCTTAAGTATTTGAAAAATACGAAAGAGATGTTCTTGGTATTTGGTGGCAACAATGAACTCAAAGTGAGTGAGTACAATGATGCAAGTTTTGAAACGGATAGAGATGACAGTTGTTAACAATCCGGTTGGGTATCCTTGCTGAATGGGGGCGTGATGACATAGAAAAGTTCCAAGCAAGAAACGGTAGCAGACTCTACTTGCAAGTCAGAGTATATTGTAACTAGTGAAGCTGCAAAGGAAGAAACTCTATTAAAGAACTTCATCGGTGATCTCAGAGTTGTTCTAACAATCCAAGAACCCGTTGAGTTCTTCCATGATACGAAGGTGCAGTCGCATTGACTAAGGAACCTAAAGATCATGGAAGATCAAGACACATACTCAGGAAATAACATTATGTTCGTCACAAAGTGGAGAGCGGCACTACAAGGATTAGTGGTTTTAGCGGTGACATTATTCGCCCCTAATAGTCCAATATGTCGCCCCTAAAGGCTTTAGGGCGACATGTCGCCCCTAAAACTGTCGCTGATATAGATTCGTCGCTAAAGGTTTAATGTCGCCCCTAAAAATGTCAGCTGCTAATGATGTCGTTGCTAATACTTTAAAGTCACCCCTAAAGGGTTGCCACTAAAGGTTTCGTCACCATTATGATATTCCGTCACTAAAAAGTTCGTTGCTAATAGTCGTCGCCCCTAATAACCGATGTCGCCCCTAATAGCTTTTTTTTTTCTTTTTTCAGTTTGCCTTAATTTCATTAAGTTCTTAATACATAAGCTCTTAATCAATTCAGCCATTCCAGAAAATGCAGAAATTTAAACAACATCCACAAATAGTTATATTATCCATAACATGTCTCAAAATCCATAACATGTCTCAAAATACTAAATAAAACATTAACTACTCGTCATAATCTAAAAAAACTACTCGTCATTACCACCGTTTCCATCATCGCTGCAATTGACGCATAAATGCTTTCATTTTTTCCACTTTTCTCGGGTTATTGAATATACGGTCTACATCATCCATCTACAAAATAAACCAAAATATAATATTAACATAATACCAAACTTCCAAATTACTAAGAAATGCTAGCCAAACTATAAAGTACATAACAAATGTATTAAGTCATCATCAAATAAGTTACAACTAACCTGAGTACTCTGTGGTGGTTGTGATGATTGGCCCTCAATATAAGAAGGATTCTTGGAACTTTGTTTTCCAGACGGTTTACGTCCGATCCCTCTTATGTGTCCTCGTCGAGTACCGAGCACTTTTTCAAATATAGCCACCTCGTCTACTGGAGTGTTTGAGGGGTTACATATTGCGTATTGTTCGTTAAGCTCACGCAGTAAAGCATTCTATAATTTACAATGATGATTAACATAGATTAGTATACTTCTTATTTAAAGTAAAAAACAATAATATACATATAACTATAAACAAAAAAATACCAATGTACTTACATATTTTTCCTCAACATCTGGGCTATCAAACTTCCCTTCTTTATCAGTATGTACATCATGATAGGCTTCAATTCTGGTAATGCCCTGTTTCACATTAAAAATTAGATTATACTCTAAAACTAACGCATATAAGTATAACTTACTTTCTTGAATGCAGCGTTACTGTAGGTACTTGTCCCTCCGCGGTTCTTTACTGTTTGTTTGGCACGATTACCACTATTTTGTACAGAGCGCTCAATAAATTTAGGATTCGTGAAAAGATCAAAAGCACTGTCCCAATTTTTTTGACTCATACCCTAAGGGGGATTAGCCCTTGCTCTCTCCACATCACGCAACCCTCCATTTTTACCAAAATAATCACTCGCAATGGATTTACGACCTCTATAATGCTTTCCTACTTGACATTCAATGCCCTCCCATAAAGCTCTTCCATCGGGATCATTTTTAATCGAATCAAAATCAAAGTATGTCTAAAAATAAAAATAGTTAGATAAATAAAAAGTAATAAAAAATTAACAAATGAAATATAATTATATAAATAATTTACCCGTAGGTGCTCCCACAAGCCATTCTTTTCGGCTTTTGGAACTTCTGCCCATGATTTTTTGTCTAATGGGATGTCTCGCCAAATATAATTGTCAGCCTCACGAATAAATAAGTCATAATAGTCACCAACCGGAATGTAGGTAGCGGCCCTATCCCAAACTAACGGTAAAGGCCGCCTGCCATTAGCTACCCATTTCTCAATCAACTTAAGATTTTTTTTGCTTGCCTCTACGATTTATGGGTTGAGCTGCAAATGTAATTAAAAAATATTATTAGTCATAATTTATAAGAGTGATGTGTCAAATAAATAAATCTTAAAAAAATTACTATCCTGTTGGTGATGGCTAGGGCCTCCAAAACCTCATGGCGGTGGCTCTCCATCACCATCTCCTCCGTGGCCCATTACATCGGCCATCATATATGTGATCGTAATCCTGAAGAAAAACCCCTTCTTGAAAAGTTATAAGATATAGAATACAGAAATACAAAATGAAATACAATGTCATAATTACAATATATAAATAAGAAGTATATTTATATTTCAATGAGCCAAGTTTGATTACAATGAGACAAATATACATATAAAAAATTTCACTCCTTCACGCCCTCAGACATTTCAGTGTCATCCTCATACGTTTCACAATCAAAATCGCTCCCGTCATAATCAGTCTCGTCTTTAGATACTTCATTGATGATACACGTCGATTGACGAACTAGAATTTGACTTTCGGGAGTAACTGAAATTTCACCTACCATTGGTAAACCTATAAAGTATTGGCTCAAGTCGATTACAATTCTACAATTAGATTAACAGTTATTCTGAACGGTGTCGATATTTTCAGCAGGGCTAATAACATCAACATTTTCGATAGAGTCATTGACAACGTTATCAACATGACCATCATTTGTTGGTAGATCCCAAATTTGTCGATGGTTAACGTTTTCAACAACCCATCGGTGGTTATTATTTGGGTTTGCTCGACAAGGTTCTTGTCACACCCCCAAACCACGATGGCGGAATCGTCTGAGGGCGGAACGGGACATAGCATCACAACCATTGCATACATTGAAACATAAGTAGATAACAATCATCATACATTATAATTGGAAAGTTACATTGTTCAAATGGTATTGTTTCAACCCAATTACAGTATGATAATGAAATAAGTAAAAGATACGTCTTCGCGTCCCATTCCAAAAGGTTAGTCGGACCTGACTAATTGTTACCTGAGAATACAAGTAATTTGAAATAGTGTCAACATTACGTTGGTGAGTTCATAAGAATTTTGTATTGAGAAAATCAATAGTCCCTTTTTCCTTGTAAAGAGATAGTGTTTGAAACTAGAAAATCCAATATTTTCATATAAGTGAGTCGTAGTCTTAAAACCCAAAGACCGATAATGTATATGTGTTTCTATACTTGAAAATAGTATTACATAGTCGTGTTCTTGTACGAAACCATGTAAACACATGTTTATTTGTAGATTAATTGTAGATCTAATTCCGTGAAACCTTTACGTAGGTAAAATCGTACCTTTATTTATATCTTGATAAAATGTAGTTTTAATTTCCATAAAACTTGCATGTATAAGTAAAACCATACTTATATTTGTAACTTGTTAGAATGTAGTTTTAATACCATAAAACTCGTATGTATAAGTAAAACCGTACTTATATTTGTAACTTGTTAGAATGTAGTTTTAATACCATAAAACTCGTATGTATAAGTAAAACCATACTTATATTTGTATCTTGATAAAATATGGTTTTAATCCCATAAAACATGTATGTATAAGTAAAAAACCATACTTATATTTTGTGTAGAGCAATATGTAGTTTTATATTTATATAAAACCATTTGAAGACGTTTTTCCCCAAACTAAGGATATTCATTGTCGTTCATGTGAGTTATTATAACCTTGCTATGACTAGTATGTAGGCCTGCCACGACGTTCTTCAGGCGTCATAATGTTAAGACATTTGTCACCCCAGACCTGCCGGTCTAGCTGTAGCTAGCAGCTTAGGTGCGGGATTGTCAGTCCCGTATAGATCTATACACAACTATCTCGCTCATGAATGATTAAGGTTATAATCCAGGACTTAGTGCGTACATCTTTCAGTACTGTGAAGAAATGTCTCACATAACCACCCAACGTGATATTTTATCCTAGTTCGTACTGAAATGAAAACCTTTTTATATTTGTAATTATCAAAATATACTCATGATAATTATTGTGTAAAACCTTGCTTGTAAATGTAGTGAAAACTCTTTTGTATTCGTTATTATCAAAATGTTCATAATAACTATAGTATGTAAATATACTGAAAACTCCTTTACGTTTGTAATTATCAAATTGTCCATGATAATTATAATATGTAACAATTATATATTTATATAATTATCTTTAGTATTTCTGTCGTATCTTTGTCGTTCGTTCCATAAATTATACCCATTATAATTTATATAAATGTTTTCGTTGTGTTAACGTATTTAAGACTAAAAGATGTCAATGAGTTGAAAAGTATAATTTCTTATATCTAAGGCACTAAATATACTAATAAGATAGATTTAAAGTTTATCAACATGTCATGGCAAGAAATTTGTTTTAGTCATCTTACATAAGTGATGGCAACATTTTAAATCTTGTTATTTTGTCAAAATAATGGTAATCTTTCCAAATGGTCATTTTTCATACACATTATTTTGAATATAGTCATTTTTGTTTAAAATACCAACTTCCTTGTAAAAATATCATTTCCCAAGTTTATTATGACGTTATAAGTCTAAATAGTCGTTATCACGTCAAATTGACGTGCTTTTTATATATCACTAGAAAAGTCGTATTTCCGGTCAAAAAAACATACTATTCCTATAATAGTCTATTTTTAGTATACCGTTGAAATAATCATATTTTTTACGAACAATAACGAAATAACTTATTTAGATGATTATAAATAACATCTTTTAAGAATTTCCCACAAAAATGGTGTAATAACTTGGTTATAACCATTTTTGTTAGAGAATAATGTTTCCGGTTACAAAAACGTAGTTTTTACTAGTTTTCGTTTTTATGACGTTTATATTAAAGATCTAGTATTTTTTTTTACACAACTTATTTATACTTTTGTAACTTTTACACAAACATAATACATCATAATGTTCGTAATACATAGATCTAACAATATTTCATGTCAAAAATGTTTTTACACAACTACTAGTTTTATAAACTTGTGTAAATCATTATTTATAGTATATAACACATAAACTTGTGTAAATCATCATTTTTAACATGTAAACTTGTATTCTCCCCCTAAAAGTTTAGAAAAGATGAAAATGAGGGGTATGAACTCACCATTGATGCGTGCTTTACTTAAAATAAGGTTGTTTTTGCGGGATTTACGGTAGAAACGAAGATCTAAGCTTTGAAGCTCGAAGTACCCTTGGACAAAGCTATTACCCAAAGGTTTTACGTAGATGTGAGTGTGTGTAAAAGGAATAAAAGTTGTATAATAGTATTTAAAATCACTAAATGAAGTAACTTACCAAAAAGGAGATGATTTACACTCGAAATGGTGGAAGATGGTGGTGGAGATGGGTGGTTTGTGGTGGTGGAGGGTTTGAGAGGTGGTGGAGGGTGGAGAGATGAGGGTGAATCAGATTTAGAGAGAAAGAGATGGGAGTGTGGAGAGAGTGTTAGTCAATTATGAAGATTTATGTCTCATTTATATGATTTTCCTAGATTTAGTTTTATTATAGTTTAATAAGGAAATCATGTCTAGGCCTTCAAGCTAGGATTTGGAATAGTATTCTCCAAGATCATGGTGGAGATTTCAGCTGATGGGGGGGGGGGGGGGGGGGTAGCGGGTGGGGTGGGTTGATTTTATAAAAATGTCACTCTTCTATATAAAAATAAGTAGTTTTTATAAAATCGTAAAACGTTTTAGCGTAATTCTATGAGTTTTTGGAGAAATGATCTTCTAAATAAATATTATGTATAAAAACATTGCTAAACATTTATTTAGATTGAATCATAACTCGTTAGACGATGAAATACGCGTTTAAGCGCAGTATTCTTCCGATTTCGCGATTTTCGGCATTTTACCGAAAATTGTATTTGGCTTTGAAATTAAATATTAGATAGTATTACGCTTCATAATATATGATTTGTTATCCCATTTTTGATGTTTAAGGCCCCACATTTTGTATTTTAGGTCCAAACCCTGTTTACATTTATTCGTTCACAGCGGTTTAATTGTTGTAACTTTCACATACGAACTCCGTTTTCGATGTTCTATATATCCATAGGTTCGTATTCACGAATACATCGTTTTATGAATATTATTATTCCCAAAATAATAATTGTATGATTATCGAATTTTTACGCTACAGTAGTTTACTAACCGTATTTTCGGCGTTTGCTTGATAATTGTTTTGAATTAGGGTATATAGTATTATAATATCTAATAATGCATCATAAAATTATAGAAAATTACTTTTCAACGTAAGGATTAACGTACGCTTTGGTTGACTACAGTTGACTTTTGTTGACCAAATTGACAATTGTCACAGTTCTCGAATGTAAAACACTTGTTTCGCCTGTGAAGCAAATATGAGTTGATCTTCTTTGTCCCATTCGTGTCGTGTGTCGATACTGGTGATATTATTTTCACATGTAACCCATTCAGGATCGAACCACTTATATCGAAAAAGGACACTCGAAAGATTGAATGGATAATGCAAGTCAATAATCTCTTCGAGCTGGCCATGATACTATTCTTGATTTAGTCCCTCTACCAAAACCCCAGAGTTTTGTGTTGTGCGGTTTGCATCACGACTAAGTACCATATACCTAACACCATTGACTATGCAAGAGGTGTAAGTAAAGACTTTTACGTTTGCATCGATTGAAGGAGCCGACAACTCTATGTGAATCTCTGAAGACTTTTGTGTTTGCATCTTAGACCTATCAAATATAAATTTATGTGTGTTATGTTCAATTTGTTAATGAAAATACAACATAAATAATTGTTATTTTGTATTACCTTGTGGAGGAACCATGTGCGGAATGCAGATTTAAAATCACTATGGGGATTTTTAGATTTGAATTTGCTACATTGATGACAAGAGATATAGATTTTAGTAAAAGGACAAAATTAAAAGGAGATGATGGAAGGTTAAACATAAGAACACTTACTTTATGTATTCATCTACTTCATCAAAGTGCTCGAGCACGAGCCATTCTAGCTTCTTTTTATCTGTCACCTCAAGAGTTTTGAACTGCGTTGCGCTTGTCGGTCGACATTTAGACTCAAACATCCAAAACTTTGTTTTTTGTATGACAACATCCTCATTTGTTTCAGGACGATTGAATCGAGTTTGGACATATTTAAGGTACATGGAACAAAACGTTAAAGCCTCTTCAGCAACATAACCCTCTGCCATACAACCTTCCGGCCTCGCCTTATTCCTCACATATTTTTTCAGTTTTTTCAAATACCTTTAGATCGGATACATCCATCTGTAATGTACCGGGCCTCCACAAATCGCTTCATCAGGTAAATGTAAAACTAAATGAACCATTATGTCAAAAAATGCTGGGGGATAGATCATTTCTAATTTACACAAGATATTAATAATATCATCCTTGGCCTCCCTCATATCGTTCATCATCAATGTTCTGGAGCAAATTTGTTTAAAAAACATGCAAAGATCTACCATTGATGTATATGTTATATTAAGTGTCTAAGCCATGACTATAAATTGCATTTATCTTATTAATTGAAGCAAAGTCCATTTGGGTTGCCCTCATAGCTGGAGGATTGATGTTTAGTAGAGAGAAAGGTTGATTTATTAATTGTTTAATAAACCAATAGAAATTAAATAAATAGTTTATTAATATATTTAAGTGTTAATATATTAATTAGAAACTATAATAATTAATTAGAAATTAATCTAGAATTAATTGGATTTAATTTAGTGATTAATTTAATTAATTAAAAGTGCAAGGACTGGTTTGTATTTATTCAATAGTTGAATAACTGACTAGCCAGTAGGCAGGGGCCAAAGTTGGCGCCAACATGAAGGGAACCTCCATAGTTGGCGAAACCCTAGTAGGGTTTAGAAGCCTTGGTCCAAATGGTCGACAGGCTTGCCCATTAAGGAGGCTCCTCTAGGGTTTTGACTGTAACCCTTGGAGGCTATAAAAGGAGCTTTCTGGCCACCCCAAAACCTGCGCCACCTTCCCTGTCTCTCTGGAACGTTGCTGTATTTTCTACATTGCTTGGGTGTGAGTGACTACATTTGAGGCAGGATACTTTTGCTGCTAGCTTCAAGAAGATTAATCAAATGTTGGGTTTTCTTGTTTTGATCTTTAGAATTAAACTGAAGGCCTTAGGTTTTTGTTATATGTTCATGAGATAGAAAAACTTCAATCCTCCATTAGGTTGCATGTGAACTTAGGAATTTCTAGTTCAAAGTTTGTGCAAAACCTTACAGTGGTATTAGAGTCTTGAATGTTTTTCTATGTGAATTGCTATAACTTGTTTTTGGCAAAGGGTTTTTGGCAAAAATCATAACCCTTTGGAGGCCATGTTCGACTTTGGTAGCTAGGGTTTCAAAAACCCTAACCTCCTTCCCTTTTTTGTGATTTGCATGCCTGTCTTGGATAGTTGGTTGTTATTTTTGGTAATTGTTGAATAATTAAATAACTGGAACCCCTTATCCATTGGCTGCAATTTTCGAGATTTAGGGATAAGGTTAGGAAATTAATTTGATTAATTTTGTGATGCCTTTCCTTGATTTGATTAGTTTAATTAAATTGTTTAATTAAAAGACAAATTAAATCACTTAAATATTTAATATAAATTTTCGAAAATTTAGATATAATTTGCGAAAATTAGATTAGAATTAAATCTAAAATATTTTAAAGAGTTTAAAATATATCTTATATATTTATGATTAAAAGTTAATATTTATATGTAAGATAAAACTGGTTAGTCTTACCGTTAGTAGGCCTCATTAACAAAACTGTCCTATAAAGAGAGTATAAAGCGACTGCCTATAAAATGGTAGTCTAATGGGTGTCCACCCTCACCCTCCGCTCTCCTGGTCAGTCGAGTGTCGTTAGTCGAACGGGTTTGATAGAACCGCTTAAGCCTCTTAAAAGTATAATGCTATAATTGAAAGTACTAGAACCATTAACAAAATCCCAATCTAGTTACTTTAGGTTAAAAATGTGAATTGATGCTAATCCATGGAATTGCATATGCACTTTGTGGAACATTGGTGGAGTGTGTGTGGTTTACCGGCACACCAATTAGGGTCCACAAAGTGTTGCAATGGGTTTCTCGATTTTACCATTATTGATGGAGCGTGTGTGGTTAACTGACACGTCAATTTGAGATGGTAATTGTGTAACGCCCCAATTTTTTTACAAACCATTTATATTACATAAAAGCGTATTTTACAAAATACAGTTCATCAAAACCATTGTACTTGTTTAAATACAACAAAAAAGGGTGTTACAATTACATATCAATCAACCATAAGTTTAAGGGAAATGGATTCAATCAAATACCAATACATGGGGCTGTATTCAGCTCCACTCCCTTGCACCCTAGGACTTATTTCGCAGCTCCAAACTACCTTACAACTTTGTACCTGAACCTGGAATACATGGCATAAAAATAGAATACGTAAGACAAAATGTCTCGTGAGTTACATGAGTTTTAGACTCAACCATTAAATTTCTCTTCCGATCATTTATAAAAATTTATAACATAAACCATTGTCAAAACTACATAGTATAAATATACTATACCTTTTTACTTTTCAAAATCATCTTATATCAAACTTTGCAAAAATAACATCTTTTATACTTTCTTTGACTGGTCTTATAAACTTGCTGGAATTTTTATACTTAGGGCGTTAATCACTATAAGTGATACCCCAAGTCTCTACAGCTAGAAATAACGGATCAATACTAACAGTAGAAGTGCTGAGGCAGTCTACTTCGCGAAGGGGGTTTTCCCCAGTTCCAAACAACGGATTCTCAAATGCTTTATCAAATATAGCTGTTAAAACCAAAGATTTACCGGGATACTGTAGCCTTCATAATTGAATATTCTTAGTTGCAAACTGCACTATGAAAATTTCTAAACCCCTCTACATGTATTTCCCGACGGAGAGAGAGTGAACATTAATGGCATGAATGAAGAAACCCTCAGAGTAATGCCGAAACCAGTCTTATGTGATTGATTATCTAATATGAAGACCAAGTGACTAAAGTATATAGGTATAAATCCACATTAAGCATAAGTCAACACCTTCAAACTGAGAGATATCACTCATCTTTAGTGATTATACACCAGTTCTGCACCCAGAACAACCAAAACACCTCAGTCAAGTGTGAGCTATACCTATGAGATTTCATCTGAATCGACCTATTAAGATCACTTGTCGTCTTTATAAATGTTATAAAATCTTAAGGAATATTATGGAAGTACATATACAAAAACCCTTTGATTATTGAACATGAAACCTTGATTCAGAAACAAATATTCTTGACAAACATTTTTCAAAACATAAGTAAAATCTAGTCACACTTTTTCAAAACAAGTGATATGGTTTTATAAATGTTTTATCCAAATTTCAAGAATTTTCAACCTTACCTTTTAATCTGTTCTTATTTCAGTAATGATCACATAGGGGGAAATTGTTGAAAATAATATTTTTGTATGTGACCATCACTGAAATAAGATGAACTGTTTTTATTTTATCTGACAAATATTATCAGTTTATTTCAGGTTGCATGGACTCGAGATCAAAAACAAGAATGAATCAAGACCCAAGAAACTTTGAGAAAACAACCAAACCTGAGGAAGTGACGCTATGTACCAAAGAGCAAAAAATTATCACCCAGCTACAGCAATCACGACGCGACAGAAGCCATGGTCACGACGTGAAGAAAAACAAAACACAAGAGTCCAGAATGCTACAGCACTCGCGACGCGACGGAGGCCCTGGTCGCGACGCGAAGCCTTCAACGCGACACCACCAACTTTTCAATCGCGAGGCTACCAACACAACGCACTAACCAGTGGCCGACCAAAAGCAACACGACAAACGCACCCTCGCGACGCGACGGCCAGATGGTCGCGACGCGAACGCTGTATTTCAGCAACTATAAATAAGAAGCTCACCTCTTGCCATTCTTGTGCAAAAAAAACCTTACACCACACCATACCCATTCAAGCACCAATACATCAAGATTACCCCACGTCCAAAGAGCAAAAAACTTGCCAAAACTCTCTAGAAAACTCTTTTCAACCAAAGAAATTCCAGTTCCAAACAAACACCAAACAAACCGCTACACCCAAACCTCTACCCGACACCAAACAAAACCTCTACCCTACACCAAAAACAAAACCTCTACCCGACACCAAACTTCAAACCTCTAAACAACCTCAACCCGAATACCAAACTACAAAACCTACACACCCTCTACCAAATACATACACCACGAAAACTAAACCACAAAAACCCCGTGCATCTCAATTAAACCGACACCAAAAACCCATTTCACCAAACACCAAAAACTACCAAACCTCATCCTACCGTAAAGAACAAGAATCGACGCTTCAAAGAAAACACCATCTTCCTCTGTTGTCGATAAGTTCTTTTCAATAATTTACCTGTGCTATTATTGATTTATTTAAACTTTTATAAATCAATTGGTATCAGAGCTCGTGTGATTTAATCTGAAATTTTTGTCGAAAACTTTATTTGTGTAGCGTTTTTATAACCAACCAATAAGTTTTCTTAAAAATTTCATTTTAATATCACTTGTTCAAACTCCTTTCAAAACAAAAAAAAAATTAAAAAAATTAAAATCTTAAAATTAAAAAAAAAAAAAACAACCCAAAAATGTCTTCCACAACCTACTCAAGAGCTCCATATGTCATCGATCAGGTATGGTCTATGATCTCAGAAATCGGTCTTTCAAAAACACCATTTGAGTCCCACATGACTAATATTGAGAACAGTTTGAAAGCTGATCTCAAACTATATCATGACACAATAGTCAAATCTGATGTCTGCAAATCTGAATTACAAACCTTGCAACTCTGATTTGAAGAATCAACAAGGACTAGAGACAAACTTGAAAGAGACGTCGAACGAAAAACAGAAGAATGTAATCACATTTTAGAACAATTAAATCAGGCCCTAATTCAGAAAAAGGTTTTAGAAATAAAAAATCAATCAGTCATTTCTTCTGAAATAAAAGATGTTTTGGATATGGAAATCCTTCAGTTGAAACAATACCTTCAAGAATCAACTGAAAATTTCCATTGTTTAAATAAAAAACTGACTGATTCTTCAAAACAAAACAAATTTCTTGAATCCGAGAATAAAAGACTTCAAGGAAAACTGGAGTCTATCAGTCTTGCTAGAAAGCTAAGTGGTGATATTTTCATCAAAGCAACATCCTTAGGATCTGGCAAAATCGATACAAATTACAGACCTGGATTAGGAAGAGAATCCTTCGAAATCGAACAAGCCAAACAAGAAACCAGGACTAACAGTGAAAACTCTGAATCAACTCTAACAGATCTATCCACATCTGTTAATGAGGAAAATTCAGACGACGAAACAGTTATCAACTATAACCCAGATGATACTGATTTCACTGTTTCCAAAAGATCTTTCACTAATAGGTCTTCAACCCACCAAATCCAAATTACCAACCAAAACTTCAAACTTAAAGACTTTTTGAATAGAGCAAACTCCTTTTACAAGAAAGGCAGTACCTCTAAACCAATTGCTCTTCAAAAGGAACAAGGCAAACCCAAAGTTTTCAAACAAACCCAAAAGAAACCTTTGAAACCAGCCTCCTTGCCACAAAAACAAAAAAATTTCAAAACCATCCTCATCTCAAAAACAAAGAAAGGTTATCAGACAAGTCATTACATAAAGGATACCTTTCACACAATCAGAAATATTTCCAAATGACAGGTTTTCAAAAACAAATCTTAAATTGGGAAAATCTGATAAGTCAAATCAAGCCTCAACCACTTCGTCCAATTAACAGAAACCATAATGATTTCATATCACCGAAAACCATTAACAAATCAGAACCCACCATGGTTTGGGTACCTAGACTTTCTGTCTAATTGCAGGCACTTTGTGCTGGAGAGCCCAAGGATGGCACATGGTATATCAATAGTGGCTGATCCAAGCATATGACAAGAAAACAGAGCTTTCTATGAGACTTCAAACCCACAATACCTCCGATGCAGAAACTTTACAATCAAACCAAGAAAATGCAGATCAAATCGAGGGGGAACCACCAACACTAAATCCCTCTTTGAACACTCCCAATCCACCTGTCCAAAATGATCCCAGTGCATCATCTATGGGGGAACTTTCATTACCTCTTTCTCACCCTACAATCGAAAATTTTCCAAAAACATCCACATAATCAAAAATCACAAAAATTAGGATAAAGTTTTATCTTTCTAAAGTCTTTATAAAACCATGTGATTAACATCTTCTTGACTAAATTTTCAGATACTTATGCTCGATGAATGTTCTCAGTCATATTGATTCTTAATTAAAGTGAAGGTTCAAATCTCAAAATTTTCGTTATGTACATTCTCCTATTCCCTTTGAATTTATTTCAATTATAACGATTTTATCTATTAAGGGACATAAGATCAGGAGATTCAGATGAAAACCAAACCCACGTTAGAATTTGTGCCTCGTCTTCAACTGCTAAGTGGAATTCATTTCTGTGAGCAAAGGTGTTTTCATTGTGACTTATAGGATTTATACTCTTATACCGTGATGCTAGTCTCATTTTTGCTTAGATATCAAAATGACCAGGGACGATACAATCATTTTCTTATATATTAGACAAACTGTCTTTTATATCACCTATCCCTATCCTCAATCAAGCCACATCAAGAAAAGATTTATCATCTTGCATAGCAAGTCTGACAATTGAAGAAACGACAAGTCATATCCAAGAAAACCAGAAGAAAACATGAAAATCAAATCTCAAAGTGCAAAGTCATCTCCAACAAATGCTGTCAACAAATCACAATTGGTTACCACATCAGATATCTTTTATACAATGTGTATTCACACAAATCAAGAAAAGATAAAGACAAAAGTGAACACTTCACCAAAGAAAAATAAGATTTAAAACAACAATCCATCAAGACAGACATCTCTCAAAATTTTCCAAACAACGGATTCTCAAATGCTTTATCAAATATAGCTGTTAAAACCAAAGATTTACCGGGATACTGTAGCCTTCATAATTGAATATTCTTAGTTGCAAACTGCACTATGAAAATTTCTAAACCCCTCTACATGTATTTCCCGACGGAGAGAGAGTGAACATTAATGGCATGAATGAAGAAACCCTCAGAGTAATGCCGAAACCAGTCTTATGTGATTGATTATCTAATATGAAGACCAAGTGACTAAAGTATATAGGTATAAATCCACATTAAGCATAAGTCAACACCTTCAAACTGAGAGATATCACTCATCTTTAGTGATTATACACCAGTTCTGCACCCAGAACAACCAAAACACCTCAGTCAAGTGTGAGCTATACCTATGAGATTTCATCTGAATCGACCTATTAAGATCACTTGTCGTCTTTATAAATGTTATAAAATCTTAAGGAATATTATGGAAGTACATATACAAAAACCCTTTGATTATTGAACATGAAACCTTGATTCAGAAACAAATATTCTTGACAAACATTTTTCAAAACATAAGTAAAATCTAGTCACACTTTTTCAAAACAAGTGATATGGTTTTATAAATGTTTTATCCAAATTTCAAGAATTTTCAACATTACCTTTTAATCTGTTCTTATTTCAGTAATGATCACATAGGGGGAAATTGTTGAAAATAATATTTTTGTATGTGACCATCACTGAAATAAGATGAACTGTTTTTATTTTATCTGACAAATATTATCAGTTTATTTCAGGTTGCATGGACTCGAGATCAAAAACAAGAATGAATCAAGACCCAAGAAACTTTGAGAAAACAACCAAACCTGAGGAAGTGACGCTATGTACCAAAGAGCAAAAAATTATCACCCAGCTACAACAATCACGACGCGACAGAAGCCATGGTCGCGACGTGAAGAAAAACAAAACACAAGAGTCCAGAATGCTACAGCACTCGCGACGCGACGGAGGCCCTGGTCGCGACGCGAAGCCTTCAACGCGACACCACCAACTTTTCAATCGCGAGGCTACCAACACAACGCACTAACCAGTGGCCGACCAAAAGCAACACGACAAACGCACCCTCGCGACGCGGCGGCCAGATGGTCGCGACGCGAACGCTGTATTTCAGCAACTATAAATAAGAAGCTCACCTCTTGCCATTCTTGTGCAAAAAAAACCTTACACCACACCATACCCATTCAAGCACCAATACATCAAGATTACCCCACGTCCAAAGAGCAAAAAACCTGCCAAAACTCTCTAGAAAACTCTTTTCAACCAAAGAAAATCCACGTCCAGACAAACACCAAACAAAACCGCTACACCCAAACCTCTACCCGACACCAAACAAAACCTCTACCCTACACCAAAAACAAAACCTCTACCCGACACCAAACTTCAAACCTCTAAACAACCTCAACCCGAATACCAAACTACAAAACCTACACACCCTCTACCAAATACATACACCACGAAAACTAAACCACAAAACCCCGTGCATCTCAATTAAACCGACACCAAAAACCCATTTCACCAAACACCAAAAACTACCAAACCTCATCCTACCGTAAAGAACAAGAATCGACGCTTCAAAGAAAACACCATCTTCCTCTGTTGTCGATAAGTTCTTTTCAATAATTTACCTGTGCTATTATTGATTTATTTAAACTTTTATAAATCAATTGGTATCAGAGCTCGTGTGATTTAATCTGAAATTTTTGTCGAAAACTTTATTTGTGTAGCGTTTTTATAACCAACCAATAAGTTTTCCTTAAAAATTTCATTTTAATATCACTTGTTCAAACTCCTTTCAAAACAAAAAAAAATTAAAAAAATTAAAATCCTAAAATTAAAAAAAAAAAAAAAAAACAACCCAAAAATGTCTTCCACAACCTACTCAAGAGCTCCATATGTCATCGATCAGGTATGGTCTATGATCTCAGAAATCGGTCTTTCAAAAACACCATTTGAGTCCCACATGACTAATATTGAGAACAGTTTGAAAGCTGATCTCAAACTATATCATGACACAATAGTCAAATCTGATGTCTGCAAATCTGAATTACAAACCTTGCAACTCTGATTTGAAGAATCAACAAGGACTAGAGACAAACTTGAAAGAGACGTCGAACGAAAAACAGAAGAATGTAATCACATTTTAGAACAATTAAATCAGGCCCTAATTCAGAAAAAGGTTTTAGAAATAAAAAATCAATCAGTCATTTCTTCTGAAATAAAAGATGTTTTGGAAATGGAAATCCTTCAGTTGAAACAATACCTTCAAGAATCAACTGAAAATTTCCATTGTTTAAATAAAAAACTGACTGATTCTTCAAAACAAAACAAATTTCTTGAATCCGAGAATAAAAGACTTCAAGGAAAACTGGAGTCTATCAGTCTTGCTAGAAAGCTAAGTGATGATATTTTCATCAAAGCAACATCCTTAGGATCTGGCAAAATCGATACAAATTACAGACCTGGATTAGGAAGAGAATCCTTCGAAATCGAACAAGCCAAACAAGAAACCAGGACTAACAGTGAAAACTCTGAATCAACTCTAACAGATCTATCCACATCTGTTAATGAGGAAAATTCAGACGACGAAACAGTTATCAACTGTAACCCAGATGATACTGATTTCACTGTTTCCAAAAGATCTTTCACTAATAGGTCTTCAACCCACCAAATCCAAATTACCAACCAAAACTTCAAACTTAAAGACTTTTTGAATAGAGCAAACTCCTTTTACAAGAAAGGCAGTACCTCTAAACCAATTGCTCTTCAAAAGGAACAAGGCAAACCCAAAGTTTTCAAACAAACCCAAAAGAAACCTTTGAAACCAGCCTCCTTGCCACAAAAACAAAAAAATTTCAAAACCATCCTCATCTCAAAAACAAAGAAAGGTTATCAGACAAGTCATTACATAAAGGATACCTTTCACACAATCAGAAATCTTTCCAAATGACAGGTTTTCAAAAACAAATCTTAAATTGGGAAAATCTGATAAGTCAAATCAAGCCTCAACCACTTCGTCCAATTAACAGAAACCATAATGATTTCAAATCACCGAAAACCATTAACAAATCAGAACCCACCATGGTTTGGGTACCTAAACTTTCTGTCTAATTGCAGGCACTTTGTGCTGGAGAGCCCAAGGATGGCACATGGTATATCAATAGTGGCTGATCCAAGCATATGACAAGAAAACAGAGCTTTCTATGAGACTTCAAACCCACAATACCTCCGATGCAGAAACTTTACAATCAAACCAAGAAAATGCAGATCAAATCGAGGGGGAACCACCAACACTAAATCCCTCTTTGAACACTCCCAATCCACCTGTCCAAAATGATCCCAGTGCATCATCTATGGGGGAACTTTCATTACCTCTTTCTCACCCTACAATCGAAAATTTTCCAAAAACATCCACATAATCAAAAATCACAAAAATTAGGATAAAGTTTTATCTTTCTAAAGTCTTTATAAAACCATGTGATTAACATCTTCTTGACTAAATTTTCAGATACTTATGCTCGATGAATGTTCTCAGTCATATTGATTCTTAATTAAAGTGAAGGTTCAAATCTCAAAATTTTCGTTATGTACATTCTCCTATTCCCTTTGAATTTATTTCAATTATAACGATTTTATCTATTAAGGGACATAAGATCAGGAGATTCAGATGAAAACCAAACCCACGTTAGAATTTGTGCCTCGTCTTCAACTGCTAAGTGGAATTCATTTCTGTGAGCAAAGGTGTTTTCATTGTGACTTATAGGATTTATACTCTTATACCGTGATGCTAGTCTCATTTTTGCTTAGATATCAAAATGACCAGGGACGATACAATCATTTTCTTATATATTAGACAAACTGTCTTTTATATCACCTATCCCTATCCTCAATCAAGCCACATCAAGAAAAGATTTATCATCTTGCATAGCAAGTCTGACAATTGAAGAAACGACAAGTCATATCCAAGAAAACCAGAAGAAAACATGAAAATCAAATCTCAAAGTGCAAAGTCATCTCCAACAAATGCTGTCAACAAATCACAATTGGTTACCACATCAGATATCTTTTATACAATGTGTATTCACACAAATCAAGAAAAGATAAAGACAAAAGTGAACACTTCACCAAAGAAAAATAAGATTTAAAACAACAATCCATCAAGACAGACATCTCTCAAAATTTTCCAAACAACGGATTCTCAAATGCTTTATCAAATATAGCTGTTAAAACCAAAGATTTACCGGGATACTGTAGCCTTCATAATTGAATATTCTTAGTTGCAAACTGCACTATGAAAATTTCTAAACCCCTCTACATGTATTTCCCGACGGAGAGAGAGTGAACATTAATGGCATGAATGAAGAAACCCTCAGAGTAATGCCGAAACCAGTCTTATGTGATTGATTATCTAATATGAAGACCAAGTGACTAAAGTATATAGGTATAAATCCACATTAAGCATAAGTCAACACCTTCAAACTGAGAGATATCACTCATCTTTAGTGATTATACACCAGTTCTGCACCCAGAACAACCAAAACACCTCAGTCAAGTGTGAGCTATACCTATGAGATTTCATCTGAATCGACCTATTAAGATCACTTGTCGTCTTTATAAATGTTATAAAATCTTAAGGAATATTATGGAAGTACATATACAAAAACCCTTTGATTATTGAACATGAAACCTTGATTCAGAAACAAATATTCTTGACAAACATTTTTCAAAACATAAGTAAAATCTAGTCACACTTTTTCAAAACAAGTGATATGGTTTTATAAATGTTTTATCCAAATTTCAAGAATTTTCAACATTACCTTTTAATCTGTTCTTATTTCAGTAATGATCACATAGGGGGAAATTGTTGAAAATAATATTTTTGTATGTGACCATCACTGAAATAAGATGAACTGTTTTTATTTTATCTGACAAATATTATCAGTTTATTTCAGGTTGCATGGACTCGAGATCAAAAACAAGAATGAATCAAGACCCAAGAAACTTTGAGAAAACAACCAAACCTGAGGAAGTGACGCTATGTACCAAAGAGCAAAAAATTATCACCCAGCTACAACAATCACGACGCGACAGAAGCCATGGTCGCGACGTGAAGAAAAACAAAACACAAGAGTCCAGAATGCTACAGCACTCGCGACGCGACGGAGGCCCTGGTCGCGACGCGAAGCCTTCAACGCGACACCACCAACTTTTCAATCGCGAGGCTACCAACACAACGCACTAACCAGTGGCCGACCAAAAGCAACACGACAAACGCACCCTCGCGACGCGGCGGCCAGATGGTCGCGACGCGAACGCTGTATTTCAGCAACTATAAATAAGAAGCTCACCTCTTGCCATTCTTGTGCAAAAAAAACCTTACACCACACCATACCCATTCAAGCACCAATACATCAAGATTACCCCACGTCCAAAGAGCAAAAAACCTGCCAAAACTCTCTAGAAAACTCTTTTCAACCAAAGAAAATCCACGTCCAGACAAACACCAAACAAAACCGCTACACCCAAACCTCTACCCGACACCAAACAAAACCTCTACCCTACACCAAAAACAAAACCTCTACCCGACACCAAACTTCAAACCTCTAAACAACCTCAACCCGAATACCAAACTACAAAACCTACACACCCTCTACCAAATACATACACCACGAAAACTAAACCACAAAAACCCCGTGCATCTCAATTAAACCGACACCAAAAACCCATTTCACCAAACACCAAAAACTACCAAACCTCATCCTACCGTAAAGAACAAGAATCGACGCTTCAAAGAAAACACCATCTTCCTCTGTTGTCGATAAGTTCTTTTCAATAATTTACATGTGCTATTATTGATTTATTTAAACTTTTATAAATCAATTGGTATCAGAGCTCGTGTGATTTAATCTGAAATTTTTGTCGAAAACTTTATTTGTGTAGCGTTTTTATAACCAACCAATAAGTTTTCCTTAAAAATTTCATTTTAATATCACTTGTTCAAACTCCTTTCAAAACAAAAAAAAATTAAAAAAATTAAAATCTTAAAATTAAAAAAAAAAAAACAACCCAAAAATGTCTTCCACAACCTACTCAAGAGCTCCATATGTCATCGATCAGGTATGGTCTATGATCTCAGAAATCGGTCTTTCAAAAACACCATTTGAGTCCCACATGACTAATATTGAGAACAGTTTGAAAGCTGATCTCAAACTATATCATGACACAATAGTCAAATCTGATGTCTGCAAATCTGAATTACAAACCTTGCAACTCTGATTTGAAGAATCAACAAGGACTAGAGACAAACTTGAAAGAGACGTCGAACGAAAAACAGAAGAATGTAATCACATTTTAGAACAATTAAATCAGGCCCTAATTCAGAAAAAGGTTTTAGAAATAAAAAATCAATCAGTCATTTCTTCTGAAATAAAAGATGTTTTGGAAATGGAAATCCTTCAGTTGAAACAATACCTTCAAGAATCAACTGAAAATTTCCATTGTTTAAATAAAAAACTGACTGATTCTTCAAAACAAAACAAATTTCTTGAATCCGAGAATAAAAGACTTCAAGGAAAACTGGAGTCTATCAGTCTTGCTAGAAAGCTAAGTGATGATATTTTCATCAAAGCAACATCCTTAGGATCTGGCAAAATCGATACAAATTACAGACCTGGATTAGGAAGAGAATCCTTCGAAATCGAACAAGCCAAACAAGAAACCAGGACTAACAGTGAAAACTCTGAATCAACTCTAACAGATCTATCCACATCTGTTAATGAGGAAAATTCAGACGACGAAACAGTTATCAACTGTAACCCAGATGATACTGATTTCACTGTTTCCAAAAGATCTTTCACTAATAGGTCTTCAACCCACCAAATCCAAATTACCAACCAAAACTTCAAACTTAAAGACTTTTTGAATAGAGCAAACTCCTTTTACAAGAAAGGCAGTACCTCTAAACCAATTGCTCTTCAAAAGGAACAAGGCAAACCCAAAGTTTTCAAACAAACCCAAAAGAAACCTTTGAAACCAGCCTCCTTGCCACAAAAACAAAAAAATTTCAAAACCATCCTCATCTCAAAAACAAAGAAAGGTTATCAGACAAGTCATTACATAAAGGATACCTTTCACACAATCAGAAATCTTTCCAAATGACAGGTTTTCAAAAACAAATCTTAAATTGGGAAAATCTGATAAGTCAAATCAAGCCTCAACCACTTCGTCCAATTAACAGAAACAATAATGATTTCAAATCACCGAAAACCATTAACAAATCAGAACCCACCATGGTTTGGGTACCTAAACTTTCTGTCTAATTGCAGGCACTTTGTGCTGGAGAGCCCAAGGATGGCACATGGTATATCAATAGTGGCTGATCCAAGCATATGACAAGAAAACAGAGCTTTCTATGAGACTTCAAACCCACAATACCTCCGATGCAGAAACTTTACAATCAAACCAAGAAAATGCAGATCAAATCGAGGGGGAAGCACCAACACTAAATCCCTCTTTGAACACTCCCAATCCACCTGTCCAAAATGATCCCAGTGCATCATCTATGGGGGAACTTTCATTACCTCTTTCTCACCCTACAATCGAAAATTTTCCAAAAACATCCACATAATCAAAAATCACAAAAATTAGGATAAAGTTTTATCTTTCTAAAGTCTTTATAAAACCATGTGATTAACATCTTCTTGACTAAATTTTCAGATACTTATGCTCGATGAATGTTCTCAGTCATATTGATTCTTAATTAAAGTGAAGGTTCAAATCTCAAAATTTTCGTTATGTACATTCTCCTATTCCCTTTGAATTTATTTCAATTATAACGATTTTATCTATTAAGGGACATAAGATCAGGAGATTCAGATGAAAACCAAACCCACGTTAGAATTTGTGCCTCGTCTTCAACTGCTAAGTGGAATTCATTTCTGTGAGCAAAGGTGTTTTCATTGTGACTTATAGGATTTATACTCTTATACCGTGATGCTAGTCTCATTTTTGCTTAGATATCAAAATGACCAGGGACGATACAATCATTTTCTTATATATTAGACAAACTGTCTTTTATATCACCTATCCCTATCCTCAATCAAGCCACATCAAGAAAAGATTTATCATCTTGCATAGCAAGTCTGACAATTGAAGAAACGACAAGTCATATCCAAGAAAACCAGAAGAAAACATGAAAATCAAATCTCAAAGTGCAAAGTCATCTCCAACAAATGCTGTCAACAAATCACAATTGGTTACCACATCAGATATCTTTTATACAATGTGTATTCACACAAATCAAGAAAAGATAAAGACAAAAGTGAACACTTCACCAAAGAAAAATAAGATTTAAAACAACAATCCATCAAGACAGACATCTCTCAAAATTTTCCAAACAACGGATTCTCAAATGCTTTATCAAATATAGCTGTTAAAACCAAAGATTTACCGGGATACTGTAGCCTTCATAATTGAATATTCTTAGTTGCAAACTGCACTATGAAAATTTCTAAACCCCTCTACATGTATTTCCCGACGGAGAGAGAGTGAACATTAATGGCATGAATGAAGAAACCCTCAGAGTAATGCCGAAACCAGTCTTATGTGATTGATTATCTAATATGAAGACCAAGTGACTAAAGTATATAGGTATAAATCCACATTAAGCATAAGTCAACACCTTCAAACTGAGAGATATCACTCATCTTTAGTGATTATACACCAGTTCTGCACCCAGAACAACCAAAACACCTCAGTCAAGTGTGAGCTATACCTATGAGATTTCATCTGAATCGACCTATTAAGATCACTTGTCGTCTTTATAAATGTTATAAAATCTTAAGGAATATTATGGAAGTACATATACAAAAACCCTTTGATTATTGAACATGAAACCTTGATTCAGAAACAAATATTCTTGACAAACATTTTTCAAAACATAAGTAAAATCTAGTCACACTTTTTCAAAACAAGTGATATGGTTTTATAAATGTTTTATCCAAATTTCAAGAATTTTCAACATTACCTTTTAATCTGTTCTTATTTCAGTAATGATCACATAGGGGAAAATTGTTGAAAATAATATTTTTGTATGTGACCATCACTGAAATAAGATGAACTGTTTTTATTTTATCTGACAAATATTATCAGTTTATTTCAGGTTGCATGGACTCGAGATAAAAAACAAGAATGAATCAAGACCCAAGAAACTTTGAGAAAACAACCAAACCAGAGGAAGTGACGCTATGTACCAAAGACCAAAAAATTATCACCCAGCTACAGCAATCACGACGCGACAGAAGCCATGGTCGCGACGTGAAGAAAAACAAAACACAAGAGTCCAGAATGCTACAGCACTCGCGACGCGACGGAGGCCCTGGTCGCGACGCGAAGCCTTCAACGCGACACCACCAACTTTTCAATCGCGAGGCTACCAACACAACGCACTAACCAGTGGCCGACCAAAAGCAACACGACAAACGCACCCTCGCGACGCGGCGGCCAGATGGTCGCGACGCGAACGCTGTATTTCAGCAACTATAAATAAGAAGCTCACCTCTTGCCATTCTTGTGCAAAAAAAACCTTACACCACACCATACCCATTCAAGCACCAATACATCAAGATTACCCCACGTCCAAAGAGCAAAAAACCTGCCAAAACTCTCTAGAAAACTCTTTTCAACCAAAGAAAATCCACGTCCAGACAAACACCAAACAAAACCGCTACACCCAAACCTCTACCCGACACCAAACAAAACCTCTACCCTACACCAAAAACAAAACCTCTACCCGACACCAAACTTCAAACCTCTAAACAACCTCAAACCGAATACCAAACTACAAAACCTACACACCCTCTACCAAATACATACACCACGAAAACTAAACCACAAAAACCCCGTGCATCTCAATTAAACCGACACCAAAAACCCATTTCACCAAACACCAAAAACTACCAAACCTCATCCTACCGTAAAGAACAAGAATCGACGCTTCAAAGAAAACACCATCTTCCTCTGTTGTCGATAAGTTCTTTTCAATAATTTACCTGTGCTATTATTGATTTATTTAAACTTTTATAAATCAATTGGTATCAGAGCTCGTGTGATTTAATCTGAAATTTTTGTCGAAAACTTTATTTGTGTAGCGTTTTTATAACCAACCAATAAGTTTTCCTTAAAAATTTCATTTTAATATCACTTGTTCAAACTCCTTTCAAAACAAAAAAAAATTAAAAAAATTAAAATCTTAAAATTAAAAAAAAAAAAAAACAACCCAAAAATGTCTTCCACAACCTACTCAAGAGCTCCATATGTCATCGATCAGGTATGGTCTATGATCTCAGAAATCGGTCTTTCAAAAACACCATTTGAGTCCCACATGACTAATATTGAGAACAGTTTGAAAGCTGATCTCAAACTATATCATGACACAATAGTCAAATCTGATGTCTGCAAATCTGAATTACAAACCTTGCAACTCTGATTTGAAGAATCAACAAGGACTAGAGACAAACTTGAAAGAGACGTCGAACGAAAAACAGAAGAATGTAATCACATTTTAGAACAATTAAATCAGGCCCTAATTCAGAAAAAGGTTTTAGAAATAAAAAATCAATCAGTCATTTCTTCTGAAATAAAAGATGTTTTGGAAATGGAAATCCTTCAGTTGAAACAATACCTTCAAGAATCAACTGAAAATTTCCATTGTTTAAATAAAAAACTGACTGATTCTTCAAAACAAAACAAATTTCTTGAATCCGAGAATAAAAGACTTCAAGGAAAACTGGAGTCTATCAGTCTTGCTAGAAAGCTAAGTGATGATATTTTCATCAAAGCAACATCCTTAGGATCTGGCAAAATCGATACAAATTACAGACCTGGATTAGGAAGAGAATCCTTCGAAATCGAACAAGCCAAACAAGAAACCAGGACTAACAGTGAAAACTCTGAATCAACTCTAACAGATCTATCCACATCTGTTAATGAGGAAAATTCAGACGACGAAACAGTTATCAACTGTAACCCAGATGATACTGATTTCACTGTTTCCAAAAGATCTTTCACTAATAGGTCTTCAACCCACCAAATCCAAATTACCAACCAAAACTTCAAACTTAAAGACTTTTTGAATAGAGCAAACTCCTTTTACAAGAAAGGCAGTACCTCTAAACCAATTGCTCTTCAAAAGGAACAAGGCAAACCCAAAGTTTTCAAACAAACCCAAAAGAAACCTTTGAAACCAGCCTCCTTGCCACAAAAACAAAAAAATTTCAAAACCATCCTCATCTCAAAAACAAAGAAAGGTTATCAGACAAGTCATTACATAAAGGATACCTTTCACACAATCAGAAATCTTTCCAAATGACAGGTTTTCAAAAACAAATCTTAAATTGGGAAAATCTGATAAGTCAAATCAAGCCTCAACCACTTCGTCCAATTAACAGAAACCATAATGATTTCAAATCACCGAAAACCATTAACAAATCAGAACCCACCATGGTTTGGGTACCTAAACTTTCTGTCTAATTGCAGGCACTTTGTGCTGGAGAGCCCAAGGATGGCACATGGTATATCAATAGTGGCTGATCCAAGCATATGACAAGAAAACAGAGCTTTCTATGAGACTTCAAACCCACAATACCTCCGATGCAGAAACTTTACAATCAAACCAAGAAAATGCAGATCAAATCGAGGGGGAACCACCAACACTAAATCCCTCTTTGAACACTCCCAATCCACCTGTCCAAAATGATCCCAGTGCATCATCTATGGGGGAACTTTCATTACCTCTTTCTCACCCTACAATCGAAAATTTTCCAAAAACATCCACATAATCAAAAATCACAAAAATTAGGATAAAGTTTTATCTTTCTAAAGTCTTTATAAAACCATGTGATTAACATCTTCTTGACTAAATTTTCAGATACTTATGCTCGATGAATGTTCTCAGTCATATTGATTCTTAATTAAAGTGAAGGTTCAAATCTCAAAATTTTCGTTATGTACATTCTCCTATTCCCTTTGAATTTATTTCAATTATAACGATTTTATCTATTAAGGGACATAAGATCAGGAGATTCAGATGAAAACCAAACCCATGTGAGAATTTGTGCCTCGTCTTCAACTGCTAAGTGGAATTCATTTCTGTGAGCAAAGGTGTTTTCATTGTGACTTATAGGATTTATACTCTTATACCGTGATGCTAGTCTCATTTTTGCTTAGATATCAAAATGACCAGGGACGATACAATCATTTTCTTATATATTAGACAAACTGTCTTTTATATCACCTATCCCTATCCTCAATCAAGCCACATCAAGAAAAGATTTATCATCTTGCATAGCAAGTCTGACAATTGAAGAAACGACAAGTCATATCCAAGAAAACCAGAAGAAAACATGAAAATCAAATCTCAAAGTGCAAAGTCATCTCCAACAAATGCTGTCAACAAATCACAATTGGTTACCACATCAGATATCTTTTATACAATGTGTATTCACACAAATCAAGAAAAGATAAAGACAAAAGTGAACACTTCACCAAAGAAAAAGAAGATTTAAAACAACAATCCATCAAGACAGACATCTCTCAAAATTTTCCAAACAACGGATTCTCAAATGCTTTATCAAATATAGCTGTTAAAACCAAAGATTTACCGGGATACTGTACCCTTCATAATTGAATATTCTTAGTTGCAAACTGCACTATGAAAATTTCTAAACCCCTCTACATGTATTTCCCGACGGAGAGAGAGTGAACATTAATGGCATGAATGAAGAAACCCTCAGAGTAATGCCGAAACCAGTCTTATGTGATTGATTATCTAATAAGAAGACCAAGTGACTAAATTATATAGGTATAAATCCACATTAAGCATAAGTCAACACCTTCAAACTGAGAGATATCACTCATCTTTAGTGATTATACACCAGTTCTGCACCAAGAACAACCAAAACACCTCAGTCAAGTGTGAGCTATACCTATGAGATTTCATCTGAATCGACCTATTAAGATCACTTGTCGTCTTTATAAATGTTATAAAATCTTAAGGAATATTATGGAAGTACATATACAAAAACCCTTTGATTATTGAACATGAAACCTTGATTCAGAAACAAATATTCTTGACAAACATTTTTCAAAACATAAGTAAAATCTAGTCACACTTTTTCAAAACAAGTGATATGGTTTTATAAATGTTTTATCCAAATTTCAAGAATTTTTAACATTACCTTTTAATCTGTTCTTATTTCAGTAATGATCACATAGGGGGAAATTGTTGAAAATAATATTTTTGTATGTGACCATCACTGAAATAAGATGAACTGTTTTTATTTTATCTGACAAATATTATCAGTTTATTTCAGGTTGCATGGACTCGAGATCAAAAACAAGAATGAATCAAGACCCAAGAAACTTTGAGAAAACAACCAAACCTGAGGAAGTGACGCTATGTACCAAAGAGCAAAAAATTATCACCCAGCTACAGCAATCACGACGCGACAGAAGCCATGGTCGCGACGTGAAGAAAAACAAAACACAAGAGTCCAGAATGCTACAGCACTCGCGACGCGACGGAGGCCCTGGTCGCGACGCGAAGCCTTCAACGCGACACCACCAACTTTTCAATCGCGAGGCTACCAACACAACGCACTAACCAGTGGCCGACCAAAAGCAACACGACAAACGCACCCTCGCGACGCGGCGGCCGATGGTCGCGACGCGAACGCTGTATTTCAGCAACTATAAATAAGAAGCTCACCTCTTGCCATTCTTGGGCAAAAAAAACCTTACACCACACCATACCCATTCAAGCACCAATACATCAAGATTACCCCACGTCCAAAGAGCAAAAAACCTGCCAAAACTCTCTAGAAAACTCTTTTCAACCAAAGAAAATCCACGTCCAAACAAACACCAAACAAAACCGCTACACCCAAACCTCTACCCGACACCAAACAAAACCTCTACCCTACACCAAAAACAAAACCTCTACCCGACACCAAACCTCAAACCTCTAAACAACCTCAACCCGAATACCAAACTACAAAACCTACACACCCTCTACCAAATAGATACACCACGAAAACTAAACCACAAAAACCCCGTGCATCTCAATTAAACCGACACCAAAAACCCATTTCACCAAACACCAAAAACTACAAAACCTCATCCTACCGTAAATAACAAGAATCGACGCTTCAAAGAAAACACCATCTTCCTCAGATATCGATAAGTTCTTTTGAAATTATCTGTGTCGTTATTGATTTATTTAAACTGTTATAAATCAACTGTACCAAATATCCAATACATCCGAATTGAACCTTGACAACGAAAACATATGTGGACTGTATTTAACTGAGACATCTAACTTCTAACTTCTAACTTCTAACCTTTTTATTTATTGTAAAAACACTTTATCGTTGATAATGACGTTTATTACATCTAACCTCTAACTTCTAACATTTATTTTATTTACCGCTTTCTGTCTATTTAAATACTGTCTAGTTTAAATTTACCGCTTTATTTTATTTATTTATAGCTTTCAGTAACTTAATTTTAGTTTATATTTATTCCGCAACTCTTATTTATTCCGCATATTATAGCTAAAATACATATCTGTCACACAGTAATCGGCTTAAAAACCTTATTCGTGGAGATCAGTTATCGTATTTTTCATCATACTTACCTTAGAAGCTTGGAATCACCAATTCCAAGTGTTAAATTCTTGATTCCTTGCTTCAATTCTTCGTGAACTTGAAATCTCCCGTGTCTCCAGCTCTCTAGCTCTCTCTCGAACTCTCTACTGATTTGTGTTGATTTATGAGATATTTTTCTCATTTTATATTTTCATATTTACAGTTTTGGTCCCTCTAGTTCACTTCCTTGAACCTTGACCACCATAATCAATTATCTTTTCATAGGATCAAATCTTTCACATTTTTAGTCCTAAACTATAATAAAGTTTTTTTTTATAATAATAATAATTTCTGCATATGGTCAAATGACCAAATTACCCTTTTCATGGTAAAATGACTAAATTACCCTCACAACCATAATTTCTCATAAATTTTACATATCACATTTAAATTACACACATTTTAATTTACATATTAATATTGTAAAATTTTGGTCGTTTCAACTACCTCCCCCTAATTAGGATTCCGTCCTCGGAATCGCTTCATAATTTGTAAAATTAGGGTATCTTTTCTTCATGCTTTCCAAAGTTTCCCAAGTCAAGTCTGAGCCCAGTGAATGCTTCCATTTGACCAATACTAGGTCAATTTCTCTATTCCTTAGTTTCTTGGTTTTTACTTCTAACATCGCTTCGGGTTTCTCAATTAATCTGTTGGGTGTTTCCACCCTTACTTTTTCTAGAGGAATGGTTAATTCCTTCTTTCCAAAGTACTTCTTAAGATAACATACATGAAATGTATCATGTATTCCTCTGAGTTCTGGTGGTAGCTCTAGTTTGAATGCTTGTAAACCGATTCTTTTCAGAATTTTGAAGGGTCCAATATATCTTGGACTCAACTTCCCTCTCTTTCCGAATCTTATCACCCCCTTCCAAGGTGATACTTTTATCATCACCAAATCGCCTTCTTTTAAATCATAGGGTCTTTTCTTCAAATTTGAGTAGCTTCTTTGGCGATCTTGCGCGGCTTTCATGTTGGCTTGTATCACACCAATCTTTTCATTCGTCATTCTTACAATTTCTGGCCCAGTGAGTTTTGTTTCACCAGCTTCTAACCAACACACTGGTGTTCTACACTTTCGACCGTATAACGCTTCAAAAGGCGGCATCTTGATACTTGAGTGATAACTATTGTTATACGAGAATTCTACCAATGGTAAATGCTCATCCCAATTACCTCCAAAATCAATGGCACATGATCTCAACATATCTTCTAATGTCTGGATAGTACGTTCACTTTGTCCATCTGTCTGAGGATGATAAGCTGTACTCATCTTGATTCGAGTTCCCATTCTTTCTTGTAGAGCATCCCAAAAGTCGGACGTGAATCGAGGATCTCTGTCAGAAACTATAGACAATGGTGCTCCATGAAGTCTGATCACTTCATCAATGTACAGCTGAGCTAGTGCTCCAATTGGTGCAGTTTCTTTATACGCGAGAAATAGGGCACTTTTGGTCAATCTGTCAACAATGACCCATATACTATCGTGTCCCCTTCGCGTTCTTGGCAGTCCCATAACAAAATCCATGGTCACTTCTTCCCACTTCCCTGCTGGTATCTGCAACGGCTGCGTACTACCGTACGACACCTGATGTTCTGCTTTTACTTGTGCACAAGTCTCACAGTGGGATATGTACTTTGCTATTCTCTTTTATATCCCTGGCCACCAGTAATGCTGCTTCAAATCTTGATATGTTTTCGTACTTCCAGGATGTATAGAATACTTGGATTTGTGAGAATCATCCAAGACTATCTTTCTGGTTTTTCCATATTTGGGAACCCAAATACGTCCTTTAAAAGTACGCAATCCTTGTGTATTTACTTCAAACACCACCTTCTTTCCAAGTTTTTCTTTCTTTACATTATCTTCAGTTAAGGCACTTTCTTGAGCTTCTTTAATCTTTTGAATTAAAGTTGAGACTACTTCAATTCTCATGGCCCTCCCTTTAACAACATTTTCACGAACCTTTCGGCTTAGGGCATCGGCTACCACGTTAGCCTTTCCTTCGTGATATATTATTTCACAATCATAGTCATTCACCAACTCAATCCACCGTGTCTGTCTTAGATTTAATTCTTTCTGAGTGAAGAGATATTGTAGACTTTTATGATCTGTATATATCTTGCAATTCGTCCCATACAAATAGTGTCTCCAGATCTTCAATGCAAACACAATCGCAGCCAATTCCAGATCATGAGTAGTATAACGTGTTTCGGCATCTTTTAGCTGTCTAGAGGCATAGGCAATAACTTTGCCCCGTTGCATAAGCACACAACCGAGACCTCTATTAGACGCATCACTGTATACTACAAACTCTTCTATGCCTTCTGGTAAAGATAATACTAGAGCTTCACACAGCTTCTTCTTCAATATCTCGAAGGCTTCTTGTTGTTTTTTTCCCCAAACGAACTTCACCTCTTTCCGGGTTAACTGAGTCAATGGCACTGCTATTTTAGAAAAATCTTGAATAAATCGTCGGTAATAACCGGCTAACCCAAGAAAACTCCTAACTTCTGTAGGTGTCTTCGGTGGATCCCATTTCATTACCGCTTCTATTTTAGCTGGGTCCACTTTAATACCTTCAGCTGAAACAACATGACCCAGAAATTGAACTTCTCGCAACCAAAAGTCACACTTTGACAACTTCGCGTATAACTGTTCATTCTTCAAGGTACGCAGCACTTCACGTAGGTGCACTTCATGCTCCGCTTCACTTTTCGAATAGACCAGAATGTCATCGATAAAAACGATAACAAATTTGTCAAGAAAAGGTTTACAGACCCTATTCATAAGGTCCATAAACACAGCTGGGGCATTAGTGAGACCGAATGGCATCACTAAAAATTCATAGTGACCATATCGAGTTCGGAATACAGTCTTACATACATCTTCATCCTTCACTCGTACTTGATGATACCCAGAACGAAGATCAATTTTAGAGAAATAACTAGCTACCTGCAACTGATCGAATAAATCATCAATTCGTGGCAAAGGGTATCGATTCTTGATGGTCACCTTATTTAGCTCGCGATAATCTATACACATACGCATAGTACCATCCTTCTTCTTGACAAATAACACTGGAGCTCCCCAAGGATAAGAGCTAGGACGAATAAACCCCTTGTCAAGAAGTTCTTGCAACTGAGACATAAGTTCTCTCATCCCTGTAGGAGCAAGACGGTACGGTGCCCGAGCAATGGGACTTGCTCCAGGGACCAGATCAATACGAAATTCGACTTGCCTAATGGGTGGTAACCCAGGTAAGTCATCAGGAAAAACTTCAGGGAATTCATTGACCACTTTTATATCTTCCATCTTCTGCTTCTCCTTCTTCCCATTCATCACATAAGCGATAAATGATTCACACCCTTTATGGATGCATTTACGGGCTTTAATAGCAGTGATGAGACTTTGCATGTTCTTTCGACGTTCCCCGTATATGTAAACTTTACTACCATCAGGCATTTTGATCGATACTATCTGTTTCCCACAAAGAATTTTAGCATTATGAGCTCCGAGCCAATCCATCCCAATAACAATATCGAATCCTTTAATCCCGATAGGTAGCAAGTCTGCCTTTAAGATTTGCCCATTAATCTCAACCGGACATTCCTCATACACATGACGTACTGAAACTAGTTCCCCATTCGCGATTTCTATTACACAGGTATCATCTAATGGTTTCATTGGTGTGTTCAGACGCTTACTAAATTCATGGGACACAAAAGAGAAATGTGCTCCAGAATCAAAAAGAACATAAGCAGGTTGTGAGTTTACAATGAGTGTACCTGCCACCACATCCTGATCTTCTTTAGCCTCATCAAGGGTCATCTGAAACGATCTCCCTTTCGTCTTTGCTGGTTCTGTCTTTTTGTTACTTGCGGTGGAAACTAATGTCTCATTCTTCTTCTTGGGACAATTGGTACTGTAATGACCCTTCTTATGGCAATTGTAACATTCCACTTCGCTAATATCCTTCACCTTGCAGTCTTTAGCTTGGTGGCCCGGAAGACCACATTTATAGCACCCACTAGTGCCCTTCTTGCATTCCCCACTGTGCCTCTTCCCGCACTTCTTACATTCTTTAACCTCACTTTGCTTAGAAAACCCTGATGAAAAACGACTCTTCTTGTTTTCTCCAGAGATTCCTGAAGACTTTCGCTTTTCTGCAAAAGCTTGTCGTTCCTTGGCCTTTTTCTCTATCATACTCTCAACCCTAGCCGCAGATTCAATAGCTTCATCGAGAGTAGTAGCCTTGCCAACCTCTAATGAGTAGTCCCCCGGCAACCCATTAACATACCGGTTGATCCTTCCAGCCTCAGTCTGTAACGACTCGGCTCTCCAAAGCCTGAGGTTTTACAAGATAATATCACCAGGGATCGTCCCATGATCCAAGCCGAGCGTTACCTATACCTGCAAAAACCATATAAAATAAAAGGGTAAGCTATAAAGTTTAGTGAGTAATCGAATCACAGTATGGCCTAAATAGCCACACCCGTTTCACAGACCAGCTTACTACTCTTGACCGTCATACGGTTCTTTCCTTACTCGTACATCATACTGTGAAACTACCGTATTACCTGACGAAACTCATTCCTCGTACACTCTTACTACACTCTCCTCTACTATTTGGTAACTTATATCGTTACCGTACTGTCTAACGTTACTCACTTACTATATCTTTCTGTACTTTTACTGTCTGGTAATTTATACATTACCATACCGTCTATCTTCTGGTAACTTATATGTTACCATACCGTCTGTCTTTCTGTACTTCCTTCTATTGTCTGGTAACTTATAGCATTACCGTACTGTCTGACGTTACTCACTTACGGTATCGTATACCGTTCTGTATTATGCCGCCTATTTTTATTATACGACGACTCATTCGTTGCTACTATGTTATAAGTGTTTACCGGTTCCGCACCGGGTTATCTGTCGGTACTATTGTTCTTAACCAAATTCATTATTTGGTACTGTCTACACGATTTCCTATGCTTGTTTTATGGGATATCCATATCCCCTCTATTTTACTAGACCAATACTGGTGCAACATTTGAAGTTGGCACACAGTATCTACTTAATACCTTTTTCTATGTCATATGTCATCCTTCTGCATGGACACTACACTACTGGTTAATCACTCTACTTAGCATCACCCCGTGATACACTGCTTCTCCTGGGCCAGACTCGTCAAACAGGCCCGTAGCATATCTACTTTCCTCGTAACTACTAACACATAAATCATAACTGTACTATCCTGTATTTCATTCAATAATCTCTTTCTACTATAGTTTAACACGTATAAACTACTAGAGAGATACGGTAGCGATTACTCACCTGAGTTTGGTGCTTTCTCGGAGTCCTGGCACGTTTCTCGTTCCGGACTTCTGATAGCTCCCGAGCACCTCAACGCTAGCTACTGCTGACTCCTTACTTCTTACCATCATCTCTCAACGTATACTCCTTACCAGAACACTCATATATATAGCATATGTGTTTGGTGTGTGTTCTGCCTCAAAATGAGGCTTGTGCCTCGTATTTATAGGCCTCTGGACCTCCTTCGTGTCGCGACCAACCCATGGTTCGCGTCGCGATGACTCACCTCGAATGATTGCCTGATTGCGTGATTTACGGAGCGATTTACGGATCTGCTGACAGCCGTCGCGTCGCGACCAACCTGTCCGTCGCGTCGCGAGGCGCCGACACTAAAAGTGTCACATTTTTCCTGCTTTTTGCTCCGTTTTGACTACTAGGCTTTGATCGTTATATTTTTCTTATCTCATAATGACCTTAACATCGTCATTTGGCCACACTAACGGTTAAAACGCTCTTACTTTTGATCTATAGTCCCTCCCGGGACACGGGTGTCACAATCCTTCCCCTTTACAGGATTTCGTCCCGAAATCTCAGTAATCTCTCAAACTAACTCTTATGTACCTGTGTACACATTCTTCTACACACTTAGGTATTATTACCATACTACATTTATCATTACTTGTTTTTTCTTATGTTTACTCATACTTGCTTGACTTTATACTTTCGGGTACAAGGGTTCCCGTACTTCTTACTCATTTTACAACATAATTTTATGTTTGTTATATTTTCTACCAGATTACCATGATTCCTTTATGATTCCATCAGCATCAATACATATCATGTGATTATGATAACACGGGCCCTTATTATCATAATCACTTATACGCACTGATTCTAATGTTACACTAGGTTTCCTGGCTCGCTGGTTCTTTTAACTCATATACCGCGTGGTATAATATACTTGTATTCTTTCTCTTTCTATACCAAAATTCACCAATCCCGTACATATTTGCTTTCTCATATACTTACTGTTGTGACTTTTACTACCACATAACTACTTTCATACTTTCCAACTGAAAAATATCATTATATTTTGTTACAGTTGGGTCTTTCGTTATTTAATAAAAAATGTCTTTTTACACTTTCTAGTCATAAGGTGACTCTATTATACTTTAAAATAATTTTTTACATACTCTAGTCATAAAAATGACTCTTTTTATAAAAATCTCTTTCTCACTTCTTGGTCATAAAACGACTCTTTTGTAAAAATTTTATCATAACTTTTGGTCATTACAGGACCCTTAATCTTCCTTGGTTATAAAATAACCCTTATTTTGAAAATAATTCTTTCTTTAACTCTTTCCTTTCTCTTAGCATAAGACCAACTCATACTCATGAAACTCGTTCTACTAGCTCCCCTCGCGGGACAGAACAGATCCGCTCGCTAGGTTATGCTCATTCTGTCTCCCCTTTGTGACTTGGAACGGATTCAAGCACAAGGGTATACTAAGCTAGACAACTACTTCGCGAAGGGAGGTACCATCCCAGTAGTGTCTTCTAGGCTTCCTTAAATGGCGAAAGCCTGTCTGGACCTCTTTCTTTTCTCTTCTCGACTGTCATTCGTTTCAAATTGGTCTTAGCTAAACTAAAACATCTTTCGCTCTTATATAGAGCAAATCTCATAGCTTTCAAAACTCTTTTCAAATCTCATATCTTTTAAAACTCTTTTCTGAAACATAGTTCAGACTCGTAAAACATTTTCCCTCATATGTAGAGCCACTATTTAAAATTTTAGCTTTTCATAGACTTCTTTCAAACAAACTTTTAGCTCGTAGAGTTACTTTTATTATCACTTTTATCTTACATTCTGTCTGACTTTTAATCGTACTTTTTGAAAATATCTTATGACTAAAAGTCAACTCTTTTTCTTTATGGCCTTCTGGCCAAAACGTACTTTTATCAGACTATCTTCTTGCTCAGACTGTTTCTTTTCTCAAAACTGCTTGCTTTCTTATTTCATGTTCTTTTTATTTTTCAGCTTTCTTACATTACCCTTATGAGTATACTTTTTATCTTCTTTGGTACTTTATGTACCATTTTCATGCTTTAATACTTTCTTGTAGTTCTTATTTCTCACTTACTTTCTTGTTTATATTTTTAACAAGCTATCTTATTTATTCTTTTCTTTCATATCTCTGTTCTTACTACCTTTTTCTCCTTAAATTTCTAAGGAGTTCTTTAACACTCATATCGAGTTACTATGTATAGTTTGCTTTATCTTTATCTATCTTCTCATCACAATATGTTTGTGATGTTTACCCATTTCTCTCCTTATCACAATATGTTTGTGATATTTAACTATCATTAGGTAATCTGCATATACCTACTGATTTGAGTCTAGGAATCTTTTCTACTAACACCTAGTTCACTCAAATCTCGGCTCTGATACCATTTGTAACGACCCGGCTCTCCAAAGCCTGAGGTTTTACAAGATAATATCACCAGGGATCGTCCCATGATCCAAGCCGAGCGTTACCTATACCTGCAAAAACCACATAAAATAAAAGTGTAAGCTATAAAGCTTAGTGAGTAATCGAATCACAGTATGGCCTAAATAGCCACACCCGTTTCACAGACCAGCTTACTACTCTTGACCGTCATACAGTTCTTTCCTTACTCGTACATCATACTGTGAAACTACCGTATTACCTGACGAAACTCATTCCTCGTACACTCTTACTACACTCTCCTCTACTATTTGGTAACTTATATCGTTACCGTACTGTCTAACATTACTCACTTACTATATCTTTCTGTACTTTTACTGTCTGGTAATTTATACATTACCATACCGTCTATCTTCTGGTAACTTATATGTTACCATACCGTCTGTCTTTCTGTACTTCCTTCTATTGTCTGGTAACTTATAGCATTACCGTACTGTCTGACGTTACTCACTTACGGTATCGTATACCGTTCTGTATTATGCCGCCTATTTTTATTATACGACAACTCATTCGTTGCTACTATGTTATAAGTGTTTACCGGTTCCGCACCGGGTTATCTGTCGGTACTATTGTTCTTAACCAAATTCATTATTTGGTACTGTCTACACGATTTCCTATGCTTGTTTTATGGGATATCCATATCCCCTCTATTTTACTAGACCAATACTGGTGCAACATTTGAAGCTGGCACACAGTATCTACTTAATACCTTTTTCTATGTCATATGTCATCCTTCTGCATGGACACTACACTACTGGTTAATCACTCTACTTAGCATCACCCCGTGATACACTGCTTCTCCTGGGCCAGACTCGTCAAACGGGCCCGTAGCATATCTACTTTCCTCGAAACTACTAACACATAAATCATAACTGTACTATCCTGTATTTCATTCAATAATCTCTTTCTACTATAGTTTAACACGTATAAACTACTAGAGAGATACGGTAGCGATTACTCACCTGAGTTTGGTGCTTTCTCGGAGTCCTGGCACGTTTCTCGTTCCGGACTTCTGATAGCTCCCGAGCACCTCAACGCTAGCTACTGCTGACTCCTTACTTCTTACCATCATCTCTCAACGTATACTCCTTACCAGAACACTCATATATATAGCATATGTGTTTGGTGTGTGTTCTGCCTCAAAATGAGGCTTGTGCCACGTATTTATAGGCATCTGGACCTCCTTCGCGTCGCGACCAACCCATGGTTCGCGTCGTGATGACTCACCTCGAATGATTTCCTGATTGCGTGATTTACGGAGCGATTTACGGATCTGCTGACAGCCGTCGCGTCGCGACCAACCTGTCCGTCGCGTCGCGAGGCGCCGACACTAAAAGTGTCACATTTTTCCTGCTTTTTGCTCCGTTTTGACTACTAGGCTTTGATCGTTACATATTTCTTATCTCATAATGATCTTAACATCGTCATTTGGCCACACTAACGGTTAAAACGCTCTTACTTTTGATCTATAGTCCCTCCCGGGACACGGGTGTCACACAGTCGATAATGTGTCTTCCAGAAATGGCAGCATCTCACAGAACTTTTTAGTGTACTCGTCAACCGTCTGTTTTTCCTTTGCAAGAGCAAAGAATTCATTAACCAAGTTCTCCCGATGCCTAGCTGAACAGAACTTGGCTTTCAATCGCTGAACAAAATCTTCCCAAGACAACGAATCCACAAACTCACTTCCCTTGATTCGGCGAAGAGTATTCCACTGTGACATCCGCCTAAAATGGATTCGGTTCAACCCAACCCAATTGAAAATTTAATAAACCCTACTCGAGATTTCTTGACGCTAATAGGATTAAAACCCTTACACTACGATAGAAATTGACGTTAATAGCAATATATCATAGTATAACGTTATAACTATAATAAAATTAAATTATGATACCATATTAAAATCAAATCAAAGTATGATGCTCTAATTAAATTAAAAGAATCAAACTTGAATGCTATAATTAAACTTCAAATCAAAGTAGATTGTTATAATCAAATAATAACCTATTTTTTTATAAAACTCTATTTTTATAAACACTACATTAAATTTTATAAAACTCTTAAGGTGCTTGTGTTAGTGGGGAATTATGAAGACCACCAAAAGTAAAAGGTTATTCCCATTGTCTCCCACTCACACCTTCCATCATCTTTCCTTTCATTTTTCTCCCAACACATTATTCTCATCACCACTCAAACCATATCTATTCTTCCTCTCACTCTCAATCTCGAAATTCCTCCTAGAAATCTTCATTTTTCAGCCACGAACACTTCAATATACTCAAATCTCCATCCCTCTTGAAGCATTCATCAAGGTATGTTGTTAAAAGTTCCAAATTCATACATGAAACAAATTAAATCCACCAAAATATCTAAAACTCATTTTATGCATAAACCTAATTTTTCTCAGACTCTCATAAATAAAATAAGAAGTTCTGGAAATTTTCAGAAAATAACTTATTTTTATTGAATTACTATAATTATTGCATTAAAATATGGCAATAATTCACATAAAATACTTTTTGCAGTCAATAAATTTTGGAAATTTTTGGAACAACCCATACATTGAGAAAAGTGGATTTATAAAGTTTCATGCATTTATATTACTATTTGATGCTTATTTTGTATTTTATTTTGTTGTAGAAAAATAAATTGCAAAATATAGTTAGGTATGTTAAAATCTAGATTTTATATTTTTCGCACCTAACACACATTTTAAAGACTCTATGACAAAATTTACAGATTTTTGTAAGAAGGTTTGCTTATTTTTCCTGATTTAATGTTTATTTAATGGTTTAAATTAATAATAAATAGCTACACATGTCCAAAAATTATAAAACCTTATCAGAATACCATATATAACATGTTAATCATAAATAAAAAGTCTAATGAATTTCTCTTAATATTTCCCTATTATTTATTATTTTATTGATTAGTTAATAATGAAAACCATAAGAAATACTTCCCATAGTCCAAAATATCCAACATATTTAAAGTAGGCTCAATATATTGTTAGAAAACTATGGTTAATTTTCCAGAATTTTTGGGAATCATTTATGATTTTTCCCGAATTTTGTTGTGGTTTAATTATTAAAATACTAAATAAATACTAAAGCAGTTAAGAAAAATATGAAAATTTTACAGTAATTACTATTTTATGAAATAATGATTTTCTGATAATTTCAGAATGTTTCATTACTATTTAGTATTTAAAACCATTTTCCTAAATATCTAAGCATGTAAAAATGCCTTTTTAATGATTATTTCATATAAATAATTGTTTATAATATATAAAATCTGTAAATACTTATAATTTGACAAGTTATTATTTTAATAAGAAATTATTAAAATCTTGCCTAAAGTGAAAATATAAATTAATTAAGCAAAGTAATTAATTCAATTTAAAATTCATCTAACCTATGAATACATTAATATTCAAAACAAAATTTGATTATTGTTAATTCATCTAATATACAAATATGTGTCTAATTATTTTTATTAATACTCCATTCCCGTTTAGTAGTTCCTAAACCAAAACTATTAATTATAATAGGTTCCACGTCGTTTTGACCCGAGCCGTCTATCGTACAACACGCGTATTCCGTTTGGACTAATGTGAGTAATCTACCCCATATTTTATAATTTTCAATACTTTTGGGGTGTATCATGTGGTTCTAATATGTTTTCAACTTCATTTTATTATTTTATCACAATTGAGACATTGTTGGGACATTTATACTTGAATCATTATTTGTATAATTATTGTTTGTTTACGCTACATGTACTTGTAGTGCATTATCATTTTTAGTCTAATCTCCATGACTATGCCCGTATTCTTGAGGTACGTTATGGACAATAATAGCGCTATTGGGTTGACCACCCCGCCTTGGGACGCTAAGGTGATTGATCGCACGTGGTTGTGTGTGTATGATGATTAGATGCTCCATCCTATATATACATATATATGTATATATAGGGTGAGGACTTATTGTTGTTGTTATCATTTGTTAATCAATTTTTGATTTATAAACTGTTATCTCAATAACAGTTGCTTGCCAACTTCAAAAGAAAACAAATTTCAAATTATTCAAAATCACAATTTTCTTTAATAAAACTAGATTACTCACCAACTCTCGTAGTTGACCTGTTTTTACCCATGATGCAGATTTGAAGAATGAAGTTGATGAAAAGTAGGGTGTACCTTAGAAACCCACAAGACTATTTAAATTTGATGTAATAAATGTTATTGTATTTTGATTTGTATTTGTATGTTGTGGATCTTGTTTGCATACTTAGTACTTAATTGAATCTAATCATATTATAACATAGTTGTCATGAGACTTTGAACAATATATCACGCCTTGATCGATTCCGCCAAGGATCGGGGTGTGACAGATTGGTATCAGAGCCCTTGACTATAGGGAATTAGGTTAATTGCCTTGACCTAGTCTATAGCCTCTAGGGTCCTCTCGTATGCTAGTTTATAAAATGTACACACAACTGCATGCAATGCGCACTTAGAAAATCCTTGGAATACCTTTGTGTGCTAATTGCTCCCTTATGTGCTTACGTATTATTCCCGACACTTATATGTGCGCATACACTTGTGAATTTTCTCCTCTTTCTCTTAAAATCACACACATACTCAAATGGTTTCAAAATAAAAATTTATATACATATATATTCCTTAGAGCTCATAGGAAATTAAAAGTCATCCACTCTAGTTGGGTAGGATCGAAGTAATGGACGCGTAGTAACTGGAAGGGGGAGGTGCCGGTAGCCCAACAGTCCTGACTAGGTAAACATTCCTATACATCCCAATCAACCGAGGGACCAGTTTGCTTACCTGGGGACCAAAGGCGAGAGTTCCCAAACCTATAGGCCAAAGCGCGTTATTCACATTACTTTTGAGCCATCAAAATACCCGACCTTATCAAACGTATCCGAAAGGATACTGTTGAAAATCATATTTTTGTATGTGACCATCACTGAAATAAGATGAACTGTTTTTATTTTATCTGACAAATATTATCAGTTTATTTCAGGTTGCATGAATTCGAGATCAAAAAAGAAGAATGAATCAAGACCCAAGAAACTTTGAGAAAACAATCAAACCCAAGGAAGTGATGCTCAAAACTAAAGAACAAAAATGTGAAAAACTCATAAAAGCTACAGTAATCGCGACTTGACAGGAGCCTTGGTCGCGACGCAAAGAAGAACAAAGCCAAGAATTCAACCAGCTTCAGCAATCACGACGCGACGGTTACCCTGGTCGCGACGCGAAGCCTTCAACGCGACACCACCAACTTTTCAATCGCGAGGCTACCAACACAACGCACTAACTAGTGGCCGACCAAAAGCAACACGACAGCGCACCCTCGCGACGCGACGGAAGCCCTGGTCGCGACGCGAACGCTGTATTTCAGCAACTATAAATAAGAAGCTCACCTCTTGCCATTCTTGTGCAAAAAACCTTACACCACACCATACACATTCAAGCACCAATACATCAAGATTACCCCACGTCCAAAGAGCAAAAAAACCTGCCAAAACTCTCAAGAAAACTCTTTTCAACCAAAGAAAATCCACGTCCAAACAAACACCAAACAAAACCGCTACACCCATACTCTACCCGACACCAAACAAAACCTCTACCCTACACCAAAAACAAAACCTCTACCCGACACCAAACTTCAAACCTCTAAACAACCTCAACCCGAATACCAAACTACAAAACCTACACACCCTCTACCAAATACATACACCACGAAAACTAAACCACAAAAACCCCGTGCATCTCAATTAAACCGACACCAAAAACCCATTTCACCAAACACCAAAAACTACCAAACCTCATCCTACCGTAAAGAACAAGAATCGACGCTTCAAAGAAAACACCATCTTCCTCAGCTATCGATAAGTTCTTTTGAAATTATCTGTGTCGTTATTGATTTATTTAAACTGTTATAAATCAACTGTACCAAATATCCAATACATCCGAATTGAACCTTGACAACGAAAACATATGTGGACTGTATTTAACCGAGACATCTAACTTCTAACTTCTAACCTTTTTATTTATTGTAAAAACACTTTATCGTTGATAATGGCGTTTATTACATCTAACCTCTAACTTCTAACATTTACTTTATTTACCGCTTTCTGTCTATTTAAATACTGTCTAGTTTAAATTTACCGCTTTATTTTACTTATTTATAGCTTTCAGTAACTTAATTTTTGTTTATATTTATTCCGCAACTCTTATTTATTCCGCATATTATAGATAAAATACATATCTGTCACACAGTAATCGGCTTAAAAACCTTATTCGTGGAGATCAGTTATCGTATATTTTTCAACAGATACACTCCAAAATGGCCAACTCATTGGACTATTAAGTTCCCTAATGGGCCTAGAAGTGGGAAAAACATGTGAAAACTTAGTATTGTGGGGGCCCACGCAATTGCTACATGCTTCACATTTAGTACCCATGGAAAGCCCAAAAGGTGCCTAACACTCCTAACCATGGCCCAACAAGTGTTTTACAATCATTTTACCCAACAATGTCTACAAACTTAATTTCCATAATCAATTTACAAATAACTCACAAGTCCATATGCGTGTTTCTCATAGATGGCATTACGACCTCTATACGCTGCTCGTAACAACCGAAGGCTAGCCGCCCTTATTGCTAAGGAGGTAGCAAATGTCATCCCAACAATTGCAACCCATCTTCAAACTCTTCAGCCGCAAGCTCCAGCAACCACTCATCGTTGCTCGTTTAAGCACTTTCGTAGCTGTAATCCGCCTTACTTCAAAGGCATAGATGGTGCCACCGCACTCCTCACATGGATCGAAGAAATGGAGAGTACTTTCATCCACAGCGAGTGCCCTGAGGACCTGATGGTCCGTCACGCTACAGGGTGCCTCCAAGGACATGCTCTCTCATGGTGGAACCTAGAAAAACGGGCAAAAGGAGAGGGTGTTGCCTTGGTAATGACCTGGTCAAAACTAAAGGAACGCATGATAGAGAAGTTCTGCCCGGACAGCGAATTGCAAACTCTCGAGGAGGAATTCTGGAATCTGAAACAGATGGGAGGAGACAACGCTACCTACACTAATAGATTCTATGATCTTTCAAGACTCCTACCTCACATGGTTCAACCTATGAAAACTGCAATACGCCGCTACATTAAAGGGTTACCGCGCCAGATCCGTGATTCGGTGACCAGCAGCAGGCCATCTACTCTGGAATCCGCTATTGAAATAGCAGGTCAACTCAACGAGGATAATATGAACGATGGTGTCCTCCCACGCAAGGGTTCAAAGATGACAACTGAAAAGCCGACCCCTGAGACTCCCCTAATTGTCAAGTCCGAGTCCTCACACCGACACGACAAAAAGAAGCGGAAAAGCCATCACCACAACCATGCTGTTATTACCCCTGCTGCTCCTATCACCCAAGTCACCCAACCAAACAAAAAGCCGTATACCGGACCTCACCCCCTCTGTAACCATTGTAACTATCACCATATGTCCACCAGCCCGTGTCGCCTTTGTACGACTTGTGGTCGCTATGGCCACTTGGCGGACACATGCCGTGCACCAAAAACTCAGCGACCATTCGCTCTACCCTCAAATCAGCAAACACAAACCCGGTATCCAACTGGAACATGCTTCAACTGTGGTGACCCCACCCATTTCAGAAACGCGTGTCCTAGGCTTGTCAATATCATTAACACTCAAGCCCAGGCAAATCCAACAATGAAGGTTCCAGCTCCCAAAGGCCGAGCATTTGTCATTACCGCAACCCAAGCACAGACCGATAACAAGGTCGTAAATGGTACGTTTCTCATAAATGACTGCTACGCGTCAGTACTTTTTGATTCAGGTGCCGATAAAAGTTTCGTGTCTTTGGAATTTGAACCCATACTTCACACACCTCGCACGATACTTGATGAACACTTTACCGTAGAAGTCGCCAATGGAAAATACATTTCACTCAATGCAGTCATCCAAGATTGCACTTTCGATTTTTGCGGTCATAAATTTTTCGTCAATTTAGTTCCTATGGAACTTGGTAGCTTCGACATCATCGTGGGAATGGATTGGCTATCCCAAAACCATGCTGAAATAGTATGTTTCGAGAAGTTCATTCGTATTCCTCTTGCCGACGGTCAAAGTCTTCGTATTTATGGCGAGACTCGTTCGAAAAAGCTTAGTCTTATGTCATGTACTCAAGCTCGATCATATCTATGTAAAGAATACATGGCTTTCTTAGCCCATGTGGTGGAAACAAAGGTCACAGAAAAGAAGATAGAAGATATTCCGATTGTACGAGACTTTCCCGACATCTTTCTCGATGACGTATCTGGACTCCCTCCAGTACGTGAGCTAGAGTTTCGCATCGATCTCGTTCCTGAAGCTGCTCCCATAGCCAAGTCTCCATATCGGTTGGCTCCAACCGAGATGCAAGAATTAGCAAGTCAGCTCCAAGAATTAACCGATAAGGGATTTATCTGCCCTAGTACTTCACCCTGGGGAGCCCCGGTTCTCTTCATCAAAAAGAAAGATGGTTCGTTTCGTATGTGTATCGATTATCGGGAGTTAAATAAATTGACCATCAAGAACCGATATCCGTTACCTCGGATCGACGACCTTTTTGATCAGCTTCAAGGAGCTTCATGCTTCTCAAAAATCGGCCTTCGCTCGGGTTATCACCAACTTCGAGTACGGGAAGAAGACATCCCCAAAACCGCTTTCCGAACCCGCTATGGTCATTACGAGTTCACTGTTATACCTTTCGGCCTAACAAATGCCCCTGCCGCATTCATGGACTTGATGAATCGGGTATTTAAACCTTATCTCGACCGTTTTGTTATCGTCTTTATTGATGACATCCTCATTTACTCCAAGACAAAGGCAGAGCATGAAAGACACCTTCGCCTAACTCTACAAACGTTGCAAGGAAATCGGCTCTATGCCAAGTTTTCGAAATGCGAGTTTTGGTTAAAGGAGGTACAATTCCTCGGTCATATTGTAAGTGGCAAGGGTATTTTAGTTGATCCCGCAAAAGTTGAAGCAGTCAAGAATTGGAAAGCCCCACGTACCCCCAAGGAAATTCGGTCATTCCTCGGTTTAGCGGGATAGTACCGGCGTTTCATTTCAAATTTCTCAAAGATCGCTTTACCGCTTACTTCGCTCACTTGCAAGGGTACGCCATTTGATTGGGGACCCAAGCAGGAATACGCTTTCCAAACTCTTAAACAAAGATTGTGTGACGCTCCAATTCTTACACTCCCTGAAGGATCCGAAGATTTCGTGGTATACTGCGATGCCTCCAATCTCGGTCTAGGTTGTGTTTTGATGCAAAGGGGAAAGGTTATAGCTTACGCATCGCAACAACTCAAAATCCATGAAAGGAATTATACGACTCATGATTTGGAGCTCGATGTCGTGGTTTTCGCTCTTAAAATTTGGAGGCATTACCTTTACGGCACTAAATGCGTAATTTTCACCGACCATAAGAGCTTGCAACATATTCTTAATCAAAAGGAACTCAATATGAGGCAAACACGATGGGTCGAACTCCTAAATGATTACGAGTGTGAAATACGCTATCATCCGGGAAAGGCGAACGTCGTAGCCGACGCGTTAAGTCGAAAAGAACATGCCAAAGCATTTCATTTAATATGTTCTCCTATCTTGTCCAATCTCAGCGACCGAATTCGAGGAGCCCAACACTCGGCAATTACCGAAAATGACATGCCCACGGGAATTGATGGGGAGTTGGAATCTAAATCTGATGGTATTTTCTATTATCAAGATCGCATCTGGATCCCAGATCGCGACAATCTTCGTACATTCCTGATGGAAGAAATCCATAAAACTCGATATTCCATTCATCCGGGCGCTGACAAGATGTATCATGGCTTGAGAACCAATTATTGGTGGTCGGAAATGAAAAAGGATATTGCTTTATTCGTAGCCAAATGTCTTACATGTTACAGGGTGAAAGCAGAACATCAACGACCCTCTGGACTATTGGTCCAACCGGAAATCCCCGAGTGGAAATGGGAAGCGATCACCATGGATTTCGTAACCAAACTTCCCCGTACCACAAAGGGACATGACATCATTTGGGTAATCGTTGACCGTTTGACTAAATCTGCTCACTTGCTTCCCATCCGTGAACATTTCAAGGTCGAACAACTTGCTCGAATTTACATCGACGAGATAGTTAGTCGGCATGGCATCCCTCTCAGCATCATTTCAGATCGTGATGGGAGATTTCTCTCTCGGTTCTGGCAATCACTTCAAGAAGCCATGGGAACCCGCCTCGATCTCAGTACCGCCTATCATCCTCAGACCGATGGTCAATCTGAGAGGACAATTCAAACACTCGAAGATATGTTGAGGGCGTGTGTCTTAGATTTCGGAGGAAACTGGGACTCTCATTTACCGTTGGTGGAATTCTCCTATAATAACAGTTATCATTCTAGCATCGGGATGCCACCATTTGAGGCATTGTATGGCCGTAAATGCCGATCTCCTATTTGCTGGCATGAAATTGGCGAGTCCCACGTAATTCGCGCAACAGTGGATTCTCCAATCGTTGGTCCTGAGCTTATCCAGGAAACAACCGACAAAATCACTCATATTCGCAATAACCTTCTCACAGCTCGTAGCCGACAAAAGAGTTACGCCGACAAGCGACGCAAACCGCTTGAATTTACCGTGGGTGACATGGTCATGTTAAAAGTGTCCCCATGGAAATGTGTGGTTCGAATTGGACGCAAGGGTAAATTGGCACCCCGCTACGTAGGGCCGTTTAAGATCCTGAAAAGGATCGGACCAGTAGCCTACGAGTTGGATCTACCAATAGAGCTTAATAAAGTTCACCCAGTATTTCATATAGCCAACCTCAAGAAGTGTTTAGCAGACGAGAACCTTCATGTTCCTCTCGAGGATATCCAAATCGACGAGACAATGCAATTTATCGAGAAACCCTTGGAAATTGCCGACCGAAAGGAAAAGCAACTCAAAAGAAGTCGCATTCCCCTGGTCAAGGTCAGGTGGCAGTCAGCACGTGGACCTGAGTATACATGGGAGAGTGAGGATCAAATGCGTACCAAATACCCGCAACTTTTCTCTTAAGGTACTCTCTTCTTAAATTTCGGGACGAAATTTCCTAAAGTAGGGGAGACTGTGACATCCGCCTAAAATGGATTCGGTTCAACCCAACCCAATTGGAAATTTAATAAACCCTACTCGAGATTTCTTGACGCTAATAGGATCAAAACCCTTACACTACGATATAAATTGACGTTAATAGCAATATATCATAGTATAACTTTATAACTATAATAAAATTAAATTATGATACCATATTAAAATCAAATCAAAGTATGATGCTCTAATTAAATTAAAAGAATCAAACTTGAATGCTATAATTAAACTTCAAATCAAAGTAGATTGTTATAATCAAATAATAACCTATTTTTTTTTATAAAACTCTATTTTTATAAACACTACATTAAATTTTATAAAACTCTTAAGGTGCTTGTGTTAGTGGGGAATTATGAAGACCACTAAAAGTAAAAGGTTATTCCCATTGTCTCCCACTCACACCTTCCATCATCTTTCCTTTCATTTTTCTCCCAACACATTATTCTCATCACCACTCAAATCATATCTATTCTTCCTCTCACTCTCAATCTCGAAATTTCTCCTAGAAATCTTCATTTTTCAGCCAAGAACACTTCAATATACTCAAATCTCCATCCCTCTTGAAGCATTCATCAAGGCATGTTGTTAAAAGTTCCAAATTCATACATGAAACAAATTAAATCCACCAAAATATCCAAAACTCATTTTATGCATAAACCTGATTTTTCTCAGACTCTCATAAATAAAATAAGAAGTTCTGGAAATTTTCAGAAAATAACTTATTTTTATTGAATTACTATAATTATTGCATTAAAATATGGCAATAATTCACATAAAATACTTTTTGCAGTCAATAAATTCTGGAAAATTTTGGAACAACCCATATATTGAGAAAAGTGGATTTATAAAGTTTCATGCATTTATATTACTGTTTGATGCTTATTTTGTATTTTATTTTGTTGTACAAAAATAAATTGCAAAATATAGTTAGGTATGTTAAAATCTAGATTTTATATTTTTCGCACCTAATACACATTTTAAAGACTCCATGACAAAATTTACAGATTTTTGTAAGAAGGTTTGCTTATTTTTCCTGATTTAATGTTTATTTAATGGTTTAAAGTGATAATAAATAGCTACACATGTCCAAAAATTATAAAACCTTATCAGAATACCATATATAACATGTTAATCATAAATAAAAAGTCTAATGAATTTCTCTTAATATTTCCCTATTATTTATGATTTTATCGATTAGTTAATAATGAAAAACATAAGAAATACTTCCCATAGTCCAAAATAACCAACATATTTAAAGTAGGCTCAATATATTGTTAGAAAACTATGGTTACTTTTCCAGAATTTTTGGGAATCATTTATGATTTTTCCCGAATTTTGTTGTGGTTTAATTATTAAAATACTAAATAAATACTAAAGCAGTTAAGAAAAATATGAAAATTTTACAGTAATTACTATTTTATGGAATAATGATTTTCTGATAATTTCAGAATGTTTCATTACTGTTTAGTATTTAAAACCATTTTCCTAAATATCTAAGCATGTAAAAATGCCTTTTTAATGATTATTTCATATAAATAATTGTTTATAATATATAAAATCTGTAAATACTTATAATTTGACAATTTATTATTTTAATAAGAAATTATTAAAATCTTGCCTAAAGTGAAAATATAAATTAATTAAGCAAAGTAATTAATTCAATTTAAAATTCATCTAACCTATGAATACATTAATATTCAAAACAAAATTTGATTATTGTTAATTCATCTAATATACGAATATGTGTCTAATTATTTTTATTAATACTCCATTCCCGTTTAGTAGTTCCTAAACCAAAACTATTAATTATAATAGGTTCCACGTCGTTTTGACCCGAGCCGTCTATCGTACAACACGCGTATTCCGTTTGGACTAATGTGAGTAATCTACCCCATATTTTATAATTTTCAATACTTTTGGGGTGTATCATGTGGTTCTAATATGTTTTCAACTTCATTTTATTATTTTATCACAATTGAGACATTGTTGGGACATTTATACTTGAATCATTATTTGTATAATTATTGTTTGTTTACGCTACATGTACTTGTAGTGCATTATCATTTTTAGTCTAATCTCCATGACTATGCCCGTATTCTTGAGGTACGTTATGGTGATTGATCGCACGTGGTTGTGTGTGTATGATGATTAGATGCTCCATCCTATATATACATATATATATATATATATATATATATATATATATATATATATATATATATATATATATATACATATATACATATATATATATATATATATATATATATATATATATATATATATATATATATATATATATATATATATATATATATATATATATAGGGTGAGGACTTATTGTTGTTGTTATCATTTGTTAATCAATTTTTGATTTATAAACTGTTATCTCAATAACAGTTGCTTGCCAACTTCAAAAGAAAACAAATTTCAAATTATTCAAACTCACAATTTTCTTTAATAAAACTAGATTACTCACCAACTCTCGTAGTTGACCTGTTTTTACCCATGATGCAGATTTGAAGAATGAAGTTGATGAAAAGTAGGGTGTACCTTAGAAACCCACAAGACTATTTAAATTTGATGTAATAAATGTTATTGTATTTTGATTTGTATTTGTATGTTGTGGATCTTGTTTGCATACTTAGTACTTAATTGAATCTAATCATATTATAACATAGTTGTCATGAGACTTTGAACAATATATCACGCCTTGATCGATTCCGCCAAGGATCGGGGTGTGACATCCACCAAGTAAGAGCTTCCGCCTTTAGCATCTGAGAAGCAAACCCTACCTTCATATCCTTTTCGCAACGGCAGATGCGAAGAACTTGTTCCATTTCAGTCAACCACCGAATAGTTATTTGCGGATCCATCTCCCCGTTGAACTCCTTTGGCCGACAGGACATAAAATCCTTGAAAGTACACGCTCCTTTAGTCTTGAACTGGGGCTGTGATTTGGAAGAAGAATCTCCCTGGGAAGAAGTCTGTCTTGGGTTAGTACCCTCCGGAGCCACACTTTTCTCACTATCTTCGGGTTGTGATTTAGATCTCTCGCCCAGTCGCTCATCCAGAAGACGAGTCATTTCTTGTCTGTTTTGTACTTGAGAGTCATGAAATAACTTCTGGATTGCCTCCAGTGTCAATGGAGGTAGATTAGCCTCACCCCTAGAATTGCCATCATCAACGACTTGTGGCGGTCGGGGAGGCATAGGAGGCCTTGCATTAGGATCTGGGTTTTCCGCATACGATCCTTGACCACTTCTAGTTTGCATTTTGCTATAAAATTTCAAGTACTTTAGTATTTCATAATATATCATAATATTAGTTTACTACATTTCCACCAGTTTCCCAGTATTCCCTCGCGGGTACACCAGGCCCAATACGCGTCGTGTGATTATGATAATACGGGCCCATATTACCATAATCACCTACACATGTTGTTCCCAATGTTTCCACTTGGTTCTACTGTTCACTGGTATCAATTTGCTATTTTTAACTCAAAAATATGCTCATATAATTCCACTAACAAATAATGTCTTAATTCCTTAAGACATAACAAATTATGTAACTCATTCTAACTGACTATTTTACTAGTCTAAGCCTAGGAGTGGAATGATCCAATCCTAATTCGCTTAAACTATGGCTCTGATACCAACTTGTAACGCCCCAATTTTTTTACAAACCATTTATATTACATAAAAGCGTATTTTACAAAATAGAGTTCATCAAAACCATTGTACTTATTTAAATACAACAAAAAAGGGTTTTACAATTACATATCAATCAACCATAAGTTTAAGGGAAACGGATTCAATCAAATACCAATACATGGGGCTGTATTCAGCTCCACTCCCTTGCACCCTAGGACTTATTTCGCAGCTCCAAACTACCTTACAACTTTGTACCTGAACCTGGAATACATGGCATAAAAATAGAATACATAAGACAAAATGTCTCGTGAGTTACATGAGTTTTAGACTCAACCATTAAATTTCTCTTCCGATCATTTATAAAAATTTATAACATAAACCATTGTCAAGACTACATAGTATAAATATACTATACCTTTTTATTTTTCAAAATCATCTTATATCAAACTTTGCAAAAATAACATCTTTTATACTTTCTTTGACTGGTCTTATAAACTTGCTGGAATTTTTATACTTAGGGCGTTAATCACTATAAGTGATACCCCAAGTCTCTACAGCTAGAAAGAACGGATCAATACTAACAGTAGAAGTGCTGAGGCAGTCTACTTCGCGAAGGAGGTTTTCCCCAGTAGACTCCTTACCTAACCCGGGTAGGTGGAACATAGTTCCCTTACTAACATTGCTAGCTACAAATACCAGTCAAATATAAAATACTTTCTGCATACTGAAACATTACTTGTACTCATAATGGCTAAATGCCAAGCTTTTGACTAAAACATGTTTTTATCATATTTTAGGCTATTGCCAAATCATCCATATATGGTTTATAATCCAAAACTCAACTTGCACATAATTGACTCTTAAACCAAATCATACTTTCAAATATAACATTTTACTTTTCAAATAAGCTAGAAAATATTTAATTCTTGCTTATATTTTCACACATAAAAATATTATATGAAATCTGAAAATACTTACTTACTTGCCATGTATCCCAAAATGGATAAAATTGCTACATATACTCACCTTATAACTCTTGAAAAGTCGTTTAGACGTCCCTCGGTTCTTTACCCTTTCGGTGTCCGATTACTTGGCTTGCACCTATATAGGGTATATGATACATTAATTTACATTTTAATTGACTCTATAACATGTTAGAGTCCTTATTATACCATTAATGGTCAAAACAAGTGTATAACTCTTGAATGACCAACTTTAGTTAAGTTGTATTTTATACGTATTTTACTACAGTACCCTCGAAGGGTCGTATTTCAATTCCGATAATTTTTTATGAAGTTTTGGACCATATTAGACCTATGTTTAAAATTTGAGGTCAAATAGACAAGTTTTGGACCATTTCTTAAAAATGAGAAATCACTTGGCAGGAGACCCTTGAACCAAAACTGCATTTTCACTCCGGCGCAAGGCGCACCGCGCCTGACGAGCAGCAGTCCAGAATTTCCCGATTTTTATGCTACAAATTCCCATTTTCTCATATTAAGTACTTAATACTCTACTTAATCGATAGGGGTTTGTTTCAAGACCAAAACCCTTCAATTTCTTCAAGTTTTAAACCATTAGAATCAAGTTAATCACCAGAACTCACAATCTAGGGTTCTTGATCAAAATCTCAATTCTTGAAAAATAGCAATCTACTTCCATATTCTTGAATTAAGTCCTTTTAGCATGACTTACTGGAAGTGTTAAGCCATTTATACTACATGATTCATGACTGAAATTTCAAATTTCAGTTTCCCTAAAACCCATCAAGACAATCTAGGTTAGAACTTGGAATACTTACCTTAGAAGCTTGGAATCACCAATTCCAAGTGTTAAATTCTTGATTCCTTGCTTCAATTCTTCGTGAACTTGAAATCTCCCGTGTCTCCAGCTCTCTAGCTCTCTCTCGAACTCTCTACTGATTTGTGTTGATTTATGAGATATTTTTCTCATTTTATATTTTCATATTTACAGTTTTGGTCCCTCTAGTTCACTTCCTTGAACCTTGACCACCATAATCAATTATCTTTTCATAGGATCAAATCTTTCACATTTTTAGTCCTAAACTATAATAAAGTTTTTTTTATAATAATAATAATTTCTGCATATGGTCAAATGACCAAATTACCCTTTTCATGGTAAAAGGACTAAATTACCCTCACAACCATAATTTCTCATAAATTTTACATATAACATTTAAATTACACACATTTTAGTTTACATATTAATATTGTAAATTTTTGGTCGTTTCAAATTGACTTCGAGAGTACCAAGCTAATTTGCATGGTTATTTACACCCGGTTTGTGATCCTCGGTATCACAGTCACAAACAGTGGGGCATTCCTGAGATTAAAACATGCTATTGAACAGTTTAATAAATCTTAAAAGAAACTAGGAATTCCATTATAATATGATTATGTTTCCGCGGTGGAATTGGCTGAATCGTCATTCGCCTACCTTATAAAATTTACAATAAAGATTACGACATCCCTCTTCGATATTGTGAATTGTTATGTTGGGTCCCAACCTTATATTTATTCTTGGGTGAATATAAGGGTTATTTATATGTATCTAATTTAAACTACATTCTTCTTTTATAGATGTTTTCTGTTGACCAAACCGTTCCCCACTTAAACTTCAGTAATGTCACTTCAATCTTGTCATTGTGTTCCAAAGTGACGTTGGACGACACTAACTACAATGACTGGATCCGTAACATCAAGATGGCTCTAAGGTTTGAACACAAAGAGTATGTTCTAGAAAACGAGCTAGTTGAAGTTGACCCAGATACCGCTACTCCTGAGGAAATTGCCTCACACCAAAAATACCGGATGATGCGACCAAAGTGGCCTGCATCATGATCGCTACCATGAACCCTGAACTACAAAGAATTTATGAGGAGTACTGGCCCTACGAGATGTACAAAGAGCTTGCGGAAAAGTTTCGTAAGCAAGAGCGTATCGAGAGGTGCGAGGTGGTCAAATATTTCACAAACAGCAAGCCTAGGGATGGAGAGTCCATCTGAACTCACATGCAAAGGATGCAAGGTTACGTGGATTGGCTTAGGAAGCTTGCGATGCCTGCATATGAGGAGTTGGCCGTTGACATAGTGCTTAACTCCTTACCGAGTTCTTATGACCAGTTCAGACTGGCGTATCATTTGCACAACAATCAAATCACTTTGGCTGAATTGCATCGTATGCTTCGTACTGCTGAGAACGGGATGAAGGGTAAAAGTGTACCCTCAGTTAGTCAGCCCATCTTGGCAATTGGATCTGGCAAGGGAAAGAAAAGGAAGGGCCCTCCTAAGCAAAATTGGAGGGAAAAGGTTCATGTTGGGTCATCTAGCAATGCCCCGAGAGCCAAGTCTTCCGACACTACGCATGTCACGAATCCCAAGGAAGCCGAATGTTTTTATTGCAAAGAGAAGGGTCACTGGAAGAGAAGCTGCCCTAAGTACTTGCAAGACATCAAGGATGGCAGAGTGAAGCCATCACAAGCAGGTACTTACACAATATCTAATAACTCATCTTCTTCCTGTTCTTGGGTCCTTGACACCGGATGTGGTTTTCATATCTGTTCTGATTTCCAGGGCCTAAAGGAAAATATGGAGCTGGAGCACGGTAGATTGAACCTGGTCATGGGCAATAGGCGAACGTCACATGTTACCAAGATCGGTGTCTATAGACTAGTGCTTAGTAATGAAGTTAGTTTAGATTTACATAATTGTTGCTATTCACCAGATATGGCTAGAAACATAATTTCTTTTCATGCATTGTTCAGACAAGGTTATTATTACACTTTTGATAAATTGAATGGTTCAATTTCAGTTTTTAAAAATGATGTTTTTATCTTTACTGCTTGGCCTTGTGATGGAGTGTATGAACCTATTATGTGTGTTGACAATTGTGGTAATGTTTTAAATATTGATTCTTCAAGTGGTGTAGAAAAGGCGTGTTTGTGGCATTGTCACCTTGGCCATTTTAATAAGAAACGCATCGCCCAACTCCAAAAGGATGGAGTGTTGGAATCATTCGACCTCAAATCGGATGATGTATGCGAGTCTGGATTATTTGGCAAGATGACAAAATCACCATTCAAAGGTTCCTTTGAAACAGGTGAAGGTTTGTTGGATATCATACACATAGATGTGTGTGGTCCCTTCAGAACCACCATAAAAGATGGCACGCGGTTCTAGGTAACCTTTATTGACAATTTTAGTAGATATGGGTATATCTACTTAATCAAGCACAAGTCAGATACCTTTGAAAGGTTCAAAGAGTTTAAAAATGAAGTAGAAAATCAATTAGGCAGAAAGATAAAGATGCTTAGATCCAATAGAGGCGGTGAGTATCTTAGTATCTAGTTTCTAGATTATCTCTAGGAATATGGAATTGTTTCACAGTTGTCGCCTCCGAGAACACCACAGTTGAACGGTGTTGCAGAGAGGCGAAACCGAACCTTGTTGGACATGGTTCGTTCCATGATGAATCGAGCTTCACTTCCAATCCATTTCTGGGGTATGCCTTAGAGACTGCCGCCCATATCCTTAACCTTGTCCCAACCAAGAAGGTTGCTAAAACACCTCACGAGATGTGGACGGGGAAAGTTCCTTCGTTGGCACACATCAAAGTCTGGGGTTGTGAGGCTTTCGTGAGACGAGAGACTCAAGACAAACTCGCAAAAAGAAGTGAGAGGTGCTTTTTCATCGGATACCCAAAACAGTCATTTGGATACTTGTTCTACAGACCAAGCGAGGACGTGGTCTTTGTATCTAGACGAGGAGTCTTTCGAGAGAGAGAGAGAGAGAGAGAGCTCATTTCCAAAGAGGACAGTGGGAGCACTATTGATCTTGAAGAAATTCAAGAGACACCCGATGAAACAACCTTAGAAGAAACTAGCCACCAACATGAGGAAGAGGTTCCTGTTGGACCGACTGAAATTTCATTACCTCTTAGGAGTTTGGGTAGAGTTAGCATGCCACCTGAGTTTTATGGTTTCCATATAACTACGGATGATTACAAGTTTGTCAGTGATCGTACATTGACAAATTTGGATGAACTAGCTAACTACCGTGAAGCAGTGGTGGGCCCCGAGTCTGCCAAGTGGAAAGAGGCGATGGACAGGGAGATCAAGTCCATGTATGATAATCAAGTTTAGAACTTGGTTGAGAATGTGCTGGGACGAAAGACAGTCGGGTGCAAGTGGATCTTCAAGAAGAAGATCGACATGGATGGAAAGGTACACACCTTTAAAGCTCGGGTGGTTGCGAAGGGATTCGCTCAAACCCTGGGGGTTGATTATGATGAAACCTTCTCAACAGTGGGAGTACAATTGATCTCGAAGAAATTCAGGAGACGCCCGATGAACCAACCTTAGAAGAAACTAGCAACCAACATGAGGAAGAAGTTCCTGTTGGACCAACCGACATCTCATTACCTCTTAGACGTTCGAGTAGAGTTAGCATGCCACCCGAGTTTTATGGTTTCCATATCACTTCGGATGGTGACACGTTGGTCAGCGATCGTACATTGACTAATTTGGATGAGCCGGCTAACTACCATGAAGCAGTGGCGGGCCCCGAGTTTGCCAAGTGGAAAGAAGCAATGGACAACGAGATTAAGTCCATGTATGACAATCAAGTTTGGAACTTGGTTGACAATGTGCCGGGTCGTAAGACAGTCGGGTGCAAGTGGATCTTCAAGAAGAAGACCAACATAGATGGTAAAGTACATACTTATAAAGCTCGGCTGGTTGCGAAGGGATTCACTCAGACCCCGGGGTCGACTATGATGAAACCTTCTCACCAGTAGCCAAGATTAAGTCAATCAGGATAATGCTTGCCATAGCTGCGTTTCATGATTATGAAATCTGGCAAATGTATGTCAAAACCGCTTTCCTTAACTGGAAGTTGACTGAGGATGTTTACATGAATCAGCCATAACATTTTGTAGACACGAAGCATCCTAACAAGGTGTGTAAGCTTGAGAAATCAATCTACGGATTGAAACAAGCGTCTCGCAGTTGGAATCATTGTTTCCATGAGAAAGTCAAAGAATTTGGCTTCTCCAGGAGTGAGGATGAGTCCTGTGTATTTATTATTTTATTTATATACAAACGGGGCCCCGCGGGGGTTTCGGGACCGAACCGGCTGCTCCTCCCCCGCTCACGCTCCCACTCCCGAATTTTTGAAAAATATACCCCCCGTACAGAATCGGAATCCCACGGAACCGGGGTCCCACGGGGCTTTTTGCCACCCTTACACAACACCATTTTCCTTTCATATTTACGAACTTGAGCACTTTCTTCTGATCGGAGGCTAGAGGAAGCAAATGAACTGTTGGTTTCTTAAAAGAGGGTTTCGAAAAGACGACGTATGAAGGATGATGTTTAATCGTTTCCCGCAATTAAAAGGGAAGCCCCTAAAGGAAATTACCCTTTTACCCTCACATGTCAAGGCACGTGATTTGAATAAACGGCTAAAAAGTGAAGGAGTTAGCTAGAGGGACCATTTATAAAAAAATTTCAAACCACAGGGACTATCCTTGAGGTTTTTTAAAGTTAGGGATTAAAGTTGATATTCTGTGAAACCACGGACCATTTATGAAGTTTTGTTTATAAAAATTACATAACAGTGTAATAGTCAACAACTAAGAACGACTAAATTGGTGTAATGACTTACTTGAACATATTCTCTAAAATATGATTTGTCATTATCTTGATGAACTTCCTACTTTGAAAAATGTCGGCATATTGTTTGTGAAAGAGAAACGGTCGTACGAGAATTATAATAAAAAACTATTTTCAAAGTTGCATTATAAATAAATCATTATTTTTTATGTATTTCGCAAATTAGCAAATTCGATATTTGCGATTCATAAGAGCATCTCCAATAGAAGTTGTTTGGGAGCGTTTTCATCCAAAAAGCTCATAAAATTGAAAAAGCTATAGTCGAAGGTTTTTAAATTACAAGCTTTTTCACATAATTTGTTAATTAACAAGCTTTTGGTTTGAGCTTTTTCATATTTTGGTGGGTCTCATATATTATTAACCAATAAAAAATAGACAATGCATATAATAGTCTTACAAAAAAGCTTTTGAAAAATCTTTCCTATAGTGAAGATAACTTAAACTTTTTAAATATAAATTTTTTCATAAAAAAAACTTGTATAAAAACTCTCTATATTGTGGATGGTCTAAGGAAAAAAATGACACTAAATTTGACATAAAGTTTCTTTTCGAATTAAATGAACATCATAAATATGATATCATTCTTTGGAAAATGATAGTTTATTAGTACGCGAAGTTGGTGATCATTTGTTTGTATATTGTGGATGGTCTAAGGAAAAAAATGACACTAAATTTGACATAAAGTTTCTTTTCGAATTAAATGAACATCATAAATATGATATCATTCTTTGGAAAATGATAGTTTATTAGTACGCGAAGTTGGTGATCATTTGTTTAAAACAGCTAAAATATGGCCATGAGTTTCAAATTTAATCATTTAGGCGAATAAATTTTAAATTATTCGTTAGTATTTTCTCCCAAATTTTGTGACTACGTGTTGCTAGAATTATGTTTTAGAAACCTCGAATCTCCGAATCCAACTCCTTGTGGTGATTCGTGTTGGATTTCTGGAAATACTGATTGACTGATTTTGAGATTTGTGATTGTATGTTCACTGTTGTTTATGTTTTAAGCACGATTAACATGCAAATTTGTTTCAAGGACTAAACGTATATTACTTTCAATTTCAGGGACCGAGACTGAAACTTTTCATAGTTTACACTGCTATCGGAGGTTCGATTTAGGAATACGATGTCGTTGGCCAAGAAGCGTCGTATACTTGCTTATATAATCTGCTTTCGTTTTGAAACTGAATTGGTGGATTATCGGGGATTGCTTACACCCGCTAAGCATTATCTTACTTCATCACATTTGCTAATCAGTTGGTGAGTGAAAATGGGGTTTATGAGAAACAGATACTGGGTACTGAGACACGGTAAAAGCATTCCCAATGAAAAAGGTTTGATCGTTTCATCGATGGTTAGTTTCTCTCGATTTCCCCTCTCTTATTTCTTTTACGTTGTCTGCAATCGATTTCATAAGTTTCGTGTGATGGAATCTGTTTATCTGTATTAGATTTGATTCTGAAATAGAACCGAGGCATTTGCGTCACTTTGTGCTACATAAGCCAAACGGACTGCTTTCGGATTTCATAGTCTTCTAAAAACATTTTTTCTGTGAAACCTGAAATTCTTATGATCTGGGAATTAAGAATTAGGTCATCTGATTAGTAAAGGTAAATGTTGGTAATTAAACGTGAAACACATTTGGAATTGTGTACACTGTACAAGATCAAATTATCGAAGCATCAGTTTCAGATTCTGTATCATAGTTCAGATCGGACAAGTGTAGAAATTTGATTGCAATCGTAGAAGAAATTTGGCTCTAAAACTGTCCAATAACATTGCTCGTTGATATTTTCCACTTCTAGTAGTAATAGAGCAACGTTTGGCTTAAATCGCCACATATTTCATTCCAAAAAAATCGTACTTGATATGTAATAGATGAATTAGCTGCTTTTTGTTCAAAATCAGAATCTTTTGTATCCATATTGATTCATACGGAGCATGTTAACAGGAAAATGGCAAGCTTGATGAATACAAGTTAGCTTCAGAAGGTATAAATCAAGCACAATTAGCTGGAGAATTATTCCTAAAAGTGAGTGACCCGAATTATACTCCTATCATCCATCAAAATTGCAACAATTCCCTTTTTATAAAGTCTAACGATAATTGCAACATTTTCATTTTAATATAAATTATGTGCAGGAACTCAAGGAAAATGGAATTCCATTAGAAAATGTACGAATTTGTTATTCTCCATTTTCAAGAACCACTCACACAGCCCAAGTGGTTGCTTCTGTTTTGAATCTTCCTTTAGAAGGACCTCAAGGAAAGGTACTATAAAACTAAAATAATAAAAAATAAAATTGATGGTCAATTATAAAATAAACTTGTAATCTAATTCTTTTTTATACAGATTTTTGAAGATCTTCGAGAGCGGTACTTTGGTCCTTCATTTGAACTTCAATCTCATGAAAAAGTAAGACACAAAATTACTTTCACACATGTTTCTATCTTCATGAATTATTAAATTAAATTAATATTTATTTTTATGAACAGTATACAGAAATATGGGATCTTGATGAAAAAGATCCATTCATGAAACCAGAAGGTGGGGAAAGTGTCGCTGATGTGGCATCTAGACTGACAAATGTCTTGCTACAAATCGAGTCTCAATTTCAAGGGTAAATAATAGCAATGTACTTTCATATATTTTAATTTTAATTTTTTTCTCATTTAAAGAGGAGGGACATGACATGGACTCGCTCTTGATCTGTCATGTGTGCAAAAAGACGTAAATGCCCTTGATGTTGATGTTGCAGATGTGCAATCTTGATAGTGAGCCATGGTGATCCGTTGCAAATCCTGCAGACAATACTCAATGCAGTTGGTGAACAAGTGGGACCCGATGGTGGTGATTTGGCGGCACGCGTGGCGGCAGTCAGAGTTCCGTCAGTGCTATCACAGCACCGAAAGCATGCATTGCTGACCGGACAACTCCGGGCAGTTGTGTAAATTCTCACTTTTCGAATATTGGTGGTGACCAAGTTGGTTAAAATCTTAAAAATCATTTTTCGGTTACTCATGATTTGAAATTTTCTTTAATTTTTTATGTAAATTTTATTTTTAGTATGGGATTAACGGGGATATGAGTTGGTAAGCTATGTATGAGTGTTTTATTTCTTGACTTAATGCAGAAAGACAGAAAAATCTATTGGTGTTGTTTCTTTTTAACTTAATAGACTTAATGAGGTGAGGACTTAATTTGGATAGATATATGATGGTTTATTTCTAGTTAATATATAAAAATGGGCTTAGTGCATTAAGACCTCCTTTTGTAAACGAGCTACCTTTTTTTCTTTCTAAATACATATTTCAATCTCATTATCTTCTTCCCCATTTTAGTATGTATAATATTGTTTTAAAATATTAGATTTAAGTGCCAACCAAAAAATTTTACAGTTGTTTTTAGATCACTTCCAATCTCAAAAGTCACATAATAATTATTTCGTGATTCACATGTGTCACAGTGTCAATGAAAAACATTTTATTTTCAGAAATTTTCAGTAATGATCTTGTTAGGTAAAACTTTGAATTCAAAGGAAGTTGGTGAAGATTTTAGTTTTTCAAAAATGAGGGGTAGAATTATATATATTTTATACATTCTCAAGCCTATAAATATAGGCATTCACTTGAAGGAAAATGCACCAACAATTGTAAATTGTAATCTTATTGAGTTAATAAGATTTCTCTAGTTGCAGCCCGTGGACGTAGGATTTGCACCGAATCCGAACCATGTAAAAATCCTTGTGTTCTTCTTGCTTTATTTTCGTGAGTTTGTGTGTGTGTGATAGTGTGTTTCCGCTGCGTGTACCCGGTCCGATTCCTAACAACTGGTATCAGAGCTTCGGGTTTGGGAGGAGGTCTCGGTTTTAGAAATTAGAGTATGCTCTGTGGTTGCAGTTTTGTCTGATCTTCCACATCAGAAACTAATTTCTATTAATCGTATTAAAGGTGTCTTGGTACTTTGAAGGGTACTGTTCTGTCACACAAAAGTACTATAAAAGATTTGTCTCTTGTTTGTCGTAATGGCTGAAGACAAGGTTGTAATCGAGAAGTTCAACGGCTCTGACTTTAGCTGGTGGAAAATGCAATTAGAAGCATTGCTATGTCAGAAAGATTTGGACGTGGTACTTGGAGACAAACCGGAGAAAATGGAAAAAGCTGCTGAAGATGCGTGGAACTCAAAGGACAAGAAAGCTAAGGCGGTTATTACATTGTCGTTGGAAAGGAGCGTCGCTTTCAACATCATGAAGGAAACTACGACGCGTGGTATGATGGATGCTCTGACGAATATGTATGAGAAACCGTCGGCGGCTAACAAGGTGTTCTTGATGAGGGAGCTGTTCACTACAAGGATGAATGATGAAAGTTCAGTTATGATTCACATTAACAATTTAAATTCAATTCTGTCCAGATTATCATCTGTGGGAATTAAATTTGATAATGAAACTCAAGCTTCACTGCTACTAGCTTCACTACCTGATAGCTGGTCTGGAACAGTAACCGCTGTTACAAGTTCAGTGGGGACCAGTGGTATGACTTTTGAAGGGGTTAGAGATTTGGTTCTTGGCGAGGATGTCAGACGCAAGAATCAAGGTAGATCTTCTTCTTCTGAGTTATTAAATATCGGAAGAGGTAGAGGGAATAACAGGAATAGTGGGAGCAGTGGGAGTCGGGGAAGAAGTTCATCTAGAACTTGGAAGAATGTGAAGTGCTGGAACTGCCAAGAGGTGGGACATGTTAAGAGTCAATGTCCAAAGAAAGAATTGAACATTGCTAGTGCTGAGGGTGTGTCTGAGGATGATGCACTGATACTAAGTATGGAAAGTTCTGTAGACTCTTGGGTCATGGATTCAGGAGCTTCGTTTCACGCCATGGACAACGGATAAACGATGGTGAATCTAAAAGAAGGAGATTTTGGGAAGGTACGGTTAGCAAATGACGAGATGCTTCAAGTAACGGGCATGGGAGATATTGATCTGGTTACTTCATTGGGAACTACATGGAACCTGAAGAATGTCAGGGTGATTCCGGAGCTGAAGAAGAAATTGATTTCTGTTGGTCAGCTGGATAAACAAGGACTGGAAGTAAGGTTTAGTGGTGGTAAATAGAGGGTGGTCAATGGTAATTCGGTGATTCCTCAAGGTATGAAGCGTGGGTCATTGTATATGGTTGAGGTACCTGCTGAGGGAAGTATGACCGTCCCCGTTAAGCATGACAAAATCTGGTTCGCTAAATCTAGTGCTAAGAGAGTTCATTTTGCAAACATGAATTCTGGAGCCAAGGGGATGTTAGCTGAACGAGTTGGAAAGTCTAAACCATTCAGGGAATTTTGTGACAGTGGGAGCACGGGGTGTGTTCCGGGTACAGTTACAAAGAGCCGTTGGGTTTTGAAGACTTAAGACTGAAAAATTCTCTCCTGTTGGAAGTTTGCAAAGTTTGGAGAGTGTTACTGGTCCTCAGTGTATCTCTGGAGCTGGTGGAGTGTCCAAACCGGTTGAGACAGAGGATGAGTCGGTGGTGGGATTAGCCACGGCTGAGTTGGAGCTAATGGGAGCTTCAACTGGCCCTTCTAGTACTTGAAAATGGAGGGGTGGCTGCAATCAGAGAAATTGGACTAAGTTTAGCTTGTTCTTGGGAGCTGGAGGCTTGGAAGACTTGGTTGTTTTAAGATTACTGGAGTTGGATGAAAGTAGAGAAGGACTACGTTGTTCAAAATCTTCAAGTGGGAGATTGTTAGGTAAAACTTTGAATTCAAAGGAAGTTGGTGAAGATTTTAGTTTTTCAAAAATGAGGGGTAGAATTATATATATTTTATACATTCTCAAGCCTATAAATATAGGCATTCACTTGAAGGAAAATGCACCAACAATTGTAAATTGTAATCTTATTGAGTTAATAAGATTTCTCTAGTTGCAGCCCGTGGACGTAGGATTTGCACCGAATCCGAACCACGTAAAAATCCTTGTGTTCTTCTTGCTTTATTTTCGTGAGTTTGTGTGTGTGATAGTGTGTTTCCGCTGCGTGTACCCGGTCCGATTCCTAACAAATCTATCTAATAGCGAAATATATCCTTATATTTCATAAAATTACAGAGATATTCCCTGCCGAACAACGAATTTACAGACATGGTCTCGCGTTTCATAGAAATTACAGAAATGGAGTTTCTGTAAAAGATTATTACATAATGAACTCATCGTAATGCGTGGGTCATCCCACTAGCTATTTAAAAAGACAAACAACAATATTTTTACGGGTTAATAACATAAAAACCACTGTAGTTTGCCCAAAATTCTGGTTTAACTACTATATTTTTTTTTTGTTCCATATAAAGCACCCATACTTTCAAAAAATTTCATATTGACCACTGTTCATTTTATTTTATAACTTTTAATGATTATTTTCATCGAAATATTATGTGAAAAGTTTCATATCGACATTTGAAGCAAATATTGGAACTTTATTGCAGTGAAAATGATACATAAAGTTTTCTACATGTGATTTTGGTCTTCGTAAGTGTAGCTTTTCGGTCACGTTGTGAATGGATAGGGTGTCCAAATGAATCCAGTAAATTTTGAATGCGACAGGGGTAAGAAGTGTTCCGAGTTTGCGACATAAAATCTTGACTTTTGTTTGTTATAGTGGTCGCAATGTATGTTTTTAAAAATATGAGTGGTTTTTACGAATTTTTTGGAAAGTATGAGTGGTTTTTTTAGAACAAAAAAAAAATATAGTGTTTAAACCGGATTTTGGCCAAACTATAGTGGCTTTTATGTTATTAGCCCTATTTTTACCTACGGCAACAAATAAGCACTTCTCATTAAGGGTGTTCAACCAAATCGGAATAAACCCGTCGAAAAAACAAACTCTTTCCGAAAGCCGACTACTTGTATTTCTTAGAAACCAAAATTTTTGGTTCAACTTGGTTTTAAACATAAAACAAAAACAAAAACAAAAATAGAACAATTTCTTCTTAGAGTACTCGTTTAGGCAATTACTATTATATCCAATTGTTGCCAATCTAAGGCTAATTTAGTCTAAATTACAGTTTACTTTTTAATTTAATCCCGACTAATTTAGGCTAGGTATAATTTTAGTCCCTACACTCTTTAATTTGTATAATTACAGTTTTTGTCCCTATTGTTTTAAATTTGCATTAATTAAAGTTTTGGTCCCTATAATTTTTAATTTAGAATAATTACAGTTTTGGTCCCATATTTTTTTTAATTTGCTTTAATTATAGTTTTGGTCCATTGAATTTTAAATTCCAATAAGTACAGTTTTGGTTCCTATAATTTTTAACATTAATTACTGTTCTAATCCATATAGTTTTAAGATAAAATAATTACAGTTTTGGTCCTTGTAGTTTTTAGCTTGCATTAAATACAGTTTTAGTTCCTATAGTTCTTATTTAGGAAATTACTTAAATTACACTTTTCTTCTTATTAGTTTTTTGCATTAATTACAATTTTGGTCCGTGTAGTTATTTTGCATTAGGGAAATTCCAAAAAGCACACCAAGTTTTCAAAAAAGTTTGATTTTGGCACCGTGTTATTTTTTTTCAATTAAGTCACTAAGTTTCAAAATTTTTACAATTAAGTCACTGTGTTTTCAATTTTGTTTCACTGTTGACCATTTGACCGGTCAACCCGGTTGCCAACTGACGTGACATGGTGACGTATCAGTCTTTGATGATGTGATGCTGAGATGACATGCTAATGGAGCACCTAAGTGTCAAAATTAAAACATAATGATTTAATTAGAAAAAACGGAAAGCTTACCGACTTAATTAAAAAAATAATAGAGTGTCAAATGTGAATAAAGTGATCAACAAAATGGTATACAAGAAGAATATTAATCCCATGATGTTGATCTATTGCAAATCATGCACTCTCAATGTGGTTGGCAAATGGTGGTGATTTGGCACGAGTAGAGGCGATCAAAGTTCCATAAACATATAGCAATGAAAGCATGCTTTGATGACTCGACATCTCCAAAAAGTTATATAAATTCTATCTTCTTATTAGGTGATGCAATATCTTAGACTAGATGGTTAGTAATGACTAAAACCACAAAAATCATTTCTAATCATCTGTAACTCAAATGATTCGAAATTGTCTTTTATTTATGAATTTATCTTCAAATGTTTATTATGAGATTGATATGTTGTTCCCTTTTTATTAATTGACTTGATAGGAAAATGACTTAATCTAGTTGGTTATATACATTTTTGTTATAATATATCAACACAGACTGAACAACTTAACAAATAAATTCAAAAGGCTTTCCCATAAAGTCTTAGGGTGCGTTTGGTTATGGAAAATTGTTTTCAGTTTTTAAAAAAACGTTTTCGAAAAATTGAGTGGAGTTTTCATTTTCAATTTTCAATGAGAATTTTAGAAAACAAGTTTAGTTGAAACCGGTGGAGTTTCATTTTTCATTTTAGAAATTAGAAAACGTTTTTGGTTTTATATTTTCTATCATTTTTTATTTTTTATTTTTTGTTATTTCAAATGTTTCCCCCTCCCCCGCCCCCACCCATCCATGTAACAATCTTTATATCCACCCCAACCCCAACCCCATCCACACCATACCCAACATGACATCACACCCATACCCCTACCCCACCGCACCGCACCCATACCACACTCGTCAGACACCCATACACACGCACACAACACCTATCCACACTCAACCCTAGTATCACCCATCCCCCTTCTGTCATCCCATCCCCATACACCCATCTCCCATCCCCACACACCCATCCTTCCTCTAGACCCAAACCCTACATCCACCCCCACACTCCCATACCCAGATCCAAACCCACCCACCTCATATACTAAAACATACTTTATATAAGTTCACTCGATTAAGTGTGGTAAATAAATAATCAACATATATGTATGGTTATATTGAAAATTAAAATTTATCATGTCATTTTTTATTACTTTTTCAAATAATGTTTTTTTAACTTAGAAACATAATTACTGAAAAACAAATTTAGAAAGCAAGTGATAACAAGGTGGAGTGGGTGTATGTAGGTAGAGGTAAGAGGTGGGTGGGAGCAGGATATGGGTAGGGTAAGGTGGATGGGTGTTTGGTGTGAGTGTGGGTGGTTGTGGAGAGGTATTTAGGTGTGCATGGGGTAGGGATGGGTGCTTGGCGATGGGTAGGGTAGGTTGGCTAGGGGTGGGTATCCAGTAGTTATGAGTGGCTAGGTATGGGTGTATGTTTAAGGTGGGTGGGTGTAGGGTGGGGAATGGGTGTTTAGGGTTATGGGTCGGGTTGAGTGCTTTAGGTGTGGGGTAGGGTGGATAGGCTTAGGGGTGGTCGCTAAGTGTGGATGAATAGGGGTGGAGTGTGTATTTTAGAGGGAGGTTAGGTGGGTGGGTGTCAGGGATGGGATGGGATGGGGTGGGGTGGGGTGAGAGTGGGTGTTTAGGTGTAGGTAGGCACGGGGTAGCTATAGAGGGTGTGGTGTGTAGCGGTGGGTGTGGGGGTGTAATGAGGTGGGTGGGTGTTTTTAGTATGGGTGTAGGTGGGGGTGTGGTAGGTGTGAATATGTGGTAGGGGTGGATGTCTTTGGGGTGGGGGTAATATAGGGTTAAGGGGTGGGTTGGGATGGGGTGGGGTGAGGGTGGATGTATGTTTGGGGTGGGTATAGGGGTGTAGGTGATGTGTTGTTTATATTTTATAAAACTTTTGGAAATAAAAATTTACGCAACAATGGCTATCATTTTTCCAAAATTTTCTAATTTCTTTGTAAATTTGAAAAATAAAAAATTTTCATTTTCTAAATGAAGCACGTTTTAAAATTTTCATTTTCATTGGAAACTTTTCCTGAAAACCAAGCGTATCCTTAATATTTTACTATTTTCTCCCCATTTACTTTTTCCTTTCATTTGTGTAGATATATCTTTCTCAAATACTTTTTGAACTTCATTCATCCAAACAAACACTAAAATGGCTAAGGGTACATTTGTTTGCAGAAAACTGTTTTCAGTTTTCTAGAAAACATTTTCGAAAAATGGAATAGAGTTTGTATTTTTATTTTCAGTAGAAAACGTGTTTGGTTAAACTAATAGAGTTTTTATTTCCGTTTTAGAACCTTAGAAAACACCTTTTAGAAAATTAGAAAATTGTGGAAAACAACAATTTTGAGTTTTCCAAGTTTTTTGTAATTTTGGAAAACGGAAAATTTTCATTTTCTAGAAAAATTTTGGAAAATTTGATTAACCAAACGCGTTTTCTAACTTTTCGTTTTTCTTAGAAAATTTTCTTGGAAAACTAGAAAATTTTCCGTAACCAAACGCACCTAAATAGTTCTTTTAGCTGTAGCAATTTTGTGAACTTGTAACTTCATACTCTTTGCCATTTCACCTCGGTTCATTGCACATTTATCTTTATGATACAAGAAAAATTGAAAATATCAGACTAAAATGGAACCAAACATTAAGAAACTTTACAAGTGAAAAAATCCCCGTTTTACGGTCTTTACAAATTAAACGGTTTGGTTTGTGATTCTTGTTTGTTGTACACAATAAACTAAAAGCCAGACCACATTCCAAAATCCAAACTACTTCATTATAACCTTTCATAACAATGACAATAATTTTATCCCAATAAATACAAAGAGATATCAACACCAATTGTATAAAATCAATCGCGCAAAGTACATTGCTATTTTCCACCTGGAATATCACATGGGCTTCATATTCTACAATTCGCAGCTGCAAATAATTCACACAAAAGCTTAAAGATCATTGTATATATAAACAGTAAACATTAAAACATACTTAAAGAAGATAGACTCACTGCAATATATGAATTGATTAAGATCAAGAGTCACCCTGCCCTGTTTACTCGTGTCAAAAGAATTAAAAAGATTCCTGCATATCATAAACACCAAGATTACACATAAGGGTATCATGGTCTTTTTGCAATAACAAGTTGTATGAATTAAAGGGTATACAAATATACAATCTTTCTTTATTACCTAGCAGATTGGACAAATATACAAAGGGATATAAAATCATCCAACCGAAATCTTCCATTTTTTTCTTTATCAAAGCTCTAAACACAAAATGTAAAAGTATAGTTAATTAGTTATCACCATATAGGTTTATGTTATGTAACATGAATAAAATAATAATAGCATATACATGATTCATATTTCATACCTCACACACAGTGTAAAATGCTGGTGAATCAAGAGAGATGTCCATTTTCAGTAAAGCCTATTATTTATAGTAAACTATAAGAAAAAAATATAAGGGCTAAAATTATGATAAATTCAGTGATGTTATGTTACCTCATAGACTTCATCAGGAACAAGAAAACCACGACCCCTGTTGACCAAAAATATAATTAGTGTTAACTCGTTAAAGAGTCTCTTAATTACCATTTTTTAAATTTAGATAAATGAATAGGATACATGAATGTAGACATGTAGTACCTCTCTAAGTCTGAAAAAGCTTGTTGAACCTGAAACAACATTGGCAAAAGTAATTATTTTTATTATTTTTTATCAACTCAAGTTGCTAATTTTTGGAGTGTAGAGAAGTTCGAACCTTTAGAAGAAACTTGTTAAGAGCCACAAACTCTGAGAAGAGGAAAAGAAAGAAAGTAAAATTGTGAAATTACTTCAAATGTTCATTAGATTTAACACATTAAGCAGCAAAAATGTTCAAGATATGAGGTTTACCTTCGAAACTCATGGTTCCATTTCTGTCAAAATCATACATCCTGAACAAGAAAGAACAGACAAAACCTCTTTCAGCACATAATAAAAAAGTACATTATGACATTTGATGATCATAGTTGCTACTTTCTGAAAACGAAATCGGAGATTTTTAAGACTCTACAAGATCAGGAATAGGCTATGCTTTACAAAATTAAGCTTTTAAAGTTGCCCAGATTTCTGGTTTGACTTAATTGATCGGAATTTTCGGTTTCCTGATAAATTTGAGTCGATTTATTTGGAAATAAATAACGAAACCGTGATTATACGAAATCTAAAGAACTAATCAGATTGAAATTGTATATTATGCCCGACCTGATCATTTGTTGAACAACTGTGATGGGAAATTGTAGATTTCCAACAGCTAGAGCACTCTGACGATACAAATTTCGTCAATTTTCATAGAGAGAATTCCGAAATTGGGATCAAAACAGCTTAGAATCAGAAGGGTTAGAAGCGAAAACCTGGAGTTGAACTGTGGTGATGCTCCCTGTTTTTTCTGAGTCAACTCGGTCGAACCACTCTTTCAAAACCGGGATGTTCGCCATTTTTCTTCGTCTGCGAGAAACTCCATGACTCTGGTTTTCAGGTGCCATGTTTATTCATGCCTCTAACTTTACTTAAATGCGGAAGTGACCCTCGTGGTTTGGTTATTTTTGAAAGTACCCTTCACTTTTACGTCATTTGCCGTAATAATGTCATGATGGAACTTCTAATAATCTTTTATGCTTTTTTTCATTTGCATATTTTAATAGAATGATTTATCAGCAAGTATTGGAATATTTTTAAACAATGCATTGGAATCTTTTTCAAATAAGAACCGTAATCTTCTTTAGAAAAGCATTTAAATCTATTTTTATAAGTAAGTTAAGCTCTGTATCATTTTATTAATGGAAAACTTTAAGCAATGCAAAAATGATTATATTGTTTAAACTAGATTACAGTTACAACATTATAAGAGATGTTACTGTAAGTATGTATGCACCTAGCGCTTAATCCAAATAAGAATCAATTAAGCATGATAATCAAAAGCATTTTTCACTTATTCCAATCAGCATAAAAAATTGTTTCTACTAGAGTCACACACCATAAAAAAAAAAAAAAAAAACATTGAACGTATTTCAATGTAAATATAATTTTAGTGAAACGAACTGTCTCTTGGCATTTATATTTGCGAGGTGTTCTTTTGTAGTAAAATTATTCTTATCATCATCAGATATTTTTTATAAGATGGCAACTTTCCATATGGAGACGGTTTGTGAATATTTAAATCGGATGTCAAAATCTTTGTCACTTACTTCTATCTCAATTTGTATAATTGTAGCTGTTAGACGTGACTTTCAGGCTCCAAATTTGTTTTCATGTTTACAATTCTTCGCCGTTGTATGTGCCTCGTAAAGAATAATCTAGCTAAAATCTATATTGCTTTTATTTGTGAATAATCTTGCTGGTTTTGCATGCATCACTGAAGTTGTTTTTGAAAAAAATGGTAAACCGTATCATTGAGCCATCCACGTTAACCCGTCTAAAGGCACGTGATAGATCAATCGCAGAACACTGGTGATATTTTGGGTATTACAGTGATGCAAAAAGCTAATCCAATCCCCCATGCAATGTATACACGAGATTCAGGCCGAACCGTAGTTCTTATAGTTTTCAAGAAAAACCTACTTTGGGTGGGGAAGAAAAGGATTGAGGATACCTTCTTTAATAGACGGAAAGCTTTCTATTTTATATATATTCAAATTCATTTCCTTTGATTCTATGTACGATTAGAATCAAACTAACACTTGGAATCTAGAGACAAACTCAAGTTATTGTCAGCTAATGCTCAAGTATGTGTTACTTGTATATTATTGTTCGAGTTGCAGCATAACGAGTTTTATTTATTTATTGTAAAAAGAGTAAATTACAATAATGGTCCATGTGGTTTGCAAAAATTTTCAATAATGGATCAACCTTTTGAAAAAACTTCGATAATGGTCCAAATTAAATATTAACTTTCAATAATGATCCAAAAATAAGTAAAAATAAGTAAAAAGACTATTTTACCATTTTTAATTTCTTTTTCATTTTTATTTTAATGTTTTATTTATTTTAGTAATTAAAAAAAAGAAAAATACCCCACCCCACCCCTGCGTCTCTCTCTCTCTCTCTCTCTCTCTCTCTCTCTCTCTCTCTCTCTCTCTCTCCCCCCCCCCCCTCTCTCTCTCTTTCTCTTCAACCATGGCTACACTCTACTCAAACTATTTCATCGTCTTCTTCGTGTTCATAAACTCTAATTCCTTCTCGATACAGAAAACACCATCAAACAAATCTCTCTCTTTCTCTGTCTCTTACATTACTCTCTCTCATCAATCCGCTGCATCTAAGGTTCAACCAAAATCATCACAGTCGAATTCCAATCACAGGTTGTCGTTCAAGTATTCGATGGCTCTGATTGTTTCTCACTCCTTTCTCCTCCTCCTGCAGTTCTTCTATCCTCCCGAAACTCAAACCTTTATACACACTTCGTCATCATCCCTACATATCTTTCTCTCGGTTTTAATTATTGTTGTTGGTGCTTGATTTGAGTTCTGAAACCCTAGCTCTTTCCTCGTGTGTCCGTTTGGGGTTTTCTTTATAGAAGCGGAGAATCAGAATTGGAAGATGCAGGGCGGTGTTAATTCACGATGCACCGTTCGTCGTTGCTATTGGCGTGTGTGTGCTCAACTCGTTAGTTTTTCCTCTTCCTGCGAGTCCCAACGAAGACGAAGATTGTGACTCGGTGATCGATTCAACTGATACTAGGTTCGCTGTCATGGGGATCATTAGCTTCATCCCTTACTTCAACTGGATGGTGAGTCGACCTTCCTCTTATTACTTGGGTTGAATTTCTCTCAATTCCACTGCTTAATTAATAATTGATATTGTGCAAATAATCCTCGGTGTTTTTTATTACGATCACTGATTGCTCTGTTCTATTGTGTGTAGAGTTGGGTGTTTGCTTGGATGGATACTGGCGATAAGCGTTATGCTGTATATTCCATCGTTTACTTGGCTCCATACTTAAGGTTCTTAAATTAGTCATTCGCTCTTTGATTTTGTTGATTTTGAATTGAATTGCTTCAAATCATTTAGAGGTGTTATTGATCTGCTATTTCATCATTAGGTTTGTGGAGTTTTTCCAACTTTTTTGTCAGTAAAGTATCTGTATTCTACAAATCCATTTGTTGTACTACATTTTCTCTCTCGATTTATATAAGATCAATACAGATTCAACGACCATGTTACACCTGCGGTGGGGTTTCGATTGGGAGAGAAACAATCAGAGCCATCGAATACTTGAACGACAACCTGTGATTGGAATTCGACGGTGATGATTTTGGTTGAACCTTAGATGTAGCAGATTGATGAGAGATAGGAATGTAAGAGAGAGAGAGAAGGAGAGAGAGTTGTTTGATGGTGTTTTCTGTATCGAGAAGGAAATAAAGTCGATGAAACAGTTGGAGTAGAGTGTAGCCATGGCTGAAAAGAAAGAGAGAGAGAGAGAGAGAGACGCAGGGGGTGGGGTATTTTTCTTTTTTTAATTACTAAAATAAATAAAACATTAAAATAAAAATAAAAAAGAAATTAAAAAGGGTAAAATAGTCTTTTTACTTATTTTTACTTATTGTTGGACCATTATTGAAAGTTAATCTTTAATTTGGACCATTATCGAGGTTTTTTCAAAAGTTGGTCTATTATTGAAAATTCTTGCAAACCACATAGACTATTATTGTAATTTACTCTTGTAAAAATTGGGTGGGTTTGGAAACTTTTAGCAAAATTGGATTGATTCTAAATCTATTTATAAAAATGGGTTCATTTTTAGGTGGCCCTACAAAGAAAACAATGTATGCAATCCAATATTACATATACAACATTTCTATTGTTCATTTTAAGCCCCACAACATATATGAGTTTCTTAATTTTTACATATTTTATTTTAGAAAAGTTATTTTTTGATGTATAATAAAAGTCAAAGAATACATTTTTTAAAATAAAAGTGTAAAAAGAAAATAACATATAAGATGCGGGGGTCGAAATGAAAAATAGAAGGGCTGACCATGTGATTAGGGGTGACAATTCTCGACACGACCCACGACACTACACGAACTTGACACGAAAATAAACGGGTTTGGGTTGAGATTTTTGACCCGCCAACCCGTTTATTATATGGGTCGTGTTTGGGTCAATACTTGGGTTCGCGGGTTGACTAGCCAACCCGTATATATTATATATATGTATTTATTATTTTTAATCTTAAATAAAAAGGAATTGCTGAAAGAAGTTGCCCTAAGCCCCTAACCTAATAACGTAATCAGATTCAGAAGTTCAGCTTCGGTTGAAAGAAGTTGCCTCGCTTCACAGTTCACACCGTTCCTTCCTTAATCGGACGTCTTCTTCACTCGTCCACTGTTTGAGCCTCCGTCCCACGTCCACAGTCACAGGCTTCCATCGGACGTCTTCTTCACTCGCTTCTACAGACTCCTGACGTGACCCCGCCATCTGCTCGGTAAGTTATCTGATAAATTTTTATTAAATTTAGACTTTGATTATAGTTTCAATCGCCACGATCCCAATCGCGGTACATCATCGATCCAATCGCCTCCCTAATCGATTTCGGAAACACAGTCTGGCCGATCCCGACACTTCACGAGTACGCACTTGGAAACACGATTTTGGCGATTTGGGTATTGCTAAATCGCATTTGGGTTCACCAATTTTAGTTTAGGTTCGCCAATTGCAGTTTAGAATCGCTAATCGACACTTCACAGACACGCATTTGGATGTCTTTGTATTTTTGAGACTTCTAGAATCTATATTATAGTATTTTGCTTAACTAAGATGTATGCAACTGTTTTCTGTCTTATTAGTTAAGTTGTTTGTGACTAAAAGTTCTTATTTTATGTCTTATTAGTTAAGTTGTTTGTGTGCAAAAGTTCCTGTTTTCTGTTTTTTGTATTTATGATAATCTTACAATTTGTGAGTCTGATTACAGTTTATTAGTCTTTGTGAGTCTTAGAGTTTGTGATGTGATTTTGTGAGTCTGATAATCTGATCTGTTACTATGTATCTTGTACGTGAAGTATGGAAGGTGATATTACTTCTAAACCTTTTGAAGATGGTAATAACAGTGATGATTCAATTGAAAAAGTTGCACCAGAAAGTGGCTCACACAGTGTTGAAAGTACTTCTACAAAACAAAGGAAAAAAAGGAAAGTAACTTCATATTTGTGGAAGAGTTTTAAAATGCTCCCACAAAAACAAAATGAGGAACTATATTGTGAGTGCATAAAATGTGGTAACAAATACTTGGCATCAAGCAAACATGGTACGGGTAATCTAATTCGTCATCGAAAGGCATGTTCCATTACAAGCACAAGAGATATCGGTCAATATATGATTTCTTCTAGCAATGGTGTTATGGATATAAGAAATCCCAAGTTACTAAAGAAAAATTGAGGGAATTGTTGATTCAAGATGTGGTCAGACATGACTTACCATTCTCTTTTGTGGAGTATGAAGGAATTAGAAATATGTGCACATTCTTGGAACCAAAGGTCAACCATATTTGTAGGAACACAACAAAGGTTGATATTAAAAAGTTATATGGAAGTCAAAGTAACAAACTTCGTGATGAGTTTCTCAGATGTCCTAGTAGAATATGCTTAACTTTTGATGCTTGGACCTCTATTGTTACAGATGGTTATTTGAGTTTGACTGCCCAATTTGTTGATAGCAATTGGGTCTTACAAAAGAAAATCTTAAATTTTTCTGAATTTCCTCCTCCACATACGGGTGTTGCTATTGCCGAGAAGCTCGGTGGTTTGATCAAAATTTGGGGAATTGAAAAGAAGTTGTTTTCTATCACTTTGGATAACGCTTCCTCCAATGATGTTTGTGTTGAGCTGCTTAAAAATCAATTTCATTTGATGAATTCTTTGGTATACGATGGTAAATTATTTCATCTTCGATGTTGTGCCCACATTCTTAATTTGATAGTTCAAGATGGGTTGAAAGAAATTGATGTTGCTGTGGAGAAAGTTAGAGAATATGTGAAATATGTCAAGGGATCTTCAGGAAGAAAAAACCGGTTTGCTCAATGTTGCACATAAAATATTGCGCATAAAAAAGCTTTGATGCAAGATGTGCCTACTAGGTGGAATTCCACTTATAGGATGCTTTCTTGTGCACTTTATTATCGTCCAGCCATTTCACATTTTAGCTTGAGTAATTCCAACTTTCAAACTTGTCCGTCCTGTAATGAATGGGAAAGAATTGAAAGAATGTGTAGCTTTCTGATGGTGTTTTATAAAGCGACTCTTCAATTTTCAGGGTCTCTTTATCCTACTTCAAACTTGTATTTCCCTCAAATCTTTGGAATACATTTGAAGTTGGTTGAAGAGATGGAAAGTCCCAATCCTTACATGAAAAAAATAGCTACTTAAATGTGGAATAAGTTTAAAAAATATTGGACTGTCTTCAATCTTTTGTTAGCTGTAGCTGTGCTGTTTGATCCCCGATACAAGTTCACATTTGTTGAGTTTAGCTATAAAAAGCTCTATGGCGAAGGTTCTTCACAACTAAAGTTGGTTGAGAATGCTCTTTTTGCACTTTATGATGAGTACATGCTTGCTTCTAAAAATACAGCAGAATCGACATCATTTCAAAGTAGTAATGATGCTAGTTTTCGACAAGGCAATGATGGTGGAGGCCCTAGTCATAGTATCCTTGAGGTAAATCATAGTTTTTTTTTACATTTTCTTTATACATTTTAAGTTTATAAATGCACTAATTGTTTTCATATTTTATCTAATAAAATAGGAGTTTGTCCAATATGATAATGATGATTCTGGCTTAACTAGAACAAGTCAATTGCAAGTATACCTATCGGAGCCAAGAGCTAAAAGAACTAGTTCCGTTAACGTACTTGAGTTTTGGAAAGCACACCATTATAAGTATCCAGATTTAGCTAAACTAGCTATGGATGTACTTTGTGTTCTTGTTTCAACGGTAGCATATGAATCTGCTTTTAGCCTTGGTGGAAGAATATTGAATGAGTATCGAAGTTCCATGACGGCTGATGTGGTTGAAGCTTTAGTTTGTACTAGGGATTGGTTATTTGGAGAAAAACATAATATTTTTATGTTTTATACTTTCCATTTACTTATTTTACCTAAAATATAGTATTGATTATTTGTTTTTATGCAGTTGATTCACAAGTTGCTATTGACAAATTAATTCAAAATATAATGGGTATGAAGATTGGCGAAGACAAAATAGAGGTTACCAATTCTAATAAACTTTAAGTTGACGTTCGGTATGTTTTTTTTAATACCAATAATATATTTTTTTATTTATATAGCTTTCAAGAAGTCATAAATTTAACTTTCATATTGTGTTCCTATTTGTAGCTCGTTATGAAAAAGAAAGCTTTGATACAAAGCTTGTTGGACGACAAAAGTATTTTTTTTGGGTTGTAGAAATGACTCGGATATGTTTACTAACTTTTTATGTTTATTTTGCGTGGATGTGTTTACTTGCTATGTTTATTTTGCTTGGATATGTTTATTTTGCATGGATATGTTTAATTGGACATGGTTTGTTGTTTGTATATGTTTATTTGAAGTTTGGGTTATGTTAAATAATTTTCCTCTAAAAATTTACTGCTTAAAGATGCCATGACCCACGAACCCGTATATGACCCGCCAACTCGTTTTGACAACCAACCCGAAATTGACCTGCCAACCCGTATAATTAAACGGGTTACACGGGTCGTGTCTGGGTTACCTGCCAACCCGTGACCCGCCAACCCGAATGTTTATATGGGTCGTGTTTGGGTTGGCCTTTCTAACCCGCCAACCTGTCAACCCGCGACCCGCCAACCCGAACCCGACCTAGTTGCCACCCCTACATGTGATATTGGATCCGTTGTTTTCTTTGTGGCTAACTAAGAGCACCTCCGATAAGAGCTTTTTGGGAGTTTTTTCAAAAGCTTTTTCACCCAAAAAGCTTATAATTTTTGAAAAAACTATAGGAGAAGGTTTTTAATTTACAAGTTTTTTCACATAGCTTGTTAATTAATAAGCTATTAGCTTGAGCTTTTTCATATCTTGGTGGGTCTCATATGTTATTAACCAATGAGAAATTAACAATGCATATAAAAGTCCTATAAAAAAGCTCTTGAAAACCCCCTCCTTTAGTGAAGATAATATAAGCTTTTTAAATATAGATTTTTTCAAAAAAAAAAAGCTAATGTAAAAAGTCTTCCTATTATGGATGCTCTAAAAATGAACCCACTTTTACAAATGAATTTAGAATAAACCTATTTTTGCAAAGAGTTTCCAAATTCAAACCCATTTTATAAAATAAAAAAATATAAAAAAAAACCTCTAAAGTTTATTGGTATTCTTAGAGAAAGCGATTTATTGAGCCATGACTTCCATATGCCAGATATTTTCCTCGTAATCTCTGCCACATCCTCTCTTGCCCAGGTTTCTTCCATAACATGAAGTTTCTTACTTCGAACGATCTGATTATCTCTCATTGACCCAGAGTTGCATCAAATTCATCAAAGTCTCAATTCGATCAACCGAATACAATAGTCTAAATATCTTATACATGAAACTGAGGTAGATTTAGTATTGATAGGAATAGACCTGACAAACTTGTCGTGCCTGGTCGGGTTCGTATCGAGTCGAAACATTAAATGGGTTGAAAGAGCTTGATTATAAACCAACCAGTTTAATTATCATGGTTGTTGTGTGAACCCGTGTATTTTCATGTTGGGTTAGCGGGTTTAGGGGTTAGACATTGTAAATGTATTAAGTTGTATCAATTTGGAATCCTAAACAAATTGAAAGAATAGGAGTTAAGGAAGCATAAAGAAAAAAATGAAACACTAGAAAGGGTAGGAGTTAGGAAACGGAATGACAAAATCCATAGCAGATTTAGAGGCAAGATGGAAAGAGTGGGAGTTGGAGAGGCGGATAAACAAGGTCATAAGGAAGAGGAGGGGTCGATTGGGACTATAAAGTATATGAGAGGATGGAAAAACTAAAAATGAGATTTTGACTTAGCAGCAAAGTCGTTTTTAAATTACAAAGTGATTCAACCCAAAGTTTTTCATTTATATCTTGTTTTGGATTAAGGTATGTCGAGTTTATTTAAAGTTTTAGAATAATATGCATATAAATACACAAGTCATTTTTGAGTTGAAACTCTCAACTATATCATTACCCGTTTAAGAATCATGTCATGTCATGTCAACCCGTTTAATTAAACGAGTTGAAATTTTTTATCCAAACTTGTTTATTTCGTGTAGAGTTAGCGTATTTGCCAGTTTTGTCACCTCTAAATAGGAATACACCTTCAGTTCTGACTGATTTGGAGTGTAAAAAAGAAATCATTAAATTTGGTGTTGAGGACGGGAAGACGATCTTGGCAAGCGTAGTAGGTGAGAGTGGTCTCAATGACGGCAGCACATCTTCATCAACAAATACCGATAACTGCATCATTATTTGGCGGCCACTTCTTGTAATTGGCACTTTTCCATCAACATTAGATAATAATATTTTCTTCACACGATAGCAGTAACAACATGGTAATATCTGCTATTGCAACCTCCAGTATCGACATCGGCCTAAAACCCCTACCATCCCCTACAACAAAACACTCAGATGTGTTTAATTACCGACCCTTTCCCAATAGATCATAGGATGTGTATGTTGTTGAAACATCTTTTTTAAATAAATATCAAAATCGTCAACTAATTATGCATATGTTTTTTTAATGATTTAATTAATTGGGGTAATTTGAAGATGCTCAGATTTTCGTGTTTCATCGGAATCACCCAGGTAATGTGTTGTAGGTAAACGACGAGGATGAACAAAAGTGAGGAAGAAGATAATTGGTGGGAGTGAAGTATGGTGACTTCTTTTGTTCAAATTGATTTATAAAATAGATTTTAATATGGATATGATATGGATTATTATTATGTTAGAAGATAATCTCCCCTTTTTTAGAGGTGAAAATGAAGGCATGGGAGACGAATACATGATAAATTATAAATTAGAGAGACATCTTTTTTAACACAAATATATTTTAGTTCATCCCTCTTATATTATTATACTAGACAAGTATCCGCGGCAGGAATAAATTATGTTATTTTTTCACTTTAAATATTGAACTGATAATTTGATGAAATAAAAAATAAAAAAATAAAAATATCATATATGTTTTAAGTTTTTGCAATCTAGTTGTTGAATGTTAGCTATTAATATAATTGTTAACCATTATTTATATTTTTATATAGACGTAATTATATACCATTTGATAAAATTATTATTTAACTAAAAGTTTAATATCTCAACTATTACTAAAATTGAAGCTTAAGAA